>OX596076.1:55370975-55925975 GCA_951394005.1 Protophormia terraenovae
GTAAACTCATTCGTGCTTCTTTCACACTTTTGGAAATAAACTTAATGTTGCTTATGTATTGCATTCTTCGTATAGTATTGTAAATGCTTTATAAAAAGCTCCATATAATAAAGGAAGTCATGCTTTATTAAAAGTTAAAACTACATGTCTTCTGCAAATCCAAATATTAGTGGCTTCTTTAATATTAAATTTATATGCCTTTCACAAAGTAATATAAATATGCCTTTTCTACATATACTAAAGAAGCCCTGAAAAGTAGCTTAAATTAAAAAACAAAAAATTGTTTTTATAAATTATTTTATAGAAAATAAACATAAAATAAGAAATGCGCACGAAAAAATCCGTGCATGGATATCTGCTTATAGAAACTTAACCAATAGGCGATTTTTTTTAAAATTATATTTCTATTAAAGACTGTTATGTTCAAGTTTTGAACATAAAACAAAAAAAAATATTTTCTGTTGGTTTAAAAAAAAAATATCTGTTATTTTCCAAAATTCTTCCAATTAAAGGTTTTATTGTGTTTCCGTCACTTTTTTTTTGCTCAAATAAGTCCACTTGTTTTTAAACTCCGCATCATTTTAAGCTAAGCTTTTAATGTTCCTTAAATTATTTTTTTACTAGAGGCCAATATCTTCCAACTGCTCGGAGTTCCGAACAATTTGATAGATTAGCATCTTTCGGTACAAACACCAACAATTTCTTTATTATCACTCCATTGTTTTGTTGCTGTAATGAGACTATATTTTCTTAAAAAAGGAAGAAATCTTTTCCAAAGTCACTCACTTACGTATATTTCTGTGTTAACGGAACCATTTTTAATGAATGAAGTGGTTTTTTCCGCTTCTCAAAACAACAACATTCTTGGGAATTTTAATTTCTTTGATACGCGATATTTTTCTGCCATATTCCCTCTACCATCTGCAATATAGAATCCTTAGCCAAGAAGTTGAAAAAAGTTAGACTGTACGAACGTTTCATCGTCTATTATAAACTAATCATAATTACGGAAAAAATTCGTCTGAAGAACTTTCACGTTATTTTTTTACCTCCAAGATCTTGCTTTACGTTTCTACCAGGAATTTTTTGTACTTTATACATCTTCAGGCTAGATTTCCTTTCATCTTTTCTAATAAAAATTCAAAGCAATAAACTTTTTGAGACAGCTTTCATCCAGAGATGAGGGGATTTTCGCTGAAAATCTTTTCTACTTTATCTGAGTCCTACAGCCTAAACATACTATTTTTTTCCTCTACCAGGTTTCCATTCAGTGATCATGACTTCTTTTTATAATATTATAATGCAAGAAACTGTATTTTTTGACACAACTGCCTTCCTAGCAATTGTTTTATATGACCGATGTAAGATTTCATGAAAAATTTCAATTATGTGTTTTTTGTTCAATTTCCATTTTAAGAAAAACTAGTTTCGCTATAACCATGAAACTTAGCACATAGCTAGTGAGCATAACGGCAAATGTAAACCAGTTATTAGAGTTATTTAATTTTTACCACATCAAAAGTTATAAGCCCAAGAGTATGCACGGATTTTTTCGTGCTCAGTCCTTAGTATTTTCAAACAAAACAAAAATAAAAACAGAAACGTAAAAATATATTCAATTCATTAAATATAAATATTGTACACATATAAAATACAAAAATACATAGGTAATTATAAAAACAAAACATTTTTGTTATCAAAAATTAAATTTTTGTTGTTGTTGTTGTTTTTTTCAAACACTTTTTGAGAAAATTTCACAACATAAATTTATATGTATAAATGTAGAAGGGTTCACGAAGCAACTTCAAAACATAATATCATAAAAGAAACGCTGCGATAATCCCCAATGTAAATAGGCTCTAATTTAAAATATTTGTTAATAAATTTATTAATTTAAAAAAAAAACATTAAGGATTTCTTTTTATACTAAATCAATTGGATTTATTATAATTATATATCTGATTGAACAAAATAAATAAAAAAATATTTTATTTAAAAAATAAAAGTAAAACAAATATTTTTTAAAAGAAGATAATCAAATGTTTTTTATTTGATTATTCTAACCTTAAAAAATATTCATATGTATTATTTAAATAAAAAAAAAATTCAACAAATTTGTATGATTTTTTTTTTTTTTTTTTTTAACAATATACTCATATGACTTGCTAACAAATGGAATAATGTTTAAATAATTTTAATTTAAATTAATTTCAAGTATTCATATTATTTTTAACTAAAAGAAAAACATAACTTTTTAATATTTTCATACAATATTGGATCAAACATTGAAGCTACAAACAATTTAATATTGTTTAAACTCACATTTGAATTACCTCTAAGTTTTCGGAAAGACAATCATTATTAAATTTTATTTCGGATATTTTTAATTCTTGTCGCAAATACATTGTTTTATGGTACATATCTTTTAAATAAGATTATGAATACTGCTTAATATTGTGTCGATATCCACTAAACTATTTCACGACAACATTCACTCGAGTTAATTAAGCAATTGATCAAATTTCTTTTTCTCAGTACACTTACAATTGTATTTTAAATCTGCTAATGCAAAAATGTATATCCTTTTGGGTCTAAGTTGTTCAACTAATGAGAGTAGTATTACTTATAGATTTTAATCCGGGATCCCGGGAAGTTGAAAATTGTTTCCCGCTATCCCGGGAAGTCAAAAAGTCTGGGAAATTGCTTTAACTAATTAGGATATATATGGTCTTATTTAAAAAAAAAAAAAAAATCATAAATATTTTATCATATTGCAATTTTTTCGAAATATTTTTATGAACATCCTCTAAGCTATAAGGTATATTAAAAAACATGTCAATATGATTTATAGGGAATTCAAACTAGATTTTTAGAAATTTTACTGTACACTCATAAAATTATGTAAGTAAATTCTACAGAAAAATCTCACTTCACTTAAATCTTACCATTTTTCAAAGATAAACATTTTTCTGCTAAATTTTTAACACGTTTGTCTGGTTTAGATTCGACTTAAGGAACTTCACTAATAACAATCACCAGCGATACCTTTTTGTTTTTCCAACAAAATATAGAATTAGAATACGTATTAAAAAAAGTATGTCTTTTAATAAAGTGTGGGTCAAAAATAGATATAAATTCAATATAATAGAAGAAAAAAATCAAAAACTGAATTCGTGTCTTAAATATTCAACATAGTTTTGCTGTTAATTTAAATCCGTATATACTTTTTAAAAAGAATAATTTCTTGTTTTTCTAATAAAATTTAAAAAATATAATTTGGTCAACTGGTATTTTATATATAACATTTTAAATCCGCGAAGTCCGGAAATCGGTCTTTCGGATATATCTCCCGATCTTCAAGGTATATTCAAAATTCTAAAAATGGTATAATAATCTACTGACCCATATCTATAAGCTTCACTTTATTATATTCCAATATATTTTTACAGTAGTAAAAAATATTTTAAAAATACCTGAAAATACCTCAGGTGCTTGTTGTATTTTTTCTTAGAGCTTAATGCTTTTGTTTTTAAATTATAAATTATATTATTAAATACTAAACGTAAAATAAATTAAAGAGAAAATGTTTGGATTATTTTAATTTATTTTAGGGGGTGAGACTGAAAACTGAAATACCTTTATTTTCTGCCATATAAAAGAGGGCCACCCTAATATATATATATATATATATATATATATATATATATATATATATATATATATATGTATATATATATATATATATATATATAAAAGAGGGCCACCCTAATATATATATATATATATATATATAGAAATGCTCGAATACCCCAAAAACCATAAAATACGAAGTCTTAGATTGATTAGAACAAATTTAGAGGTGGCTCAAAGCGATTGAAATATTACTAATTTAAGTTTTTTTATTCTGTTCAACCATGAATAATTTATAAGAACTTAAACTTTACTCGTTTTCATCTCTTTGAATTTCTCAGTTTATTATCTTTCTAAAATGACCAAAATAAAGAAAATTGAACAAATAATATCATAGTTATTAAAAACAGTTTATGTAAAACGCGTAATTTTTGACCAAATACACCCCAGTAAAATAAGATTTCATCCAAAACTTTATGGAGGGAAACGGCATATAGTTTTGCCTTGGTATCTTATACGTCATGTGAAAATTTTTCGGTAATTACTTGTGATCTGCGTAAGATATTCACGATCAAAATTCACAAAAATTTCTTGTTTTGCATATAACTCACCTACGTATTTTTCATTGTTACAACAATTTTAAATAATAAAATTATTTACAGTGTATATAAAACGTCAATAGGGAACTACATGTCAGGTTTCGTTTCTCTCCTTCAAATTTTGGTTGAAATTTTATTTTTCGGGGTCTATTTGCCCGAAAATTACGTGTTTTTCGATAATGTTCTTTTAATAACTGTTATGTTATTATAAATATGTAATATTTTTTATTAAATCCAAACTGTTAATTCATAACAGTTGGAAAATAGCACAAAATTAATTTTGAGCAAATTTTTTGAACACTGCATCAGCCAACTTCAAGTCAAAAAAAAAAAATTCTAGTTTAACGATGGTAATTTCGGTAAATGATTCATCAAAGAAAATACAATGTCATAATCTATTAATTGAAATACAAAATAATGTGTTGATAAATACTTCGCACAGAGATTCGTTTCATTGGCAAAAATACAAAAGTAATAATTTTAAGAAATTTTACATTTTTCTTATAGCTAATAATATAAATTTTTCAAAAATGTATGTCCCATATTTTTCGAAAACATAATCATGCCAGTAGAGGGCGCCAAATTCAGCTGATATATAGCAAAAATGTGTGTATTTAAAAAAATTAATTTCGATGGCTCTACTTAAATAATTGGTAAAAATATATTTCAAAAGTTTTTTTTTTTTTTGTTATTTTTTTTTAAAAGGTAAATTCATAACTTTGCCTAAAAACATTATATTTTATTTTATTGATTTTTTCTTAAATTATTACTAAAATTTTGTTTGGAAATTTGGATTTCAATAAAACTGAATTTTCAGGAAAAATAAAAAAATTTACTAAATTTTAAAAGCTATTTCAAGGAGATTAGTTCATGGATTTTATTTCTTTAAAGCTATAGCTTGATATCTGGCATTTTTAAAATAGTAAAAAAGCGCAACCACCTTTTGCTTACAATTTATATAATAAAATATTTTGTAGAAGGGAAAAATAAAATTTTTTATTAAAATATTTTTGAAGTTAAAAATTAAAAAAATAAATTTGAATGGATTTTTAAATTTCTTTCAACATTTTTTTACGTACTTAAACTCAACATAACACAAGTTTTAACAAAATAAAACGGTAGTACTTAATTTCTAAAAAAAATTTAAATATTTTCATAAATTTTATATATGACTTTATTTTGTGTTAAAAATATAAAATTAACAAAGTTTGATTAAATATATAAGGAAAATTAGTGCATGTTTTTTAAACTTTTATTTTTCTATTTAATTTTCCCTTTTATTTTTAATAGTAATCAATAAAGAACGGAACCACTTATCGCTCAGTATTTTTTTAATTTATATTTTTTTAGGAACGAAAAATTACAATTTTCTGTAAAATTATTCTAGAACAAATGAATGTAAAAATTCATTAAATAATTTTAATTTCACATTTTTTAACTCACGGTCATATCTGTAGATAGAAAAGCTAAATTTAGTTTATTTTAATTTCATTAAAGAGGAATAATCATTTAAAAACATTTTGCACTCTAATATAACTTTGTCAGAAATATTTGTATTACTTTCATGTACAACCGTTCGTATGAGTAATATATCCCAGCAAAAAAAGAACTGAAATAGCCATGATTTTAACATTGTGTTGTCATTGGAAGGAAGTACTTAGTGGTGAAAAAGAGCTGCAGAAGTTCTTTTTTTAACCCATGGTTGTCATTGGTAGGATGTTATTCTTTTATACTTCTTTTTCATTCCTTTGGAAGTACTTCCCTTAAAACTATGTTTATAAAATTTTTAATAAAAATTCTCTTTTTGCCCTATTAAATAATAATAAAAATGTTTTAAAATTTATAAAATTTAAATTTTGTTAGAAATTATTACCATTTTTTCCCGCTAAAAATTCATTTATTTTCACTTTTTTGGAAGTAATTATTAAGAACTTCCAAAAATGTTTAAAATATGCACTTTGTTCCACTTTTGAAGTTGTGAAAATGTTCTTTTTTTGGAAGAACTTCATCGTTTTTTGCTGGGATATTATTTATAACACGTATAGTCTAGTATTCCTTAATAATATTTATATTATTAATTTTTCCATAATTTGTATGTTATTTGTCCAAATTCAACAAAATTTGGTACGGATAAGAGCGTTACCAACTGCAAGTCTATTCAAAAGTTATTTTATATTACGAGTCGTTTTAGCAGTTTTAGGGCGTTTTTAGTAAAAAGGATATATGGCAGCTATGATAGTCCTTGCCCCGATTATAAATAAAAGATCGCACACATAATTATAGTAAAATAAGTACTAACTTAACTAAAAAAGTTGGTCATCTTTTAGAATTTTGTTTCTAAGTTTGTGGAAAATATGGTATTTTTAAATATCAGGATGTATAGGGGGTATAAGAGTCCTTGCACCGATTTTTTTAAACTTCATATTTTTCTTAATTATTCCAAGTTTTAATAGTATACAAAATTTCATAAGTCTAGAATAACTCCTTCTATTTTGTCCAGTCGTTATATGGAAACGAGTCACTGTACTCCGGCTAGATTTGACATCAAAAAGTGAATCGGGAAAAAGGTTATGATAAAAAACCGTACCCAGAAAAAAGTCACCAATTAACAAATATGTTAGAAAATAAAGCTTGTTTAAATTTGCACCTCTCATCAAAATGATTATACCAATTGCTAAAAACTGTAAAAAATACAAAACATAAAAAAAATTCCAATTAATAAATTAATTAAATCAATCAATTGGATGAATTAAAAATGTATATGGGATATAAAAGTATAGCTAAATTTTATCTTTATTTCATTTTTGCTTGAATAAATTTATTAAATTTCGATGCAAAATGAAACAACTATGTTAATTGAAAAAAAGACCGTAATATTTTTTTCTGTGTAAAACGCACTGAATATGGGTGTCATCAAAAATTAATAAGGATCCAAACCAGTTAAAAAATTTTACATTCCAGGTTGACACAGTGCCAAAAAAACGTGTAAAATGTAAGAAAATTGTGAACATTTTTTATGTGTTTTATGAAATTTACGAAAGTTCTTAAAAAATGGTGTGAAATAAGTGTTCAAATTTTTTTTCTGAATTTTTACAATTTTTATATTTATTCAGCGTCTGATAATTTAAAAAATAAAAAAAAATAATAAGCATATTTGAATTCTTTGAAGTCTCTAGTTTTATAAAAGTACATCATTTTTGAGATACCCTTAAACACTTAAATATTTAAATTTGAAAATTTTTTTCTTTTACATGCTTTAATTTAAATTAAAGACACCAATATCAACAATGTTTTTCTTATATTTGATGGTTAGGACAGCCTAAAATATAATTTGTTGCACCAAGAATAATGATAATAATAATTATTGATTAAAAAAAACATACAAATAGAAAACTCATATTTGTTGAATGCATTTTTTTTAAATAAAATTTTAATAATATTTTATGACATTTAAATTATGAATGTTACCATATTTTCTATTTAATTTATTTGGTAGAAACACCTAGGTAAAAGAAGCTTTAAGATTACCAATTCAATTTTACCAGTTAGGTAAAGATAGCTTATAGGTAATTACACCCTTAGTTATCTACTTATTAAAATTACGGGCATAAATCGAGAAAAGTAGTTGGTTTTAACTAATTGTATTTTTGATTTATGGATTATACAAATTTATAGAATTTATGTAGAATTTCTTCTATTTCTTTTGCCGATATTGTTAGGAAAAAACATAAAACATAATCATGAAATCATTATAATACAAATAAGAGTAAATTATCTTTAAAACTGTATACATTTGTACAATAATAAATGATCATCTGAATGCTTTCTAAATATTAAACATAATTAAACAGTGAATTAAAATTTGATACTAAATATGTTGAGATATGTATTAGCTATAACTAAACCATATAAAGACATTTTATGCTCCAAAATCAGGCTTTAGTAGATCTCCGGTATTTAAAGTTATTGTAAAGGCATTTTGAATATATCTGAAAACCTCTGTGTAACACATAGATTAGTATGTGTTCAAAGTAAAAAGTGAGGTTATGAGACAAAACCGCAAATTATTCCATTTTTCGGGAATTTTGCGGGAATCCCTGGACGGGAAATCCCGGCTGGCAATCTCTATTTAAGACACATAAATCTTTAATTTTAGGAGGGTGCACTTATAACATTGTCAGCGCAGGGACGATATACAAAATAGCATGATTTTTTTTTTTTTTTTTTTTTTCAAAAAATCATAAAAATTTGAAAGTGTTAAAAATTCAAATTTTTTTATTATAAATTAGTGAAAATACTCATTATTCACAAATTAGTGAAAATACTCATTATTCACAAATTAGTGAAAATACTGATTAACAAATTACATACACAGAAAAAAGTAAAAATTGCTTTTAGTTAGCAAAATAATTCATACAATCAAAAAAATAATCAGATTTGCACCTCTTACTAAAATAATTATATGAATTACTAATAACTGTAAAAATTCAAAATAAAATATTTTTTTTTTTTAATCAAATATTTTTAGAATTTTAATTAAAAAAGTAATTAAAAAAGGTGCAAATTTTAAACAATGTATTGATTGAATGAATCAAATAATTAATTGAATTTTAATAATAAAATGAATCAAATAATTAATTGAAAATAAAAATATTTTATTTTTTTCTTTTTACTTTATTTTTTATTCCTTTTTCATTCTTTTTATTTACAATTTATGTACACAGAAAAATAAAAATAAAATTTAACTATACTTTTATATCCTACATAAATTTTTAATTCATCAAATCAACCACTTGATTGATTTAATTAATTCATTAATTTGGAATCTTTTTCTGTTTTGTTTTTTTTAAATTTTTAGTAATTGATATAATTATTTTGATGAGAGGTGCAAATTTAAACAAGTTTTTAATTGAATGAATTAATTTCTAACATGTTGGTTAATTGGTGACTTTTTTCTGTGTACATATAATTTTTATTTTTTGTTTCATTATAAACATCCCTAAGGAAAATATAAAACATCGGTAGTAGCTTCTCAGTATTGCTAATGTTTTCCGCTTTTAAATAATGGTGCATGAATGATTGCTATAGAAGTCAACGGGCATTATTAAACGTTATTTGTAATCCAACCAAAAAAGTATGCCATGTACTTCTTACTTTAAGCCGCGACATTGATCATTGCCTGTAGATAAAAGATGAAACAAATTTGATTAAAAGTGTCTATAAATAGTTATGACAAAGTGATTGCCTTTGACCATTTCTCCTGTTCGTCTCCCTGTATAAGCAACTAATTAACGAATCTCGTCGCGATGATGTCCTGTAAAAATACCGAAACTTAACAATAAATATGATATTAAGTTATCAGTTAAAGTACATATGTATGTACATACCTGTCCAAAACGTAGTTCTTGCAAGAAACAGCGTAGAAATTCTTCATTTTCACGAAATATATACATTAGAGTATTCATTTTACTCGACTTTTTCATTGTTCGAATAATCAAATAACTCGAAAATGAAGTTTTTAAGTTACTCGAATAATCGAATAAATCTTTTAAGTTACTCGAGTTATTCTATTAATTTATACCTTAAAATTTTACTCGATTATTCAATGCTTATCAAAAAAGAAAACAAAAGTATAGCTTAAATTAAGAAATATTCTTTCCAAAATAATATAAAATTAAAATTTGCGTAAATATTTATGAATACTTGTTTCTTTTGCTTTGATAATGCCGTTGTTTTTTTGGTCTATCAATTTGAACCAAATTTTATATTAAGGGTAGTCCGAAGTGCCTTTTGTAACTTTTGTGACGCTATAAAATTTCTAGTTTTTACACTGTGAAAAAAATTGTTCATTGTTCAATTATGTTCAATATTTAAAAGGCATTAAGATGATCATTTAAAATTATACAAATGTATATAATTTTTAAGATAATTTACTTTTAATTGTTTTTATAGTGATCTCGTGACAATGTTTTAGTTCCATTTTGTGGAAAAATGTTTAACAATATTAGTGTAAAAATATAAGAAATTATATAAACTTGTATAATAAATTAGTCAAATATACATTTAGTTAGAACTACTTACTTTTCTCCATTTAATTGACAAATTTATTGTAAATTTAAAATAAATAATTAAATAGGCTCTATTATGAATTAAACCACAATTTCTACCAAAATGTAAAATATTTTATTTCTCGTTTCTTCCTATTTTTGTTATAATTTAGTAAAAACGACTCAGTATAATATTTTACACTCAGTATAATATTTACATGGATATTTGTCCGTTAGGCTGTGAAAGATATGCGAAAATATATTTATTAGTTTCTGAGTTATTGCATTTTGAAAATGAGAAAAAGCACTTTGGATCCTTTTTTTTAGATAAAGTGGTTCAGCTATTCTTAACATAAAGAACGAGTTTACATGCTAATATCAATTTTAAGTCCAAATTCCTTCTATATTAAAAATTTCATTCAAACCATCACATCCTCTACACGAGACTGAGCATTTATTGGTATATAAACAGTGTACTTTCATTCGTAGAACCAAAAATAAGTTTTTCCAAATCAAGCTTAAATTCCTTAAATATATTTCTTATTATTTATTATATTTATATTAAAATTATTTGAATTTTACTTTATAATTTTTTAAAGTGACGTTTAAATTTTTATTTAATTTTTGTAATTAAAAAAGCGACCTTTAACTACGTATTGTAATTTAGGCATATATTCGTTTCTTTTTATTAAATACAATTTTTTTAATAAATTCCAATTTATGGTACCACTTTTAGATTCGAAACATTCTATACAAATTTTGAAACATTGTTTCTAAGCTAAATTTTTTAGGAAACTAAAATTAAAACATCCTAAAAAAGGAAATATTAAAAATATTTTTTTACTCGAATTATTCGATTAATCTGCATAATTTGCTCGAATAAATTGTTACTCGAAATTCTTGATTTTAATTTAATCGAACAATTATTTGATTTTCATTTGTCGATTAATCGAAAAAACAATATTCGAGTGAGTACCCTAATATACATATGTATGCAAATTTATTGCTCCTAAAAAAAAAAAAATATTTTTAAAAATTTTCTTTGTATTTCATTTTCAGATGTCAACTTTTATTCTTTTTGTTTAGTTTTTTTGTAAATTTTTATAACTAAATAAAAATTATTGAATCAATTAGTCATTTATTTAATTATTTTTTTTTACATATATATTAGTTTTTTATTGAATCTTTCTTTTTCAGAAATTTACGATAAGTATTAAAATCTTAACCTAAACTTAAATTATTGTTGATATTGCCACTGCAAAATCCAACGTAGAGTTTTCATTAATAGTGTTATCTTTCAAGATCCAGTGTTTCCAGTCTTTTTAGGCGTCTGTGACCCTCAAAAGTTAGCAGATCCCTAGCGAGAGGGTTTGGGTGTTCAGATAATTTTTTCATATATTTGATGCTACTGTTCTTTATCTCCTCACGAATTGTAGGAATATTAAGATCCTTGTGGATGTTGCTATTTCTGACGTACCATAGTGAACCTGTTATTATTCTTAGGAGTTTGGACTGTCTTCTCTGTAATTTTTCAATGTTTGATGAGGAGGCTGTTCCCCAGAGCTGTATGCCATATAACCATATAGGTTTTATTACTGCTTTATATAACAGTACTTTATAGTCCAAATCTAGGACTGGCTTTGGACCAATTAACAAATGAATTTGGGCAGATTTTAGTTTTATTTTAGTAACTTTGGATTCTATATGACGAGTCCACGTCAAACGCCGGTCTAGGTGAATTCCAAGATATCTTACTTTGTCCTGTTCAGGTATTTGGACATTGTTTATTCGAGTGGGGGGACAACTTTCCCCTGCGTAAAGTAAATGTTATATGGATACATTTCGAAGCATTCACATTGATCTTCCATTTATATAGACATTTTTCCAGCTCAGTGATATGGAATATAATAGCATCCTTCACAAAATAGACTTCATATTCAGGTAGCGTCAATCATTTGGAAATTCTTTTATTTAAATTAGTTCTCAATGATTGTAAAAAATATAACCACTTGTAATTTGCTGACAAATGCGTATTTTTACTACATAAGTCATAAATAATGTAGAATACTTCTTTTATAAGGCTAGAGTAAAAAATCCTAATGCACATGAAGTCTTAATTCAAAAAATTGTATATTCGTTCATCTATAATGGTTTTCTTCATTATTTTGCATAATTTTGACATACTATATTGCCTTAAAAATTTCCATATTTTCAGTGCGTCACCTTGCGTAATGTAGCTAAATGACCCTACCCCTAATTGACCATTGATGCGTTTTGGGAGCTTGGTGTTTCTATCTCCCTAAATTATTTGTCAACAAGTTTCATATTTTTTGATATCTTGGCTATCGTTTGAAAGGTTATTCAAGATATTTTGTAAAGTTTTTCGAATGAATTTTTAAATTTAAAAAAAGGTCTATTTTATAGACCTTTTTTTGATCCGCTCTACCGGGGGTAAAAATTTAGGAAATAGTTTTTTCTGTGCAGAAAAATAAAAAAATGATTCTGACATTTTCGATTTTTTATAATCTTTCGAAAAAAAATGTCTTGAAATTTTATGTAAAATTTAATTTTTTCTCAAAAGATTTGCTTAATGTTTCCATAACTGTTGAGTGTAATTAAAAGTAATATAAGAACGATTTGAAGAAAATTTTAATTCAAATTTTTTGAAAATTTTGTGAAGAAAATCAGACAAGTTGTTTTCAAAATACACTTCAATATATAGTGCAACCATCTTAATTTTACAAATCGCGATTTATCGCGAGAACTAGAGTCAATTCAAAAAAAGTGGGTTAGAGGCTTAGTACTTTTTAATACCATGTATCCGAATTGACTGAGAAACCTCGTGACGCAGGAATTTTTTTTCATTTTGTAACATTATGTTATAAATGATTTCCTAGTATCTACAAACTACTTCCATGTTTTATTTTTATTTTTTTTTTTTTTTTTTTTGTATTCTAACAATTCTTACCAAAAGTGTTAAATCAATAAACTTAAGTACTATATAAAGAAATTTTGAACATCCCTTTTATCAACCACTTAATGTCACCGGAAACTTATGTACTTATATAAATTTGTATACCTTAAGCTTCTTAATATTATATAGCATCAGCCTTTCTTTAAGGCTCTATAAAATCGATGACAAAACAATACATTTCATCATTTTTAATACCCTTTATCTTAATTTACGATACCAAAAAGGAAATAACACAAACAATCACACATATAACGACCGATAAACATATTTCAATAGCATTTTATTAACTAGCATCTGTGCTTTCATACTAACTAACTATAACAACATTTACTTACTTACAAGTATTCATATATAGTTTAGATTTCAATTTATCCTTTCAGTATTTATTTTTCTTTTCTTGCTGTACATTTTTTTCTTCCTTTTTATCCTTAAGTCATATAAATCTTGTCATTGTATCATAACGATATATATAAAAAAACGTAAGTTAAATAAATCCACCTTTTATTATAACGATCAACAATCTATCGAAGTATTTAACACCTTTTAAGTGTTCCCAGCATGACCACATTATTACAAACACACACAAGACACAACACAACAACAATATATTATATGTGTGTATGTAATATTATATAAGTATGTATGTATGTAAGTTTATATAAGTATGTATGATAAACTTAATTTCTTTTTTTTTTTTTTTTTTTGTATATAATATAAAGATGTATCTTTATATAAGAGATACAATTTAAGGCAATAATAAAATACTTTCAAATGCATTTAGTGTATTTATCTTATTTTTATACCCTATACTAAATTTTGTATATGTATGTAAGAGTTTGTAAGAACTAGAAATAACTACTAACACTATGCAACAAATTTAGGATCACGAAATATTGTATATCATAAGATTTATAGCAGTGGTCGGAAATGGGTTAAGAATTTTCGCCTTCTTGGGGGAGCTTTTAATATTAAAAGTTTTTGATATTTCATTTAACCAAATCGGAATAATTATTCTCGGGCTGCATCAATGTGTGCTTTGAAATTTTTAATACCCAACATCAAAAAAAATGGGGGATGTATTGAGCTTCTCATTCACATGTCGAAAAAGTCATTAAAGACCCCATAAAATATATATTTTCGGATTCCTGCTAAGATTTTGAGTCGATTAGATGCCAGACGACCCGATGGACGGATATAGCGACCGTTCGTCGGGTCGTCTGTCTATTTAAAGTAAGATAGTGCTTGGTGAAGACCACCTAAAAGGACGATTGGCTCAAATATTTATCTTATATTTATATTTATAACAAAAGGTTATGGGACAAAAATAGAAACAGAGGGTGTCCTTTGTAACTTTAGTTCATACTTTTCTGCAAATATCCCTTAAAGAAAATCATGTACAATTTTTTACAGAAGGTCGATGTAAACTTTGAAACCCTTAAAGGAGCGATATCCGCCTACTTTACCGCCCACATCCCATATAAGATGAAACATCAAAAAAATTTTGTACCAATAGTTTAAATACCAATGTAAACTCGGAAACAAAAAATGTGCCTGTTGCGCCCACCTCCCATAAAAAATAAAATAAAGTTGAAGATGGTGGGTATTCGGTAAAGCAGAATATGAGACTGTCGCTTGTTAGTTTTGTATGTTATAAATTTAAGTGAGAACCAAAGTAAATTCAATCCTGAAATATTTTTTAAAAAAGGGATGTAAATATTAAACCATAACTTAGATTTTCAAGCATAATGTAGAGTAGTAAGCAACTGGATCTACTCGCATATATATATATCGTCTATTCCACGAAAGAACGCCCAAGAATATTTTGTATGTCTTCCGATTTTAATAATACTTGGCATACGCATACCCTATGGAGCCATTTAAATATCTCCATTTTTATTTTTTTGAATTTTGAACAATTCGCGGATTTATTCGCGATTTTAATTTTTCAAAACGTGATAAAAATGACAAAAGTGTCTAACTTTAAACACCAATATCTCTAAAAGTTTTTAACGGATTTTAATGATTTAAATTGCATATTTAAGAAGAATAAGTCCACTATAAATGTAGTAGTTTAAAAATAATATTATCATTTAAAAATCCATTCATAATGCAAATGAAATTTTTGTATGCATTTTTGAAAAATTTCTACCCTTTAAATTTTTTTCTTCTTCTGATATAAAAAACATTATTATATTTGCTACAAATTGCAATATAAATTGTTCTGGGACAAATAGGTTCACTATTTTAAAATATTTTTTTAAAATATTTCTTCAAAATTTTTCATACAAAAATTTTTATTTTTTTTTAAATTTTTGTATTTTTTAATTTTTGTGAGCTTATTTTAAAATTAATTTTAATCATAATATTTCATAATTTGTTATTTGTGGTAGAAAACCTATTTGTCCCAAATTAAGTGCTAATGTTTTATATAATAAACATATTTGTACTCAATATTAAGCAAAAATATTTAAAATCAAAAGGGTAGACATTTCTTAAAAATGCATACGAAAATTGATTTCTTTTCTTGAGTGCATCTTTAGTAAACAAATCATTTTTGATTTATACAATATAATTTACAATATTTGTTGTAATAAGCTTTACACTAGTTCTTAAATCAATAAAATCCCACGTATACTTAAGGAGTTATAAATATTTAAAGCTACATATTACTAAAAATGTATAACCAAAAAAAATAAAAATCAAAATTTTTTAAAAAATTTAAATTTTTGTATGAAAAATATGATTGAAATTTTTTTAAAAAAATATTAAAAATAGTAGACTTTATTGTCCCAGAACAGTTTTTTTTGCATTTATAGTAAAGATATTGCTTTTTAACATATTAAAAGAAAATTAAAATCAAAAGGGTAGAAATTTTTCAAAAATGCATCGTAAAATTGCATTTGCATTATGAATGCATTTTTAAACGAAAATATTATTTTTAAATTACTACATTTACAGTGGACTTATTCTTCTTAAATATGCAATTTAAATCATTAAAATCCGTTAACAACTTTTTGAGATATTGGTGTTTAAAATTAGACACTTTTGTAATTTTTTTCAGTTTTTGAAAAATTGAAATCGCTAATAAATCCGCGAATTTTTCAAAATTCAAAAAAATAAAAATGGTGATATTTAAATGGCTCCATAGGGTATGCGTATGACAAATATGAACAAAATCGAATGACCCACCGTAAAAAAATTGGTATTTTTTATAAATCTTTCGTGGAATTGACGATATATTTTTTTTCCATACAATTTCATATATATATAGTATTTGCCATAACATTTTATATTTTTATTTTTAGCTTTTTGCAGTTTTTTATTGTTAATAGACCTGGAGATCCCAACAAAGTGATTGTTGTGTCAGTAGTTAATATGCCTGCTGCTGTTAGTATTGCTTTGGTAATAATGTAGTAGTTACGCAACATTTGTAGCATCAATTTTTAAAAGATGGCAAAGTGAGTACCTTTGCAACAAAACACTTATATGTTTTTATAAAATAAACTTTTCGCTCTTACATACTATATACAAACTAACATTAATATACACCAACACATTGACAAACATGTGGCCGCCTTATGCTCATAAAAGGAAGAAAAAAAAACAAAAAAAGAGATAGAGTCCCATTTTCCTTTTGAAAAAGTGTTAATAACGTTTTTTTTCTTACCCTGTTGTACTCATGCAAACATACACGTTTGAAAGAAACGTATGTGGGTGTATTTGTATTAAAGTATATATGTATATAGATAAAAGTGTGTGTATATGTGTATGTGAGTATATAAATTGTTGTTGTTTTTTCCCAGTTGGGAATTTTGCAAACTAGTTGCAAAGAACAGTTTCGAGTTGAATATTAATGATATAAAAGCTTTTTCACTTCCAAAGTGTTGGTAACGAAACTAATTATATTAATCTTACTCCTATTCATGTTTTGGTTTTCAGTAAACTATGAATTTTTAGTTTTATTTAATACTGTTTTTTAGGCCTCCCTTGGTAGTTTCCCAATTTTTTTTTTAATTTAGTATTGCTGATCACTGACTTTATGAGAAAATCACTTTATATTATGTTTTTATGGTGAAACATAACAAAAAACAATGATTTAGAAAACTAAACATTAAAGACCTTTTTAAACAACAAATTATTTAATTTTATTTATTTATCTATTCAACAAATTACACAATTTGCTTAGTCGGAGTTCACACACAGCAATTTTTCTTGCCGCAATTCTGAGTTTATAGGAGAGAATGTAAACTTTTACATTCCTTTTATCTCTCTCGCCAACGAAGACAGAATTGCGGCAAGAAAAATTACTGTGTGTAAACCCTGACTTACTAAGTTCCAAGTAAGTAAAGAAGGGGGTTATCATTAATTCCTAAAAATGGAATGGAAACATAAAAATTACACTATTTCAACTCAATAACGATATGAAACTTCGCCACAAATAACAGCTGCTTTATAAAACAAGTAGATGAATTACTAACAAGTGTAGTGTATATTACATATTCAACCTTGACATATCCCTTTAATTGTTTTATATACTCAAAAACATTTTATCTCAAAAATTTCTTTCAACATAATTGCACAAATGTTAAAACTGTTGCAACAAAAGGAAAAAGAAAAAACTATAAATTGATTGCTGATTTTTTTCCGTTACCGTTACTGTTACTGTTTTTTTTTTTTTTTTTAATCCATTAAAAAAGAGAAAAGCACCACACAATACTTTAATATTTTCTACGGGGCTGTAAAATGCTGGCTCGTTTGAGCTTTTGTAGCAATATGGCAATTGTAGTGTTTTTATTTAAATCCTTTTACGACTATGCTTTCGATGTTCAGTTTGTCGGTTTGGTTGTTTGTTTAAATTTATATTCGCACTGTTATTTATTTTCATAGTTAATAGAACAATAACAGATGTACATACGTATGGTAGACTCTTGGTAATATTTTTTTTTTTTTTTTTGCTTTCCGTTTTTTATTTCAGTTTTGTTTTATGTTTGCTACCATTTCAGTAGATTCTGTGTCATTCACCGTTCAACAGCGCGCCAAACAAACAATACTACATAGTAGTCATTGTGGCAGCCAAACAATCAACGGACAGGAAAATAAAAATGAAAGACAGAGACAATATTTACATACAAAAAATATATATAAAATCGTATATAAATGTAATACAAATAATTTCAATCGTTAGTAATATTGTAAAAATAATATAAAAAAAATATGTATTAAAGTGGCCTTTAAAAAGTCCTTATTTTGAACATAATACAAAAATGTTTAATATTATAGGGCCCCAAATAATGTGAAAATCTCAAATATTATACTAAATTAATGCTGTTTTGATGATCTTAAATGTTGTAAAATAAATTTTCCTTGTAAAATGAAAGATTTCACGAGTACATATATGAAGTTTTTTTAGTGACTTTCTCCCCGAGTCTGAATTTTATTTACGAAAAACACTGCCCACTAAACAAAAGGAAAAAATTCGATTCAAAATTCAACACGACTAAGGTCACATTAGTAATTTACGATATCAAAATTTTGATACCGTTCATTCTGATCTTAGGAAAAGTTTATACTTTATTACACTGAAATTTCAATAAAATATCATTATTAGATTAAATTTCATTAAAGTTTAAATATTAACTTTATGTTTTAATTAATCTTTAATACCATTCACCATCTTACCGTCAAATAATAAAATATTCGCCTAAACGTATGCTTTCATACTTTCACATTTATAAATCTAAATTTTTTTCAAACTAAAGTTTTAACAAGAAATCATAAACAATCATAGCAAGCATTGCTTTAAGAAAATAAACAACAACAACAATTCCATATTTATATATTTTTGTATGTATGTGCAAACAAACTGACTGCATATACAAACAACAACAATTTGGTACATACGATTTTTTTGGCACAAGGACGAAGACTATTGATCGGCCCATTATTTCCCCTAGATCCCATACAAATGTCCTCCCGGAATAGAGTTTCAACACTTATAGATGCCTTAAAAATATAAATATTTGAATGAAATTTATCACAAATAAGTTTTATATAAGCATAAATCTGTTTGCCGAATTTCATGAAGATCGGTCCATAACTGACCATAGCTCTAATATAAACCCCTCTCCCGAAAATCACTTTAACGTGCATAAATCCCATACAAATGTTAGTATTACGTTAATATTTAACACAAGTAAGTTGTATAAGGGTATCATATGGTCGGGCTTGACCGACTATATCTTCTTCTCTCGTTTTTTATACCCTACACCACCATAGGTGGTTTGGGTATTATGCATATGTGCTGATGTTTGTATCGCATAGAACACGTTATCCAACAGCCACCTTAAAGTGTACCAATCGACTCAGAATCACTTTTTAAATCGATCTAACGATGTCCGACCATCACACTGTGATTCGTTCCCATATAACGACTGGACAAAAATAGAAGGAGTTATTCTAGACTTATGAAATTTTGTATACTATTAAAACTTGGAATAATTAAGAAAAATACGATGTTTAAAAAAATCGGTGCAAGGACTCTTATACCCCCCATACATCCTGATATTTAAAAATACCATATTTTCCACAAACTTAAAAACAAAATTCTAAAAGATGACCAACTTTTTTAGTTAAGTTAGTACTTATTTTACTATAATTATGTGTGCGATCTTTTATTTATAATCGGGGCAAGGACTATCATAGCTGCCATATATCCTTTTTACTAAAAACGCCCTAAAACTGCTAAAACGACTCGTAATATAAAATAACTTTTGAATAGACTTGCAGTTGGTAACACCCTTATCCGTACCAAATTTTGTTGAATTTGGACAAATAACATACAAATTATGAAAAAAAATTAATAATATAAATATTATTAAGGAATACTAGACTATACGTGTTATAAATAATATATATTACTCATACGAACGGTTGTACATGAAAGTAATACAAATATTTCTGACAAAGTTATATTAGAGTGCAAAATGTTTTTAAATGATTATTCCTCTTTAATGAAATTAAAATAAACTAAATTTAGCTTTTCTATCTACAGATATGGCCGTGAGTTAAAAAATGTGAAATTAAAATTATTTAATGAATTTTTACATTCATTTGTACTAGAATAATTTTACAGAAAATTGTAATTTTTCGTTCCTAAAAAAATATAAATTAAAAAAATATTGAGCGAAAAGTGATTCCGTTCTTTATTGATTACTATTAAAAATAAAAGGGAAAATTAAAAAAAAAAAAAATAAAATTTAAAAAACATGCACTAATTTTCCTTATATATTTCATCAAACTTCGTCAATTTTATATTTTTAACACAAAGTAAAGTTATATATAAAATTTATGAAAATATTAAAATTTTTATAGAAATTAAGTATTAACGTTTTATTTTGTTAAAACTTATGTTACGCTGAGCTTAAGTACATAAAAAAATGTTGAAAGAAATTTAAAAATCCATTCAAATTTATTTTTTTAATTATTCACTTCAAAAATATTTTAATAAAAAATTTTACTTTTCCCTTCTACAAAATATTTTATTATATAATTTTTAAGCAAAAGGTGGTTGCGTTTTTCGCTGTTTTAAAAATGCCAGATATCAAGCTATAACCATAGCTTTAAAAAAATAAAATCCATGAACTAATCTCCTTCAAATAGCTTTTCAAATTTAGTAAATTTTTTTATTTTTCCTGAAAATTCAGTTTTATTGAAATCCAAATTTCTAAACAAAATTTTAGTAATAATTTAAGAAAAAATCAAAAAGATAAAGTATATTGTTTTTAGGCAAAGTGATGAGTTTAGCTTTTCAAAAGAAATAACAAAAAAAAAAACCAATTGAAATATATTTTTACCAATTACTTAAGTAGAGCAATCGAAATTAATTTTTTTCAATACACACATTTTTGCTATATATCAGCTGAATTTGGCGCCCTCTACTGGCATGATTATGTTTTCCAAAAATATGGGACATACATTTTTGAAAAACCTTTATTATTATTAGCTATAAGAAAAATGTAAAATTTCTTAAAATTATTACTTTTGTATTTTTTTCAATGAAAATAATCACTATGCGTTCGTACGTCTGGCAGGCTGGACGGCTGGCTGTCCATGTAAACCTTGTGTACAAAGTACAGGTCGCAATTTTAAAAATAATTCAATGAAATTTGGCACTTGGGACTTTTATGATATATGAACGTAGCCTATTGAAATTGGTTGTGATCGGTTCATTATTTCGCCAAGCCCCCGTACAAATGTCCCCCCGAAATTGAGTTTCAACACTAAAAAATGCCTTTAAAATAAGAATATTTTAATGAAATTTGGTATAAGTATCAATATTTGTACCAAATTTTAGGAAGATCGGTCAACGATTAACCATAGCTCCCATATAAACCCCTGCTCGGAAAATCACTTTAAGTAGCATAAACCATATACTAATGTTAGTATAAAGTTAATATTCGAAACAAATAAGTTTTATATAAGTAGAAACAACTTTGGTAAATTTTATTCGAATCGGTCCATAATTTACCATAGCTCTCATATAAAACCACTTCCTAGAATCGCCCTAAAGTGCATAAAATCAAGTAGTTGTTAGTATCAACGCATTATTCTGTATTTGTATATTTTATTTTACATGTAGTAAAAGTGTTGGTCTAATATAAGTCCCCTTCCGAAATTTTATGGTCATTATGTATGTGTAGGGTATCATATGGTCGGTCTTTTTTTTTTCTCGTTTTTTTTTTTTTTTTTTTTCATAACTTGTTTGTTTATGAACGAATTTGGCTGATAAAAATAAAAAGCTGTAGCAAGTGCCTAAAAATGCGATTTGGCCGATATCTCGGATACTAATGGACCGATTTTTTTTCACTTATTAAGCAAAGAAAATTTTAAAAGATTTTGAATTTTTCGTGCAAAAATGATGTCGCTATCTTGTATAGGAGCCTAGAAATGCCGACAACAATTACGATTTTTGGGAGTATCTTCGATTTTTTGCTGATATCTCAATAATATCAAGCGATTTTGCTCATTTTATTAGCGTTCTTCTAAGGAATACAAATGTATGAGAAATAGCTTAATTTGGATAGAGGAGGCCAAGTTTCTCTTGGGTTTTAAGCAAAAGTATAAACTTTTTATACAAGTATTTGATATATTAGAAAAGGCTAGAATATGGAGATTAATAATTTATAAAAAAAGTTATTGGGATATAATTTGCAGAATTTCTCGAAGGACTTAAAATTTAGCATTTTTTTTTTTATAAAATTAATATTTATACTTTAATAAAATTTAAACGAATAATGATATTTTACTTTAATTTCAGTATAATATGTATAAACTTATTCTAAAATCAGAGAATTTAAAAAATTTCCACTTTTTTATATGAAAATACCCAAAATCCCAATCCGTATAAAACGTGTTAAAAAAATTTACTTTTTTTATTGAAATGGTCACCCTGTCGTTATAATGGGCTCCCGTCAGAAAATACTTTTTGGATGTATACTTTACACATAGAGCTATAAAACTAAAATAATTTTAAGTCGATCCCAGCTCTGCAATTTCCAAAATTGACAATACTTAGATAGGGCTTGTGGGCAGACCTTTGCCCCAAACTCCTCCGGATTTACTTCACACGCATTTAAATTAAGATTACATTTTAAAGCATAAAAAAATGGTAAAGCCCAGAACAAAAAAAAAAACTAATTTCATCAGTGAAAAAAAAGATGCTAAAAATGAGGTAAAAATTTATTTCGACCCGAATATCTCTTAAACTAAAAGAGCTAACTTACACATTTAAGCGTATTTTTTGTAGAGATTTACAAAGACTATATATAAAATTTGTTTTCTATCAAATTAATTTTTGGCGATTTTTCAAAAAAATTACATATCCGAGATGGGCAACTTTGGAGGGCCACCCACTTCCCCCTGACCCTAGCAGGTGGCCCAAAAAAAGATTAAAAAAAAATTACATCGTGATTCATTTTGTTTAATTCTTACGTCTTACACTTAATATAGTGAAAAAAGTTAAATGAAACATTTCCATCACATTACACTTTTAACCCATTGGAAACTACCAAAGGAATGTATATACCTCTAAGAAATTTGTATGTTATATAATGTTCTGGTAAAAGATAGAGCAAATTATGGATCTGTATTTTATAGAGAAGGAGTAATGCAACAAAAGTGTAGAATATGCAATATCTCTAACATGCCATCCATAGACCATAGAAATCTTAAAAATTGCTAAAATCACCGAAAACATGGGAGAAATAATATGAACGTAAACATATTAAAATCATTACATATTCTTCGAAATGGAACAAAATTGGAATAATTGTTACGGAAGTAATAGAGTTTGAGAGTATAATGAATGAAGTGTTAAAATAAATTCGTTTGTTCTTGAATGTGTGAAGTTTAATTAATTCTAAACGACATTCTTACGGAGGAAGATTTGTGCTTGGATTCCAAGGAAGTGATCGTAGACAAAACAACATAAATTGTTTCTGGACTGATTGAATTTTCTTTACGTGATCATCATATTGGGAAACCCACACAACAAATTCATATTCCAGGACAGGTCTTACCAGGGATACATAAGGCTGTCTTGTAATATAAGAATCTTCTTTTCCTGACGTTTTATGAAACCTAAAACTGTTTTTTTTTTCTTTATTAACTGTTGGCGATAAGTGAGAAATAAAACATAATTTGTTATCAAGGAGAACCCCAAGGTCAAGGAATGATTCTACTTTCTCTAACTGATGATTATTAAAGGTGTAACTACAAAGTACTGGACTTTGTCTGTAAAATGACATATATAAAAATCTATTTAAATTTAAATCCATTAAATTGATATTGCACAAATTAAGAAAGTTAATTAAATCCACTTGAAGTGAGGAGCATTGATTGGAGTCTTTAAAGCTAAGGAAAAGCTATACGTCATTAGCATACATTAATATTTTTGGGTGTTTTATGCAGGAAGACAAATCATTAATGAAAATAAGGAATAGTAATGGTCAAAAATGGCTACCTCGATGGACCTCGGAGTGAACTGTAATCGATTTGGATTTATGATTCCTGAACAGAACACATTGTTTTCTATTTATTAGGTAAGTTGTAATCCATTTTATAAATAAAAAAGATAATTCTAAAGTATAGCTTATAAAAGGAGATCATGATTCACTTTATCGAAAGCCTTGCTGATGTCAGTAACAAATGGTATCAGTTTACATATGATTTAACAAATGTATAACATTACTTAGGAATTCCTAAAGGTTTGTAGTGACAGAGATTCCTTTCCTAAATCCATGTTGGGCAGCAGAAAGATAAGATGATATTTGCTGTGATAAAATATCAGTTATTATTTCTTGAAAAAGTTTGGGAATGATGCTTAATTTTGCTTTACCCCTATAATTAGAGATTTAAACAGGGGAATGATGAATAACATTTTCCACATCCCTGGAAAATAGCCACTGGAAAGGGACTTCTTAAATAAGTATGTTAACGTTGAACTTAATGGAACTGTACATTTGTTTAACATGCAGCTTGGAACCATCGGGACCATATTTTTCGGAAAATTTTAGTTTTTTAAAGCATACACAACAGTGGATATATGTAATATTGGACAAATAATTGGAGTCCACTCTATAATTTTATTTGGATATTTTGAGAATCTACAAAATTTTTTATTTGAATATGAGGAGAAGAAAAAGTTTGCAAACATGTCACAAATTTTATTATCCTGTGATGACTCGATATTTTCATATTTCATCATAGATAACCTTAAACTTTGTGTTTTGAGTTGACGAAATTGTAGATCGACTTCGGATTGAGTCCAAAATTTCGTTTTACTCTGGATCTTGAAATAAAATATCTAGAATAGTCAGTAGTTAGGCCGGTTTTTCTATATGTCTTACAATGTTTGTTTTTTAGGTTTTTGAATTTGGATAGATATTTAGTATTCAATGGAGGACCCTTCGCAACAGTTTTCTTTACAATTCGAATTGACTGTCTAAAGCAATTAAACCACCATAAAATTGTGTAAGAATTAAGTCAATTTTATATGGTTGTAAATTGTTAGAACCAATTATTAGTTGAAAGAAGTTGTGTTAATTTGAAATAATCAGATTTCTTAAAGTCAAACGCAAATTCATCACTTAGGGAAGTTTTTTGTGCAAGGTGAGTGTTTACAAGTATATTGAATTCAACGCACATGGAATCATACTTTGGGAACAGACTATTGCTGCTTTTTAATATAAGAAAAAATTAAAAATAGTGCATTCTTAAATCCTAATTTAAGGAAAATATATGGGCCATTATCAAAAATTTTTGATTTCAGACCAGAGATGCGCAATTTTAAAATTTCCCGACTCGCGAGTTTAGACTACAAATGCTGCTTACGCAACGCTGCTTCACACGTACACTATAAGCAACTTTGTTCGACTGCTGCTCTCTCATTAATGTCAATGCAAATCAAGTCAAAGTTTTTGCTGCTTTACACACACAAGCGCAAAAGTATAGTAGTGTGTGTGCGCATCACTGTTTTAAATCTTCAAAAAAATTGTATACATATAAAGTGACTCGAATGCATGTAGAATCAGTTCGCGTTAATCATTTCATGTGAGGGGCGCGAAAGTTATGGCGGTTTTAAGTTGAACATATAAAAATTTTTACAAACTAGAAGTTTATGTTTAATTCTGGTCAAAATTACACGTAATATCGAAACTTACTGTGTTATTCAAATAAAATTTATGATATTTTAAATGTTTGATGGTATTAGTGCAGCTTATTTTGGGGTTTCCTAGTAAAATTGAAAAAATTTTCTTTTCAATAAAAATCGCGATTTTTAAAAATTTTGCGAAAAATTTGGATCCAATCTCAATTATTTCTCCATATATTGAATGAAAATATATTTTGCTATAGTTTATTACACAGAAATGCTTTTTAATATTGTGATCCTTTTTTAATTAAGCATAACAAACACCTACTAATTATGCCATTTTCATGCTGTCCACACTATGTACCTTAGCGAAATGTGTTTCGACAAAAGTATCCCGTTTTCAATTATCAGCGACATTTGACTTAAATTTATGATCCCGATCAATTATATTTATCGCTACTCTTATATCTATATATCCAATATTTGTTTAAATTGCAATTTTCTATATAAAAATACAAAAACAAAAAGTGCAATTTTTGCATAATTTTCAAAAAGTCCATAAAATTCTTGTATTAAATTTTTTTTTAATGCTCCATCGATATTATTGAGTAAAACTACAAAAAACTAAGTTCACGCAGTAATCCAAGCTATTCGCTCGTGTTTTCCAAAGTTTGAGACTATCTATTACGTTGAATATTTCGGGCACAACATTGGAATATAGCGCAAAATACGCACAATTACAACAAGTATCAATCCCTATCCCAAATTTTCTATTCGTTTGAGGGGCGCACACACCCCGCCTAAAAAACTGAACATTTTTAAAAACTAAAAAATGTTGTTATCAAAACTTGACTACCCTTTATTTCACTGTTGAAAGTCTGCACAACAACAAAGATAGTGCAGAATTCATTTGTAAAGTCCGATTAGTTTATTTATGATAGAATGAGATCAAAAAGTAAAAACGCGCGAACAAAAATTGTAGAAGAATGGGAAAAACTTAAGTAATTTTTAGCCGTTTTTCTATGTTCTTGAACTTTGAACAACAATTATGATTATAAAAAGAAACTTATGGTGCTAAAATTTTGCACTCTTTTAGTTTCAAGTCTTGTGAGTTCAGATCTGTAACCAATTTGTTTAAAATATCATTACCACAAAACTTATCAGTTTCAGCCAAGTTAAAAATTTTTGATAATGGCCCATATCCATATATTTTTCAATTAAGTTAAAATTAAAAAAATTATATATTTTAAAATTATGACGTAATGGAAATGTTTTATTTAACTTTCTGCACAATATTTAGTCTAAGGAGTTAAAATTGGGCCAATTTATTCACAATATATTTTTCTTTTAATTTTTTGTAAACTCTGTTATATAAATTAGTATTTTTATTTTTTTACGCATTTTCTGTCAGTGCGGTTTTAAAAATTTTACCATTTTAAAGTCTTGTATTTGTTATATCAAATACAAATTTTCCCTCTACACCCACTCCTTACCCCTCATTTTGGCATGGTTTTATGAGGGTTAATTGAGAAATTTTTGATTTTTACAACTTTAACGACTTCTAGGGGCTATATGTGTCAAGTGAGAGACCCATGTCTTGGCTATAAAACGAGAGTAACTAGTCTGCTCTACCTATTACTTGGGAATTTTTATAACCTAAAAAGTCATCATGGAAATATATTTTCTTTGGTCCTCAATAGGTTAAAAATGAGACGTGATGGAAAAAAACTGAAATGTTAGTAGTGATTGGAATGACTATACTACCTATTACCTATGATGACTACCTACAATATCTGCAACATGATTTTCCAGATATTTTTTTTTGTGTTGACCTGCATTACTGTTAACTTTGTTATTTAAATTTGAAGTTAAATTTTTTTTCACACTTTTAATATCCACGCATTTTCTGTCAATGCAAATTTAAAAACTTTACCCTTTTTGAATTCTGCGGTCCTGTATTAATAACTTATAAGGCCTAATTGTTCTATTGTTTTATGAGGGTTAGTTGAGAAATTATAAATTTTTAAAATTTTAAAGACTTCTTAGTGGCTATGTATCACAAGCTATAGAATTGACTAGTACTGAATTTTTGTAGACCCATGTCTTGTCTATAAAACATGAGTGACTAATTTCCTCTACCTATTACCTAGAAAATTGTGTAACCTGAAAGCTCCTCCGGAGTCCTCATTGGGTTAAAAAAAATCGAAATGTTCCTGGTGATAGGAATAACTCTACCTATAATATATGCAACATATTTTTCACTATACTTTTTTAGTGTTGACCTCTGTAATTATAGATATGTGTTAAATTTTGAATATTAAACAAATGTTCTAAATATCTTCTTTTAACTTTGCCTTTTTTAAGAAACGAAATTGTGAATTTAATTTTCCACTTCAAAAGTTCATCCACCTTTTGACCTTACTACCTTTGTATTTATTCGTCAGTAAATTCTTTTAAGCGCAATAAAAGAAAATGTTCCCAATTTTATATATTGCTTGAGTAAAGACCTAATTTAACCTGAATTTCCTTGTCACTAAATTGTCCCTGACTGTGACTTAGTGTATATGTACATACCTCTAGATTTCTATTTTATTGTAATGAAAATTGTAGTTCTCATTTTGTTTTTATTTCATTTATACTCACATATTTTTTTTTTTTGTTTCTTTTTCATTTTATTTTTATTCATTGTTATTGTTAAGTTTTGCTATAATGCCAATGTTGTATTGGTATTGTATATGTTTACGTACACATACATTTGTATGTATATAAGATTGTGCTCATGTATGGCTCATAAACGTAACACAAAAAGATAAAAATCTTATTTGATATGTCCCAACGCGTAAATAAAACAAGTTGTTTTTTGTTGTCATTGTCACAGCTACATATTTTTTTTCCACTGCTGTTGTCTTTTCTTTTACTTTTGTTTTCTTTTTTGTTGTTAATACCAAAATCACATAGATTGCCATTATAGATTTTATTTTCGTTCTCATCTTCTTCATCGCATGTCTTTACTTGTACATCTTGCGTACAATTGTCAGTCATTTAGTTTTGTGCTGTGTAAAAAGGATAGACTTAAAAGACCTTTTTAAAGTGTATAAGAGTTCATTCTTGGAAATCTACATTATATTTTTATCTTGCGGTAAAAGTGGCTGCAATTCTTATACTAGTTCATTTGAATATTTATTCTTTTGAATAACAAAAGAGAAAAATCTAATATTTGATTATAAATAAAGATTTTAGTCACCTATTGCCCCTTTTTCAGCCACCTGGCCAGTTTCTTGGCATCTTTTTAAATGGCGACTTTTTAAGACTATGTGCTAAATGATGAGAAAATTATGTGGGAATTTTGTTAATTTTAACAAATAAATTAATAATTTTGAGATTGTTTCACAGTATAAGGATATAAAAAGTGCTAAATATACAAAAGTACAGAAATTTAATTAATTAAAAGAGGATTGTATGTTAACTCTATTTGTGTATTTTTTATTTTTGCAATAATAAAATTGTTTGTAAAATAATTATAAATTATTTTGTTATTAATAAAACTGAATTTTGTTGTTTTTCCTAAAATTCAAAATTTTATGTTCTTTTAGGTTTTAAAGCAGTTGGCCCCTTTTTTACAAAAAGTCCCCATTTTTGGCGACTTTATTTTTGGAGTCTTCTTTTTTTCACAATTTTTATAAATTCTCGATGGTAACGCTGGTTGAAAGTCTTCGAATTATACTAATTTATTGTAACAAGTCTTTTTACGGCTAAAAATGCTACCAAAATTTTTAATTGTAGTTATTAGAATAAAAAAGAGAACTTTTCAAATCGTCTATTTATTACTACAACGACTGTGTTTACTATAAAGCTCACATAAATACATACTTGTAGCATAGCTTTATAATACCCAATAAGCACAAACCTTTCCATATTTATTCATTTGAAAGCAAGTTTAAATTTCAAACATTAGCTGTGAGAAAAGGCTTTAAATTCATATTATTTAAAATGGAAAACTATACCTTTCTCCAACAAAAAGGTTCTAATATAACAATTGTATTTGTCAAACGCTTTCATAATTTAAAACTATGCTGGAAGTTTCTTTAATAAACAAATGTTTCTCAAATATTTTCAAAACGTTGTTTACAAACTTTACACTTGAGTTAAGCATGAAATAAATTTTTTTCTAAACTATTTTTAAAACTGAAATTTTGCATGAATAAATTATATATTGATATATTTTTTATATTAGCTGAAAAGGAAATTTTGCATTCATCATTTAAAGCATAGTGTTCATCATATTTCATGGACCATAGTAGCTAATTTTGTCCATTTTATTGCGGCACAATTGCATACAAATATTTTCTTTCTATATGTATAATATTTTATTTTTTGAATAAACATGTCTAAGTTTGAGCCCATTTACATTGGGGATTTCCCTTGGAAAAAATCGCTGCAACTTTTATGTTTGTAGGCAAGAGGTATAGAAAAGCAAGCGGGGTAAGAAAAGTTGCACGTTGTCGCAAAGCTAAAAATTTCATGAAATTTTATCAATTTTATTTTTAATTTTTCTGATTTGTAGTTTTTTGTCAAACATTTTTTAAAAAATTTCACAATACAAATTTAAATGTGTAAATGTAGAAGGGATTTCGAAGCAACTTGAAAACAAAATATCATAAAAAAACGCTGCTATAATCCCCAATGTAAATAGGCTCTTTTAAACTTTTTTTATGAAAAAAAAAACTGAAAGTTTTTTAAATATGAAAAACATTTGAATATTTTTTTATAAACAATTGAAAAAATACAAAATAAATAAAATATAAAAAAAACTTAACTTTACACTTTACAATTGCTTTAAAATTGTATAAAAACCTAACATTATACTTTAACTGGAAATTTTTTAAATTTTCTTGTTTATTTCATAACCCATATTTTTTAAATTTGAATTTAATTTGATAATTATGCTATTTATTCAATGAAATTTCCAACAAATTTATAAGGTTTGAATCGATGTTTATTGGGTAGTAAAATACTCTAACATAGTAGTAGAACCACCATTACCAACAAATACTCCAACAAAATGCCGAGCTTGTGTATTTATTTAAGTGTACTAAAAGTATTTGTTTTTATCTATATATATTTTTTTTTCTTGTATTCAGTTTCAGTTTTATTTAAGCCTAAAGTTAAACGATTGTTTTTCCATTCTAAAGACATAGCTAAGCTAAAAAAAAGGAAAAAGTAGTAGCAAAAAATAGTAAAAAAAAAAAAAAAAAAGCGCATGTCTAAAATAAGGGAATGTTCAATGGTGCAACACTAAATAAATTTTGCTGTTCCCTTAAATTGCTGTAAGAGTGGTAAGCAAAGAAATTGAAATTAATGCACTCCTGGTATGTCTTGGTTTTTAAGGTTAAACACAAGTATTTTAGTGCTTGCATATTCATATCCTGAAATCAAATACCATGCACACTCATACTATTACCAAAGAAATAATAGTGATGCATTGAGTACATACATAAATGTCAGTTGTCGCATACACTATCACACACATACAATCTACCGTTAACAGTGGAAAGTGCAGAGTTTTCAAAAAGAAACAAAAAATTTAAATCTTTTTTTTTTTTTTTTTTTTTAAAGGCAGCCGATTAAATGATTGACAAAGCACTTTTTATGCTGTTCTATGGTAGAAGAGAATAAAGTGTGGTTGGTGCAGCTTGAGTGTTGAGGTTGATTCCATGAACTTGTGTGTGTAAAGGAACGTGAACTATTTTATTGCCAGAAATATTTTCTTTTTAATTTTCATTGGTAATAATTGTTCTTTTATCTTATATTTTGTTGGAATGAGAAATTTTAAATTAATAAATATGTAACTAATTACAAAGTGTTGGGGGCTAAAATTTAAAATTTCTTTAGTAAAATATATATAAAAACGAGAAAAAAAAGATATAGACGTTAAATCCCGACCTTATATTATATGTCAAAACGGAGAGGGGACTTATATTACACATGTGGCGAAATTTTCATACTAACATTTATATGATTTTATGCACCTTTAAGCGATTTCTGATATAGGCTTTATATGGAAGCTATGGTAAATTATAGACCGAGCTTTATTAAATTTGGTACAATTATTTATACTTATATATAACTTTGTCAAATATTAACTTTATTCAACATACGATATTTAGTTCGTTATAAACGTAGTTCGTTATATCCGTATAATTCCAAAAAAAAAACTAGAGAAAAACTATGATAGATCTTGACCAAATGATACCCTATGATACCCTACACCATTGTGTATGAGCTACAAATTAACCTGTGGCCAATTGTAGACCAACACTTTTACTAAATGTAAAATAAATTATACAAATACAGAACAATGCATTAATACTTACATCTATATGATTGTATGTCCTTTAGGGCGAATCGCGGAAATGGTTTCACATGGGAGCTATGGTAAATTATGGACCGATTCTCATAAATTTTGGTAATGTTGTTTCTACTTACATATATAAAACTTATTAGTGCCGAATAATAACTTGATACTATCATTCGTATGGGATTTAGGCACGTTAAACTGATTTTCGGAAGAGGGGATTTATATGGGAACTATGATAAATTTTGGACCGATCTTGATGAAATTTGGCATAAAGTTCTGGTACAGAACTCCTTTGTACCGAGTTTCATTGAAATATTGCTATATTTAAAGCATTTATGATCGTTAAACCCCTATTCCGGGACACATTTTTATGGGGGCTAGGTGAAATAATGGACCGATCATAACTAATTTCAATGAGCTTCGTCCTTATATCAAAATAATTAAACGTGCAAAATTTCATTAAGATATCTTTAAAATTGCGACCTTTACTTTGTTCACAAGGTTTACATGGACAGCTAGCCAGCCATCCAGACGGACGGACGGATTTTTAATGAGTAATATAGCAAGAATAATATTTTTCGCATTCATCATTCATTTTACAAATGGCAAATTGAGATAAATTATATTTTTTATACTAATTTCATTTTTTTTTTTTTTTTTTTTTTATTACCGATTTTTTTAAATTGGCATGTTTTGAGATATTTACTTTTTGAGGAATAGTGGATTTTCTAATATTTAGTGTTTAATACCAAAATAATTTCAGTTCTACTAATAGCTATTAGCTGTATATTATGTTAAAATGGTCAACAAAGTGTTTGCTATAGCCATAGTTCGTTATAACCGGTGTCCGTGATAACATTGTTCGACTGTACCATCATTTGTATGGGATTTATGCACGTTAAAGTGATTTTGAGAAGAGGGGTTTATATGGGATCTATGGTCAATTTTGAATCGATTTTCATGAAATTTAGATTGTCACTTATATGAGACTTCTTTTCACCGAATTTCAATAAAATATTATTATTTTTATCGCATTTTTGAGTGTTGAAACTCTATTCCGGGGGGATATTTGTATGGGGAATATGTGAAATAATGAACCGATGACCAATTTCAATAGGCTTTGTCCTTGTATCATAAACGTCTCACGTACCAAATTTCATTGAAATATCTTCAAAATTGCTTTGTGCACAATGTTTACATGGACAGCCAGCCGTCCAGCCAGACAGATGGACGGACGGACACCGTCAGATCGATTTAAAAAGAATTCATAAAGAATTGTTTATAAATATATGTATATATTAAAGTGCCTCATGAAAAAAAATTGCAAATGTATTCCTCTAGAAATGAAGAGCCATCTTCTTATATGATTCTCAAAATATTACATCTCAATGTTTAAATTTACATGATTATTAAATTACGTATTTCTTTCAATATCATTATCAAAATTTTAGTTATAAGAAAATTAACTTCAAATTATACTACTACGATCTTAAATATTCATTTAGATAATTATTATGTCTCTTTTCAGTCGCAGAGTGTAAAGATTTTACTATAATTTTTTTTTAATATTTTCTTTGTTCAAACTTGTAATTTTATATATTTCGGAAAATTTTCTAAATACATATATATGGTTTCAATGTTCCTTTAAAATGGTATATTCTGATACTATTGAAGATTTCACGTAATTAACTCCTATCAGCTAGATGGTTAATTTTACTTTATTTTGATAGGAAACCATATTATTGGAAGTAAAAATGGCTGATTAAATGAAGTAAGTAATTGAGCCAGCATGTTTTGAGGAATAGTTTAAAACATATCAATCTTTAATTTTAGGGATCACATTTGCATTTTCTTTTTTTGTCTCCATACAAATCAAGTCATTTTAGTATACTTATTTGCTTTACAGTATTTTTTTTAATATTGGGGAGAAAACAAAAATTTGGAACACCAAACGAACATCACCATCTCCGATTTCGATCAAATTCGGTATGCATTATGTTTATTGAAAAAAAAAATTACATCAAATTTAAATCAACATATCTCCAGATTGTCCGACTTAAATAATCTTTGGCTCAAATTAATGCCTAATGAATCTAAATTCTAATTATTTTTATGAAGACGCCACTTTTTAAAAGAAAGAGATATTGAAATCCATGTATCAAGGATATTTAAAAAAAAACTGTTCCCTAATGTGTTGGCAATAACATATAAAAAATTTAGAGTGAGACCATGAAGAGATGCTGAAAAAATTAAAATTTCGTAAAAAAAAAACTCATTTATTTCAGTAATAATTTTATATTTTTTTAGTACTTTTGTTTTGTATATGAAAATATATATGTATATAAGGTTGTTGTTTTTTTTTTTTTTTTTTTTGTTCTAAATATTGTATATAATAAATATGTCCCAAAAATTTTTATTTTCTTTGTAATGAAAAAATTCTAAATGTTCTAAAAATACTAAAGAAAATTGCGTCTAAAAAATTAAATTCCATTAAAATGCATTATTTTCAAAATGAGAATAGTTTTCCAAACCTTTCAGTTGAAGATGATAACAATATAATTTAAACGCAGTTTGAATTGTCTTAATCTGTTAAGTTGTTTCCAAGATATTGTTGCTTAAACTAACAAACTTTTATGATTTTTTTTAAATTTTTTAGAAATATTAATAGGTAAAGAAAAATCGCGAAATTTTACGATTTCATAAAACTGAAACAGAAACTCATAAAAAATTCCCTAGAACATCTAAAATGTTCGTCATCAATCGAAACAGTACATTAGAAATCGTGGATTTATTGTCCAAATATTTTCATTTGGTCGTACCGAGAATCCGTGTTTCAAGGATTATTTACTAAAGCTATTTGTATTGTTCCACCAAGATATATTCATGTACTACAATTTCTTAAATTAATAAAATAGAATCGCTAATAATAATTAGAAGTTTAAAAAGTTTTTTATATACAGTGCCGGCCATGAGGTTAGCACACTTGCTACTGCCTATCTTTAAAAGCAAATATTTCCTGTATTTCTTTATTTTTTTTTTTTTAATATTTCTTTTATATACGTGTAACATGTCTTGCTAAAATCACGTCACAATATATTCATTGTCATTCCTATGTATATCTTTGCTGTTTTTCTGTTCAGAATAGAATAACCGTCAAAAAACACTGTATTTTAGCACAAAATAAAAAAAAATTATTCACATTTAAAAAAAGTAACAAAACAAAAAACTTATTTCACTATAAACTTAGTACTTAGTTGGGTATCCATTATTATACCCACCATCAAAAAGTTGGGGGAATATTGATTTTGTCATTCCGTGTATAACATGTCGAAGGAATCATCTAAGACCCCACAAAGTACATATTTTCTGGGTCCTGGTTAGATTCTGAGTCGATCTAGCTATGTCCGTCCGTCTGTCTGTTGAAAACAGGATATTTGTCTTATATAAGGTTTGTTTGGTATTGGGCAAAATCGGTTAATAAACAAAAAAGTTATGGGCTAAAAACTAGAAATACAGAGAGTCCGTTTCATACATTTTTTTGTTGATATTTCTTCAATAAAAGCATGTACGACAGCGAAATTTTGTATGTATAGTTCGGGGGTCGATATAAACTCGGAAACCAAAAATGGGCGAGGTCCGTCCACCTCCCATATAAAGTGAAAATCAACGAAATTGTGTTCAAATAGTTCAAGGACCAATGTAAACTCGGAAACAAAAAATGGGCGTGGTCCGCCCACTTTACTGCCTACTTTACCGCCCCCTCCCATATAACGTTAAATTTTAAAGAGTTGATGGTGGGTATATAGATTCGGCCGGGTCGAATATAATTCGCGCTTGTTTTTTAATACAGCTGCCAATCTGCTTGGCATACTTTCCACAAGTCCCATACAGCGCTCCACTGAAATAGCATACCAAGCCTTTTCTATTTTTGCCCATAAATCGGCCAAATTTTTAGGTTTTGTTCGCATTACGTGCTGCTCCACATAATTCCAAAGGTTTTCAATAGGATTGAGATCCGGAGATTGGGCTGGCCATTTTAACACGTTAATATTGTTCTCTTCCAAGCAACTCCTCACTAAGCGTGAGGAGTGTTTTGGATCATTGTCGTGCATAAAACTCCACCTAAGTGGCATGTTGTCCTCTGCATAATGCATCATTGTATTTGGTAGTATATTCTGGTATACCTATTGGTCCATACGTGTATCAATCTTGCATATAGGACCAACGCCATGCCCAGAAAAAGCTGCCCACACCATTAAATTTCCTCCACCGTGTTTTATTGTTTTAGAAGTGTACTTTGGATTGTGTTGCATGTTTGGAGGACGCCATACATACCTCTTACCATCCGATCCGAATCTACAAAACTTGGATTCATCACTCCAGAGGACATTTTTCCAAAAAAACTAATGGCTTTTCCAAATGCTCACGAGCAAAGCACAACCGATCCCGTAGGTTCTTATTTGAAACGTGTGGCTTATGTTGAGAAATGCATCCACGTAATTTTTTTTTTCATTAAATCTTCTTCTTATTATTCTGCAGGACATGTTGATACCATATTTTCTTGAAATTTCCCTCTGGATTACGGTGGAGCTTTTAAAAGGATCTTCGACAGAGGTTCTATATTTTTAAATGTTTCATACTTCCGAATATGGTTTAGTGCATTATAAACCATCTTTCTGGAACATTCCAAAGTATTAGCAATCTCACTTATGCTTATTCCTCTTGAGTACATCTGTTGAATAATCTTACGTTGTTCCTCTGTACACCACTTTTTTTAGACATGTCTAAATAATGTATATTTATTTAATTTTTTATCTTCATTGATGAAATAATATCTAAACTTGCCAATTAATTATTTATATTCACAAAAAATATATAAAAAAGTTAAATATACTTGTTTGTGCTAAAATTGTGACCAGCTTATTTTGCCTATTACTGCACTTAAATTAAAAATTAAAAGAGAATTGCGATAGAATGCAAAAAAAAGTAACGGGACTTATTGCAAACACCATAAACAACACTAAAAAGCAAAAATTTTAGTAAATAATTGTAATGAGACGAAATAATTTTCTTTTAAAAACAGTAGATATGATGTGTGCTAACCTCATGGCCACCACTGTATATTCAAATTTCTTCATTAAAAAAAACATTCGAAATTTTCAAATTGTTGAAGAAATAAATAATTTTTTTTATTTAATTTTAATTTTCTCAGCATCCCCTTATGGTCCCGCCCTAAATTTTTTATATGTTAATGCCAGCAGGGAACGTTTTAGGGAAAAATTATAAAAGTGGAAGATATGATTATTTATATATCCTTGATACAAGAATTGATTTCATTGTGTTTTTATTATAAAAAAAGCATTTTCGAAAAAATAATTAGAAACTAAATTCATTAGGCATTAATTTAAGCTAAATATTGTTTAAATCGGACAAATAGGTCCGGAGACATATTGATTTAAATTTCATGTACTTAGAAACAAAAATCTGAAAAAAGTGAACTTTTAACCGCGATAAAATCGACGTACTGAGTGTGTATACCGAATTTCATCGAAATCGGAGATGGTAAGGTCCAAAATTGCGTTTTTTGTTCGAAAATTTTTGTTTTACCCATTGGTATTTAGAAAAAAGGCTGTTCCAGGAAACATCTTGTACTTCCACATAAAATCAATAATTCATAAAAAATTACCATAATTTGTATGATTGAAATTCTTTAAGAATTCAAATATTTTTGTTTATCAAATATTATCAATTTGTTGATTGGAGCAAAATCAAACATAAATTTGGTTATTAAAAACAATTTTGTAATTGAACTTAATTTTTTTTTCTGTGTGTGCCAGTTCCTTTTTATCTGTTTAACTTAAATATACCAGTTGCTTTTATCTTTTTTATGTGTAAAATAAAAGTGTTTTAGCTAATTAAAAATATGTATGTTTCTTTTTTTTCTAACACCCACTATATTTATTAAGTACAACCATTTCAACTAAATTAGCGCCATTTATAATAAATAACCTTCGAACAAAAATCTTTCAACCCTAATTAGTCATCATTAAAGTCCAAAAGAAATCACAAAATTTCAAGTAAGAAATAAGAAAAAGGAAAACATCTTTGGTCTGTTGCAAAAATCTTAACACATAAGTTGCTGTCTTTAAACAATTTTCTTTATCTTTTACATGTATTAAGATTGTAAATATACTTACCTGCCTGCACTTACAAAAAATTTATAATGCAGCAACAAACAGTTTTTTTTTTATCTCTCCAAGGGACGTGTAAAAGATCTCTAGATTAGTTTTGCCACATAATCCATTATTATTAAGACTAGACGCAGCAAGTCGTAGTCGTACCACTGTAGTTACACTTTTAGTACTTCTATGAATACTTTATGAGTATCGTAGTTGTACTAACAAATGTATACAAACATACAAATATATTTACACGTACATATATTTATATATGTTTGTATTTATATTGTTGAATGTAAGATACATAGTTGTCTTTGGCTTTTGGTCTTAATTTTTTTTTTTTACTTTGTTGTGAAAGTCTTAGACAATTTCTTTGGAAGCCAAGTTTGAACTTAAAAATTGCTGTTGTAAAAATGCAGTTGTATGATGGCACAGAATAAATACTTTGTTATATAGTCTTAAGTAGACTTTTTTTATGAGCATTAGCTATTGTGTGACTTCATACCTAAAAGCTTATTTATAATTTCATAATGTTTTATTGACCCAAACAAAATTATTATGTAATAAGGTAAAACATATGTTAGGAAATACATTCTGAAATATTGTAATTTCCTACCCAGAAAAAAAAAGAACTGAAAAAGTCATGATTTTAACATCGTATTGTCATTGGGAGGAAGTACTTAGTGGTGAAAAAGAGCTGCAGAAGTTATTTTTTTAACCCATGCACTATGGTTTCAATGACCACTTTTCTTGACCAAAATTATCAAAGCGGAAAAAAAGCAGGTTGTCTTGTTTGAAATATGATTTGGGTGAAACTCAAAAAAATTTAATGTATTTATTTTGTATTTCAAAAATTTTATTAATTTTTACACTTTTTATGTGTCAGAAGTAAAGTCATTACAAAGGAAATTTTAGCATATTTCACATATAACTCGACCCAAAGGCGTGCATTTTCTTTAGCAGCATTAATTTTGATACACAACTATATTTTAGAAATATCCGCTATTTTATTTTTTAATCTTGGTATTTTTATTCATTGGTTAGACCTTGTAAATGATAAGAATTTCCAACGCTAACTTATACGGAAAAGATATATTTTCTCCAAAATCAAAAAAATCGCAAAACGAGACAATATGGAAAATATAGCCCAGGTATATGTTTATTTATTTGCGTTGAGTTTTTCTTTACCAATTTTCACCAAAAACTTGCAGGTCTAATGAAATGTAAAATTTCTTACGAATCCAATTTCATTTTGGGTTTTGTAAAACAAACTGTATTTTTCTAAGATGACAACAAGTTTTAACTGATTTCATATTTAATTATAAAAGTACTTATCCTAAAATATATTTTCCATAATAAACTTATTTAAAAAATTGTTGTACTCAATAATTATAAAGTATTGAAAACTGTTGAAAAAGGGCACCTCTTTTATAAATATTTTAAATTTGTTTAAGAAACTAGACTTTGACCTGTTGTATTATGAAGACAAAATAGTAAAAATAGGAAAAGACTTAATTTACCAAAATTAGTTTTGGCCAAGAAAAGTGGTCGGCGAAACCATAGTGCCATGGTTGTCATTGATAGGATGATATTCTTGTTCATTGCTTTTAAAGCACTTCTCTAATGTTTGTAAAATTTTTTACCATTTTTTTCTGCTAAAAATTCATTTATTTTCGTTTTTTTGGAAGTAATTATTAAGAGCTTCCAAAAAAGCTTAAAATACATATGCACTTTAATAAAAAATAATATCAATATAGTTCAAAGCTAAAATAATTTTCCATAAATGTTTAGAGCATTTAACGGGGAATATTTCATTAGAACTTTAAATTCATTTATCTTACCTTATAAGGGGTCAATTATAGTCCGTTTTTAGGAAATGGAATGAAAGTCGATTTAAACTTGAGTTTAATGGGTTAAAATGTTCTACATATATTTTCTTCGTTAAATTTTACTAGGGGTCTCCAAAGATAAAAAATTAATCCGACTTATCATATGTTGTTAAAAAAGAAAATTATGAAATTTTCCCACATTTTTTATATAAACTCCTTAAACTAGGCAATGAAATATAATATAAAATTAAAAGTTTTGTACAAATCGTAAACAAAATTAATAATAATTTCATCAATTTAATTTCTCTGGATAAACGCTTCACCGTATGAACTTTGGACCTTCGGTGACCCCTAGTGAAATTCGACGTAGAAAATTTCTGTAGAATATTTCAACCCAGTAAACTCAAGTTTTAATGGACTTTTGTTTAATTTTGTTTTGTTTTTGATTTTTTGTTAATGGACCCCATATAATCAGAGATAGATGAATAAAAGATTCTAATGAAATATTGGCATTTAAATGTTCTCAACATTTATGTTTACATATTTTAGCTTCGAACTATATTTATATTATTTTTTTCTATTTATCTGAAACTACTTTGGTGCAAAAATAGAAAAGTCATAAAACAAATATTTTGCCTACCATCCAAAAATCCTTCGGAGGGTTTATTACACATATCAATTGCAATCGGAATGATTCCGCCCCCGCGCGATTATTATCAATTTGTTGCATAGTGTAAATTAATTAGTTTTATATTAAAGAAAAAAAATAAATATGGTATTATAATTGATTAATAAAATAAAACTTATTTTAGTTAAAATAGAAGACTCCGTTTTAGATTCAAATTGTTTTATTAAAAAATCTCGTTATTAAAAAAACCAAAATATTTACTTGGAAAAATTATAAAAACAATTGAATCCAAAGTATTTTTTTTTTTTTTTTGTAAATATTTGCGGCTACAAAATACTACCAGACTCCAGATACTCCCCCCGATAATATATGTTTACTAAGCAATGGAAATGTTATGGTAATGTAAGCAATTTTCACTAAAAAATTAAGTCATTTCAAATGTAATAATATTTATTTAATAGGCTGTATTTATAATAAAACATCATATTTTTTTGATTATCCACAACCATCCAATGAAATGGGATTATACGTCGTTAAAGAACAAATTTAAATAAACATAAATATGGAAGGTTTTAAGTGTATTTTTACTAAATTTCAGAATTAAACAATTGTATTACCCCTTTACTTTAATAATTACTTTAAAAATTTTACTAAATATATGAATAAAAAAAAGCATTTGCAAATAATTTTACTAGATGTAAATTCAAACGCTTTTTTTTGGAAATAATTCAGTAACTAAAGAACCGTTAGAGGTATCTCACTGAAATTTCACATGCTGAGGTGTTTTCGAGTTGATTTGGAGGAGTTTTAAAAAAAAAAAAAAAAAAATAATATTTGGACTTAAATAAAATCTACATTAATTAAGCTATAATTGTGAAATTTTAGTACAATATAAAAAAATTGTCTTTAAAAGAAGAGAATAAATACTCCGAAATACTTAAAATTCCAGTTCGGGGAAAGCTTGCTTCAAAAATTGACTTTTTTGATTTAAATGGTCGCCTTGTTGTTATAAGGGGCCTCCGTGTGAAAATACTTTTTGGGTGTATACCTTACATATAGGGCTAAAAAATTAAAATAATTTTAAGTCGATCCCTGCTTTGCGATTTGAGAACATAACAAAAAAAAAAAATAAATTTACAAAATTTGGATAGGGCTTGTGGGCAGACCTTTGTCCCAAACTCCTTTACATGCATTTACATTAAGATTTCTTTTGAAAACATTTAAAAAAAATGATAAAGCCCAGAACAAAAAACAAATTTTATCACTGAATAAATATTGCCACCTTTTTGAAAAAAAAAAAAAAAAAAACAAAAAATGTAAAATTTGTTTAAAGTTCCAACTTTAGATTAATACAACTTTTTAACGGATTCATATTTATATGGTTCATACAGCAATATTATTTAAGAAATATTTTACAAAAATTTTGGGGGCTATATTAAGCCCGCCAAGTTAAGAAAAAAAACTAAAAAAAAATGAGGCTAAAAATGAATTAAAAATTTATTTCGACCCGAATATCTCTTAAACCAAAAGAGATAACCTACACATGTAAGCATATTTTTTGTAGAAATTTACAAGAACTATCTATATGTAAAATTTCTTTTCTGTCATATCATATATGAATTTTTGGCGGTTACATACTCGAGATGGGCAACTTTGGAGAGACACCAACTTCCCCTTTGACCCGCTAGTGGCCTGTACTCTTCCAAATCAACTTTCTTTAGTTACTGAATTATTTCCAAAAAAGAAGCGTTTTGGAACCACTGTGCGTCAGTAAACCGCTTTGTTTTATTTGTAAAAGAATATTTTACCAGTGCTTGATGTTTAGTATGGTTGGCAGTTTCTGCCTTGGTAGTTATAGCCAAAAATTTATAATAAAAAATTCTTAATTCGATGTTAACAACCGAAGATCAGGAAGATTACTTACTTATGTTGTCATACCTTGTGTTTCTAGTATTTGACCTACAATTTTTTTATTTATTTACTAATTTTTCCCATTTTCAGTATAAAATCAGATAACTATTTGAGCCAAATTTCATTCTTCTAGGTTTATTGCCCCTTACTGAAAGCTGACTAAGAGATAGAATATACACACAGAAAACGGTGATTTTTATTAAAATACAATAATAACAACCAACTATTTGTTTTAATTATTAAAAAAGAGTAAAATGGAAAATATTCTAGGTATATTTATATAATATATAAATCTTTATTAAATTATTAAATAAACAATGGGTTGGTTAGCACTATCAAGTGGTGTCTTGTTATTTCAAATTTATTCTGTTTGGTATGTAAAGTCTTATTTTTTATGTATTTTAGAACCAAAAATAGGCAATTGGAATCAATATTGCATTTTTATAAAATTAATTTAAATATTTACTATATTATTAGACATAGTAATTAATTTGGTATTTCCAACCGACAGAAAATAATGGCAACTAAAAGTCAATTTTATATTTTGAAATTTTAAAAATTATTTTTAAAATATTTTTTTTTTTTTTTTTATAAAATTTACAAAGAGATTTTATGGATGAAAACAAAAACGGAATAAAAAATAAACTTTAGTATAACAAAACTGGTTAAATACTTATGTATGACATTTTAAAACATAAACTATGTGTACTTTTTCATGGGCCTTTGTCATCAATTTGAAATCGCTATCACAATTTTTTAAAGCTTTAATAGAGTCTATTTGTGCTAGACTCCAGTTTAGTGGCCGCAGTTTGCGATTTTTTTTAAGATGTGTACCGTTCCAAGAAGATTTTTATGAATTAAGCATTGGATAGTTGTATTGTCGTATTCTGCCAATGTAATTTGAATTAAAAATGTTTAGTGGTGTTACAAAATTGTATTTGTATCTTTTATATTTTAATGTTTGATTAGGCGCATGAGCAAACATCTACAATGTTTACCACCACAGACACTACTTGGAGTGTCTTCAACTACGGTTGCCAAATACAATTGCTTGAAAAAACTATATAAAGCCTGTGAAGCCTGTCTGCCTAAAATGTGATAAACTGTATCATCTAAGTACATCATTAATTCATATTTTACTGGTTTATTTTATTATAGCTTTCAAATTTTTTTATTCTATGTCTTTTTTATGAAATTTTAATAAAAATAATAATGGAAATAATTAAAGCATCATGTCAGATAATTTTTAAAATTATTCACCATAGTCATATGAAAGTTAATGCAGTGCACTATATTTATTCGGTTATTGTCATGGAATTACGAGATAGTACTTGAAATTTGCAATAAATTCGGTTGTGGTAACGAATCCGTTTTCTCTGTATAGTGTAAAAAAAAGTAAGCTCATTCCAACTAAAAAGTAACCAAAACACAATGAAGCTCTTATGGTTGGTATTCCAAAAAATTTTAAATAAAAAATTAATTTTTCTTTTAGATTTAAAACTTAAAGACAAAAAAGTTTCAAAGAGATTAACTTATTGGATTCATTTACAGTCCTTATTTTCTAAAAAGAACGGTTCAATGTTAAAATAGAAATCTGTTGTTTAATTAACTTTATTATTTAGCCTCATTTGTCAATATCTATAGAAGTGGCACCACAACTTCGTGAGAAGTCATATATCGAAGGGATCAAACTTCCAATGACACTGCCACTTTAATGCAGTTCAAATTGAGCAATGGTCTAGCTTATATCAACTTTGAATACATCAGTCAATTGCAGCCTGCAATTTAAACTCCACATGAAAAAGTTTTACACAAAATTACCATTTTAAAGATAGCGATATGGCCTAGATTAATTGGATATTGTACGAATGTAGTCCTATGTTTGTCTACAAGAAAAATATATATACATTTGTGTTCTGTTATAGTGTTTTTTTTTTTAGTTAGGTCTATTTGCAGTAATAAACTCTAAAAAAATCAACACGTTTTTATTAAAAGATCGGGTTTATTTCCTTATTTCACACAGTAATAAACTAATCATTTGAGTACTTGAAAAGCGAAATGTACTGACACTATATTATACTTGAAGCACCATCAAAAAATAAAAGTTATAAGACAAATGCTCGGTGGTAAATGTCTCCTCAATTAAACCAAGTATAGTTAAGTTTTACTTTAAAGTAGCCATATGCCATTAGTAGCTTACGATTTTTTTTGCCACTGCTACTATTTACATGTAACAATAATGTTGATCAAAAGAATTATATTTTTATTCGTTTTCAGCCAAACTAAAGTTTTTCGCAAGAATCTAGTAGTAAAAATATTGTTTACAAAAAGGTAACTGCACAATGTACAATGGTAATTCTGTGGGGAATAATGAATATAAATGCTTGTGGTTAACTTTATTCTTGGGCAATACTAGGAAAACAAATGTCTGCTTCTAATGCTATAAAACAAAGTGTGCGCTTAAGTATATTTGCAACTACATCTGTATTTACACACTCTCATACGCACTTATATTTATTTATTTTATTTAAGTATTCATTTCCAGCGTTTGAAGAACTAGACTCCAAGTAGTCGTAGCAGCAAAATATAACTAAAATTGGAGTTTAAAAAATGTTTAAAACTTGTAGTCGTTCATTTGCTTAAACTACAACTACATTAAATTTTTGGTAGCAGTATTTTTAGTTGTAGTCAAAAACTCAAATTCTCAAAGTAGTGTAGTTTTCACAATTGTATTACTGCTGCTACCTTCACATATAAGTATTTATAGTTTTATCTATATTCATAAAAGAAAACTGCTACATTATTTGTTTAGTTTTAAAAGTAGTTAATAGAAAGCAGAGGGAGCAGCAGAGGGAGCAGCAGAGGTAGCAGCAGAGGTAGCAGTAAAGGTAGCAGTTGAAGTAGTTTTATAAAAAATTAAGTAGCTCAAAATATCAATTCAGATTATAAAATTTAATGTAACAAATATAAATATATTATATCATGATATTAGTTTAAAACTTTAAATAAAATTCCAATTAATTAAAACAGATTTTGAAATATATCTTAAAATTAAATAATTATTCGCCTTTTTTATTTATTTTGTTTTATATATTTCATTATTTCTATAGAATTTTGTACATGTTTATTTAATATGTTGCCAGATTACATGTTGTACACACAAAAAATTCATAGGTAATATTTCCTTGAAACTTAATGTTATTAATTACGAAAAATTAACTAAAATTAATTAAAGAATCACGATGGTTTGATAGGTTTACCGTTGATATACATTCCAATCGTATTTTGTATAGGCTCCTCACTTTCATCAAGACGATTACATACATATTTATTGAATTTGTATGTACTAACTACAATACATACATTTTCCATGAACATTTTTTCTGTTGACATTGAAACAAAAAATATTAAAATTTCTTTCGATATCTAATTCTATAAGCAATATTGACTAGACTTAAATTTCAAATATATTTTTAAAATAACTTATTGACTTAAGTAACAACACTTAATTATTTATTTTCATACACAAATAAATTACCTTATCCTAACTTAGGAAATAATACCTCGAGTATTTTTTTGCGCATAAAAAAATTTACATTTTTTTTAAACAGCTTAATTTTTAAATGAACATTAGTTACATTTTGCTTTTTTTAATTTACGTTTTATTTTCTTCAAATCAAAATATATATGGCAACAATGTGAAGTTACAAAATGTAAACTTTGTATTGGAAACACTGTTATTACAATTTCAATTTTAAATTTAAAAAAGTGTAAATTTTTGTTCTGAAATTAATAAAAGTTAAATGTCAATAAAAATGCCTAAAAAAAATATAATAAATTTAGAAAATCATTTTGAAAAAAAAGATGAAATAATGGTGTGTAAACATTGTAAAAAAATATTTCAAACAGAGAGGAACTTTAATTTAAAAAAACATGTTGAAAAAGTGCACAAAATCAATCTTGAAAATAACAAAAATTATGAAAATACATTATCGCAAAATTTAAAATACAAAACCAAATATATAAAATGTGAAATTAGTAAAAAACTGCTCATAAAATCGTATGTAGGACTGGTAACTGAAGAAGCTGCTTCTTTTAATTTATTAAATTCGCCTAGCATGAGAAATATCATTGATCCTATTTGCAAGGGTATAGAGAAGGACAGCGGAAAAAAATTTAGCTTAAATGCCACAAATTGTAAGAAGACTTTGACGCAAGTTGCTAGCAATATAGTGAAAGCAATAGCAAAAGAATGTGAAAACCGCTTGATTTCGTTGAAAATAGACAGTGCGTCTCGGCTTTCGCGTAGTATTTTTGGAATTTCTGCACAATACATACAAAACGATATAATACAGTCTAGAATTCTGGGTATGGTGGAATTAAAAGGACAATATTCTAGTACATCGAAAAATTTAGCTGTTGAAATTTTAAATGTGCTCAATAAATACAATATTAACTTGCAACAAATAGTAACTATAACAAGTGATAATGGAAGCAACATGTTAAAATCAACCAGGATGTTATCACATTGTGTATCAGAGGAAGATGTTGTTGAATCAGTGGACAATGAAGTTTATTTTGAAACTTTAAATTTAATGGATTCAAATACCAATATACATGTGGGAGAAATTGAAGTGTGCCGTTGTGCTGCTCATACCGCTCAACTTTGTGCCCTTGATACTACAAAAAATTCTTGTATTAAAAACCTAGTATCTAATGGTAGAAATATTGTTAAATTTTTAAGAAAAAATTCTAACGGATTTAAAGATCTTTTTGAATTAAGATCAATTAAATTACCCCAATTGGACTGTCCAACTCGTTGGGGTTCAACATATAATATGATAAATGATTTGAAAAATGCAAAAGATCTAATTGGATCTATTGAGTCTGTAAAAGGCAAAAGCGATGAAGATCATTTTTACATAAATGAAGATTTTTGGGAATTTGTCGATTCTTATTGTGTGGCTCTTAGTCCACTTCAAAAGTCAATAGTAAAGTTTCAAGAGGAGCAGCTACACTATGGGGATTTTTACGCTCAGTGGCTGAAATGCAAATTGTTAACAACAAAACTCATAAATGAAAATATTGGCAAAAAAGACTCAATTTTATACAAAATTAGCACAACTTTACTTCAAGCCATTGAAACACGTTCAAAGAAGCTGTTATTAAATAATGGATTTTTGGCATGCTTATATCTTGATCCTCGATTTCATCATACACTTCAGGAAAACCAAAAAATGGAGGCAGTCAATTACCTGAAAATGTTGTGGGAAAAACTAAATGCAGTTTGCGAAATTGGCTACATCAGTAACACGACAGAAAGCTCAGAAATGACTGAAACAAATATACTGGATGAAGAAGAAGACATACTTAACGATTTTTTAAACCAAATTTTTAATGTCAGTAAATCTGGTGACGTTGATGTTAAGTCTAAAATTGAAAGATTAAATCTTCCTTATTCCAAAAGTTCAACAAATGTTCTTGAATTTTGGAGAGAAAGAAAGACCACTGATCCAGAAATATATGCACTTAGTAATATATGCTTCGCAATCCCGCCAACTCAAGTATGTATTTCTTAGTTATTTTAATAAATAGTTTTAAAATTTTTTATACACAAATATATTTTAAGGTGTCTGTTGAGCGAGCATTTTCCGCTTTAAAATTAGTGTTATCTGAAAACCGGAACCGACTGAAAGCTGATACCCTTGAAAATATTTTATTAGTAAAATTGAACCCGTCATTTTTAGATGACGGAATTGAAGATGTTACTCTTTTCGAAGATGAGATTTAATACCAATATTAACATAGTCGTTAAAATTAGTCATTGAATTTTTGACATATTGTTTTTTCTTTTATTTAAGAAATATGTGAATATGAAATATAAATGCAAATAAAAAAAGTTGAAATTAATAATATAAATGTTACATTAAATATGTATTTATGTACTGATATACATAAGTATATTTGAATACTTGAAAATTTTAAGTTGTTTTATTTCTTTTCCTTATTTTTGTAAAAATATTTACATTTTCCTCCATTTTACAAATAAATTAAAATTGCCATATGGGTTTCCAATATTTAAGAAAATAAAACTACAGTGTATAAATCAGAAATAAAATAAATCTGGATTCCTGTTTTTTACTTACAAAATATAGTGAATTTTCCATTCAAATCAAAAAAGAGCTATTTTTGTTTTTTAAGTTACAAAATTTCCTGTCTAATTTATAAATATATTAAAAAATCTAATAGTCAAATTTTATAAATATATAAAGATAAAAAGCATTTAAATGTAATACAAAATAAAAAATAATCCTTCATATTATAAAAGAAAGTTTAAAAAATTAATATGTAACATAATGAAATAATATGGCAATATTAACACACATTTTATAAAAATGGCAACCTTATAAAAAGCGAATGATTTCGTCTTATTACAAAAACAATGCACTGTACTTACTTTTGTTTATATTTGTTTTCCTGTTTTTCTTTGTGTTTTGCTACTTTTAAAACTATTTTATCTGCTACCTATAAACTACCTTGCCTGGTAGTTTACTGCTACCTCTTTTTTAGTATTAACTACTCAATGAAGGTAGCAGTTAAAATAAAAAATATTTTAGGGGAAGTAGTTATAAAAATTAAACTACAAATGGAATGGTAGTCAATTATTTTGTTTTTAAAAATAGTGTTTCATTTTAACTACGTGTTTTTTAAGTTTTATTTTTTTGCAAGTAGTAGTAGTTATAGAAAATGTTAGACTACAAAAAATTATAATTGCTTTGGCTACCGCTACTGACAATTTCAGTAGCTGTAGTTTTAGCCTATCCAAAAAACTCGATAGCAGTTGGAGTTTTTCAAACGCTGTTCATTTCTTAGTTTAGCACACACACTCATATGCATATGTACTCATGTATGTATGTATGTGCGAGTGTGTGAATGTACAATAGTTATACATATACTTGCTTTGAGCAAATGCATTCGCATTGAGACAGACAACACTCACACATATGCTCTTTTGTATAATATTCGCATATATTTTAGTAGCAAAATAGGATTCAACTTGTTTCTTTGGTTTCGTTTTGTTCATGAAGTTAACGCATTTCAAAAAATTTATTACATTTGATTTCCATGTTTTTTAAGTGTATTTCGTTAGCAAGATGCTAAAAATAAAGCAATGAAAGAATATACATGTGTATGTACGAAAAAAAAAGATTGCAAATATTAAAAAAATGAAATACGTATAAAATAAAACACAATATGAATTCAGTATTAAAATTTAAGTTTTGTATTTTATGGCAAAGTAAAGTCAGTAGAAAAACTAAAACTAAAAGTGCAACAACAATATATTTCATGGCACTAAAGCTTCTTTTAGTTCTTTTAGTTCTTTTTTTTTTTTTTTTTTTTTGCCCTGTTTCTGTATGATATTAAAAATAGAAACATGGATTATTTCAAATTTAAAATTTTGTAAAAAACAAAGGCATGATTACAGAAAAAAAAAGAAGAGAAAAAATCCAAAAACTTATTGCTGAAAAAAACTAAAGCAAAATAACTAAAAGAGAAAAACCTTGAAACTGTTTAATAATCCTTTATCCTTATTATAAATAACTATACCAGAGAAAAATTCCTTATACTTGAGAAAGCATTGAAGGACGAAATTTTCTTAACAAAAGTAAACAAAATACAAAAAATCTTGAGCCAAGTCATTGAGTTTATTAAAAAGTTAAATAAAGTAGTTTTCTGCTTCATCTTTTTTTCCTTTTCTAATTCTTTTTCTTTTTTCATTTATCCCTTAATGCTGGTTACTTTAAAACTGTTGAAATACGAAAAGTTAAAAATATTTTAAGATTTTATTTAAAGATTACAAAAACTATAAGTACTATTTTATACTTAAATAAACCCAGTTACAAACACATAGATAAATTTATGCATATATATACTTCCACTTGCTTAATGTAAAAAAAAAAAAAAGTTGATGACGATGACCAACAGTTTTGTCTAGACAAATATTACATAGATTAAGATGAGGTCAATATACATGATTTTATTTTTATTTCATCTTTCCAACATGTCAACAATTTTATTAAAAACAATTATTTAACCTTAATTTCTACTGAAACTTTGAAAATTTTACAAATAATATATTAACGTCATTTGAGTTTCTTGGAAAAAGAGTCAATAAACTTCATTAAGGTGTTTATTTTTGATGCAGTCAGAGGCAATTTTTTAATTTTTATGAAACAAATTTAACTTGGTTGTTTGCAAAATAAGCACATGTGCCTTTCTTTGCCTTACTTTGAAGCTTGCTCTGGATCACTTTTTCTTTAAAGATTTTTGTCTACAAAACACATCAACCCTAACGCAAAATACCTTATAATGTATTGTACAAAGAAAAAAAAATATATATATAATAATAATAACAATGCAAGTTATTACACTTAAGACAAAAATCTATCAGATCAGTATAGTACTATGTTTAAAAAAATCCGAAGAAGTCATTAAACTTTACGTCTTCAAAAAGATTTAGAATTATTATTTTAAGCTATTATTTTTGAATGAAAACAGGGACCGTAAGTAACGATTTTTACAAATTTTTAAACTAAAAAAATCAGAATGAAAATTCGCTCAAAAAATCACTTTTATTTTTGATTTTTATTTTTTGCTCAAAAAATAACTTTTATTTTTGATGTAATAATCAATTTATTTTGAGCAAAAAAAAAAAAAAAAATCAAAAAAAATTGTTATTTTTTGAGCAAAAATAAAAGTAAAAAAAATAATCATTAAATCATTATTTTTATTATAAAACTCATAATCGTTACGGTCCCTGGTTTAAACCAACATATCATACTTCATGAAGCAGCAAAATATTGATGTTAATCTCTGAGACTTATCTCACAAATAGACACAATTTTTGTATTACAGGTTATTCATTCTACTTTACAAATCATCCGGATGGTAAAGCACATGGTGGTACTGGTAATATTAATTAGAAATCTAATACGAAATTATGCCCTAGATGAATTCTCGAAAGATTACCTGCAGGCAATTTCTATTAACCTTGAGTATTTCGCTGTTGACTTAACGCTAAGCTCGGTGTATTGCCCACAACGATTTTCTATGACCAAGGAAAAATTTGAAGAATTTTTTAAGACATTCCTCCAAACATACTTACTGGGGATCTAGATTGATAAATCCCAGAGGTAGACATCTCTATAAAGTACTAGTTGATCGCAAAAATGGTATAGATTTTGAGTCCCCTGGACATCCAACATATTGACCGGCTGATCCTAGAAAAATTCCTGATCTCATAGATTTTGCCATATCTAAAAGTATAAAAGTATAAGTTCAATAACTACGGAAATTTCATATGATTATTACTATTATCGGATGACCATTCTCCGATAATAGTACCATATTATGGAAGGACTAACATACCAAAATATCCTCCTAATACTTTTTATAGGACAAATTAGTTAAAATATAGAAAATACATCAGTAGTCATATCCATACAAATCTATATTTTCAGTGTGAGGAAGATATAAACAAATGCGTATACGACTTTACGTCGTTAATTAATTTAGCTATGGACCATTCAAAAAGTGAAACATTTAAGAATGATAATAAGTATGTTTCTAATTATGAAATTCAAAAACTTCTCCTTGACAAAATAAAATGTAGAAGAGAATGGCAACAAACCAGATCACCAGCTGCAAAGTTGAGCCTGTCTACAGCAATTAAGAAACTAAGAAAAGCCCTTCAATTAAAAGAGAATCGCCAGAGTAGAAATTACATTGAAAGTTTAACAAATAATAAATATACAAATTGTTCCCTATGGAAGGCAACGAAAGATATTAAGCTACCGGTAGAGGCACAAAATCCTTTAAGGAAGGCTGACGGTACCTGGACCCGTAATTCAGAAGATAAGGTCAATTTATTTATATAAATACAGTTATCAAGGAAAATATAAATGTTAGAAAATCACCTGGATATGATTCAATAACACCATCCATGATTTAAAACCTGCCGAATGTGGCAATTATCGTGCTTTCAATTATTTTCAATGCGATCTTAAAACTAGGAGTTTTTCCAAAAATGTGGAAAACTTCTCAGATCAAAGTGATACTAAAGCCACTAAAGGATTGTACAATACCATCATCTTAGAGAACTATTAGCCCTTCTATCTTATTTATCAAAGCTATAATAAAAATATCGTCCCAGTTCACCAGTTTGGTTTTCGTGAAAAACATGGAACCATAGAACAAGTGAATCGTATAACTGGAGATATTAGGAAATGTTTTGAATTAAAAAAGTATTGTTCAGTTATCTTTTTGGATATAGTGCAAGCTATATCCATCATGTACTCACAAATTGCTGAATTCTTATTTATCTGACCGATTATTTAGAGTAAAGTATAACGAATTCTTCCTGTACAAAACCGTTTTAAAACCAATTCGGACATATGGTATCCAATTATGGGGTACAGCCAGTAAAACGAGTATCGATATTATACAGAGGGCCCAATAAAAATTCTTAGAACCATGACGGGTGCACCATGGTATATAAAAAATGAGAATATCCATAGAGATTTAGAGGTTCCATTTGTAAAAGACGAGTTTAAAAAACGCAGTGAAAAATACATTGTAAAACTGCAGACTCAACCCAACCCGCTCGCAGGACTTCTTACTGTAGTTCGATCCGATTCAAGGCTTCGTAGAACCGATTCTCCACCCCGTTATTAAAAGGACAAATAATTCACTTGGCCATGCTCTCGTAAGAGATAAAATAGTCTTTAGTTTTTATTTTCAAGATTTGAATACATATTGTGAGGCCTTAAAAAAATAGATTCAATATATAAATACAGAAAACGTTAAAAAAAGCTTTTATTCACTATTTAGTTAACATATCTTTATTTATACTTCGAAATAAACGGAATAATATGTTTATTTTATATTTAAAAAAGTAGAAAACTTAACTGTGTTTCAATAAAGGATCCAACCATACCAATCTCAGTACAAGATTTTAAATTAAATTTGTAGCCAATATCTTAAAATTTTAAAATAATTCATAAAAAAAATAATAATATATTTTAATATTATAAAAAGTCCAAAAAAGTTGCAGCTAATATTCTTAAATATTATTTTATGGATATTTTTTTATTTACCAATCGTATTTTTAAATTAGAACACGTTGGAACTTTTTAATTCTAGTCCATTAAAAATGGAATTTCCACAATTATATCGTTCATTCTACAAGGGAACGACCAAAAATATTTTGTATGTCTTTTGATTTTGCTAATATTTAACACAGATAACTTATGGAGTAATTTTTTTTTTTTTTTCTTAAAAAGTTCGCGAATTTCACTAATTTCACTTTCCGAAAAGTAAAAAAAAAAAAATCGGAAAATTATGAAAGTTTGAACATCAATATCTCTAAACTTATTAACTGATTTTAATCATTTAAATTACATATATAAATGTAGTAATTTAAAAATAAAATTGTAATTTGAAAATGCATTCATAATAATTTTAAGATCCATTTTTGAAAAATTTCTTTGCATTCATAATGAAATTTTAAGAAGCAAATGCAATATTAAAAAATTATATTTTCTAAAAATTGCAATATAAATTGTTTTCAGACAATATGATCCACTACTAATTTGGATATATTTACTATTACATACAAAAACATATGCATATCTGCAGTATTTGCTGCGATATATTCATTTAGATTTAACATATCGAGGACTTATATTCAAAACGGGCCATATGCAAAACACCAATTGTTCAGGAGAGCATAAAAACTTCGGAAAAAAATTACATGAGAAAAAAAATTTAAAAAAATGTTTGCAAAAAAAAAAAAAACAAATTGTATTAAATTGCATATCAACAACTCAATTGTGATTAAAATCTTCAAAAACGAGGTTTATCGCACTTTTTATTTAATTATAATTTTTTAAGAAACTGCTTTTGGTATCTAAGATATTTTGCTTATAATCACGAATTTTATTTAAATTTATAATTAATTTGTATTTAGTATAAAGAGTAGTTCATATGATTCTAGCTAGCCGACTGAGAGCTGGAGAATTTATCTCATCGATTAAGAATTGAACCATGTAACATATGGGATTTTGTTTAGTTGTCAGAAACCTACAGTTAGACGACTGAATTCCGAATTTGTTATTAATTTAGCAAAATCATTTGTAAGCCTAGTTAGTGATATATCCGAAGACAACTGGCCGAGAGCAGAAGAATTTATATAAACAACCGAGTTATGGACAAATCTGTTTTTTTTTTTATTTATTTAATGCGCACTTCTCTTATAGTTCTTGTTTTCAATTCTACAACAATAAACTAAGGCATATATGTTTTTTTTTTTTTTTTTCAACCTTTTGAAGGACCTATGTAAGCTAAAGACTTCGTTCTTTCACTGTAAATTCGGATTTTTTTAGAATTATTGTGTTAAAAAAGTAAATTAAGTTGGTCCATCTTTAACCAAGTTATAGGCCAATAGGAGTTTTCACAATATTTGCAGCTAATATTTAAGCTATGGACGAATTTCGGTTTTTTAAATCAGTCAAATTGGTTCATAAATTTTCCAGCATAAAGTAATTACATATCAAAACGGACCAAAAACAGGAATTTTTGGATTTGATATCTCTGACTACAGTTATAACCTATTGCAAGTGTTGCTAAATTTACAAACATTCAGACTGAAGACCCTTTCCGTTCCAAAAAATATGACGTTTTAAAAATGAAAAACTGTCGAAAATTTTTAAAATTTGCTCATAACCTCTAAACTATACATTGGAAAACTATAATTTATATTTCATTTAATAGAAAAAGATATTCAGTCGTATTCAAGAAAACTTAGCACAGATGTACTAATCATTGTTAATCAAAATTCCTTTAAGTTTTATTCAAAAACGATGATTTGCTTACTATACCGGAAAATTCCAAGAACCTTGTACTATTGTGGATGTGAAAAAGCCATAACAACATAAATAATTCGTTCCCGTAGCCAATGTTCGAATGTGTGTTAGTGCAAAAATACACAAAAAATGAAATTTTCCGTTAATTAATAAATAAATTAATTTTAAAGTGGCATAGTTTCAGTTCTGTAAAAGATATTGATTTCATTCTTTATCTGTATAACGAAGAATTACATCAGATATGCAATGTAATTTAGATGAAAACAATCGAGTTTATACTTTTTCTGATTTTTTAAATTAAAATAAAATTTTTGTAAAAAAGTGTTTTTTTTTTTTTTTTTTTGAAAATCTATAACTATTTCATCTGTAATAAAATCTTTGTTATTAAAGATATCTTAATAAAATTTTCGACATATTGCAGATTCTTAAACTGCATTCCGTTTGCCGAATCGTGCTTTTGGATTTGAGAAAATATAGACTAAATTCAAAACTTTTATATAAAATGGGTCAAATTCGAGAGCGTGTGTACCTTGACCGCTTAAGTCATTGAGCTTGTTTTTTTATTTTAAAGTCTTCTCTGTGAAGATACCTTTCAGAAAAGTATAAAATTATTATATGTTGTTAAAGAAAATTTTATTTTAGAGAGAAAAGAGTGAAGACACTTTTTCGGCCAAAAAAATACAAAAAGTCGTAATTTTTGCAATTTTCATATTCAAAATCGTTTATTTTTTGGACTCGGTAAAGATATCGACTTAAAATTTTTTTTATTCAATAGATAATTTTGTTCTTTAATTAGCGAAATAAAAATTAAATGAAATTGTTCGGAAACAATAGGATATATATGACAAAAACTGGACCAAGAACATGCAAAATTGAGGTACTTAAAAATTCAAATGCAAATAACTCAAAAACTATAAGAGATAAATAGGACATGCAAGCATGTTTTTTGTAGATCTTAATGTACAAAAATATTTAAAATTGGACGAGAAACACAAATTTGGCAAGCGATTAAAAAATTTGTATATCAGAGGTACCCAAATTTGAGAACCTTTAGCTCCGCCCCTGAGGGGTCTGTTCGCTCCCCTTTCCGAACTTAATATTGTACACTCCTGTGCTATGCAAATCCAACCAGCCGATCAGAAGCTACAGATTTATTTTCAAAAAATTTAGATTCTGCCCCACTGTTTAAGTGGAATACATAAATGCAAATTTTTTGATTTAGGACTATAAATAGAATTTTGGCAATTTTTTACAAATTTTTATCTTAAACCTCCATAACATTGACTGCGTTCGGTAAAAGTCATTCACACCAAAATTAAACGAGTTTGAAGAATTTCCCATGCATATACTTAGTTTAAAAATAATTACATTAACAGCCTGTCCCACGAAGTCGGACGAAAAATTCGTTCGACAAAATGTATGGGAAACAATAACAAAATTTGAAATTTATTTGTTGTTTTCTATATAAATTGTCGAAACGAAATTTTCGTTCGACATCGTGGGACAGGATGTAAATTTCGTGTCCCGAAATTCATTTAATACATTTTTAAATAGCGATACTGACACACTTTTGAATTTCGGATCAAATTTTAACATCCAGATATAAAAGAATATGGCGGTTTTTGTCAAAAATTTACGAATGAATCAGAAAATTTAATATTTTTTATACCCTACACCACCATAGGTGGGGAGGGTATTATGCGTTTGTGCTGATGTTTGTAACACTCAAAAATATTGGTTTAAGACCCACCTTAATTTATACCAATCGGCTTAGAATCGCTTTCTGAGTCGATTTAATGATGTCCGTCCGTCCGTCTGACCGTCTGTCCGTCCATGTAAACCTTGTAATCAAACTACAGGTCGCAATTTTGAACCAAAATGTATGAAATTTGGTACACAGGTTTCCTTTGGTCCAGGGTTATGATCGGTTCATTATTTCACCTAGCCCCCATAGAAATATCCCCCCGGAAAAGGGTTTAACGATCATAAATCTCTTAAATATAACAATATTTTAATGAAATTCGGCACATATAAGTTCCATATAAGTCCAAAAAAGCGTGCCGAGTTTTAAAAAGATCGGTCCATAATTACCTATAGCTCCCATATAAACCCCTTTTCAGAAAATCGCTTTAACGGTCATATATTCTATTAAAATGTTAGTATCAAGTTAATATTCGACCCAAATAAGTTTTATATAAACATAAATGACAGCGCCAAATTTTATAAAGATCGGTCCATAATTTACCATAGCTCCCATATAAGGCCCCCTTTCGGGAATCACCCAAAAGTGAATAAATTCATATAAATGTCAGTATCGATGTAATATTCTGTATTCGTATATTTTATTTTACACTTTTGAGTGTGGGTCCACATTTGACTCCAAGTCTAATAAAAGATCCCTCCCAGAATTAAAATGTACACAATGGTGTAGGGTATCATATGGTCGGGCTTGACCGACTATATCTTTTCTCTCGTTTTTTCTTGAGAAATGTAACGGAAATAATTTTAAATAAGTAGGGTCAAACCAATATTAAAATTTTTAAAGTAAACAATGGTTTACCAATCGTTTTTGAATACAACTTAAAGGAATTTTGCTTAACAATGGTTAGTAAAGCAGTGTTCAATTTTTTTGAATACTGCTGTTGGACTTTAGTTTATGTTTTGTTATATAACTTCTAAACTAAAGGAGTCTCCAAGCTCCAAAAATTGGTGTTACGAAAACGCATCAATGGTCAATTAGGGGTAGTGTTATTTAGCTACATTACGCAAGGTGACGCACTGAAAATATGGAAATGTTTTAGGCAATATAGTATGTTAAAATTATCCAAAATAATGAAGAAAACCATTATAGATGAACGAATATAAAACTTTTTGAATTAAGACTTAAGACTGTGTGCAATATAATTTTTTTACTCTAGCCTTATAAAAGTTGTATTCTACATTATTTATGACTTATGCAGTAAAAAATAAGCAACTGTCAGCAAATTACAAGTGGCTATATTTTTGAAATTATTGAGAACAAATGTAAGAAAAAGAATTTCCAAATGATCGACGCTACCTGAATATGAAGTGTATTTTGTGAAGAATACTATTATATTGAATATGATCACAAAAATTCAAGAAGTTACCTGAAAAATGTGGAAAACTGATGAATGAAACCAATGAAATTATATAATTATTGCTAAATTTTTTCAATACTCTTAAAAAAGGGACAATAAATTTTCTTCAAAGGTCCTAAACTATTTGTAATTGTTATGATTAAATATTATTATTTTTTATTCAAAGTATTAAAAATTTTAAAAACCGATGTGAATAGGTAAAGTTTCATAATTTTCGAAACAGTCTTTTTCTATAAAAAGCTATGCTCTCTACTCAAATTGATAGTTCATTTTGCGTTTTCAATTAAATGAGATTAAGTCAATATCAAAATACAAATAAAACAAAATCTCTAAGGATATTCAGGTATAATAAAAGAAAAATCTGTGAATATATGTGCATGGATAAATGAAAGCAAACAAATTTTTATACAATACCCCAATTTTCAAATCCTGTTTCAATTGGGAGGCATCATATTATGAGCCACTGCATTTGATACATTAATAGAACTTACGATTTTACAAATTCGGGAATATTCTGCAAGAATAACAGAATCGATTTATGGAAATTTTTTGTTTGAAGCACAACGTGGTTAGGCAGCATGTACGAAGGACCAAAATACTTTCCTGACCACCGTATTGAAATCCTAATCAAGATGATGAGCAAACTAATAATCGAATGCAATGTTCATTACATTCCAAATGCTTTAATGTGTAACATATTTTATTTAATATATAATCTATTTTATACATTATATGAAATTATTAAGTTTTACACCGTAAGTTATTTAATGTTTTTACTTCATTATTTAGTTGCCTTAAATTTCAATTGGAATGGTCCACCTCCAATTTTTTTTGTTCATACTTAACATATTTAACATACAATTTGTAAAATAATCACAAAACTAAATTTAAATGACAAATAAAACTCATTTTGCCATACAATTTGTTTAAATGTCTACTTCTTATATGAGCGAAAAAACATACCCCTAATTGACCATTGATGCGCTTTCGCAACACCCGATATCTCGGAAACTAAAATAGCTATGATCACAAATCTTTCGATTTTATGATCACAATCACTAATATAGACCCCTTACCAAATTTTATTAATTTATCTTAACGGCATCGGGTAGTGGTAAGAAATGAGTTAAGTGAAGTATATTCAAATAATCAGCTTATTATTTTCATACATACAAAAAAAAAAAAAAAAAAAAAAAATCTCGACCTGATGGGAAAAAGCTGAAAGCAGATTCGTGATTAGCATGTGAAATTCCATCTAGTCTCCTTTTTTTTTTTTTTTTTTTGAAGAAACTGAAATTTTTGTTAACCAGTTAGTTAATCATTTTGTTCTTACAAAATTACTTAGAACTACAAGTTAATTTAAATAGGTAGGTAATATTTTTTATATTTGCTCCTTATCATTAAAAACTTTTATTTCACACTCTTTTTATTGTCTGTAAGTATTTCAATTTTTTGCAAAATAACCTTTACATGTTTTCTTAATAACCATAATTTTGCAAATCCCCCTAATGCAATTAACTTGAGCTTATTACTGCAACAAAATCTTTTTAATGTTTTTAATTCTTTAAAGAATGTTGATAATATGTAAAGAAAATATATAATAAATAAATATATATATTTTACTAGTGTGTATGTGTGTGTGTATACAGAGACAGGCACTTGCAAAAAGTTTTTACTTTTCTTGGCAATTTTGCCTCACAATATCATTAATACACGAGACAACAATTTAAAAGTTTTTAGATTTAATGCCAATAAATTCGTCTCGGATGAAAACTTTGTGTAAAGCTTTTATTGTTGTTACAAAGAATGTTTTGACATGAGTACAGCATCAGTTGTATTTTAAACTTGTTATCGGTTTTCGAAGAGCATTTCATAATATATTATATAGTATAATGGTTTCGATTTAATAATATTTATATAGATACTCGTATTTGTTTCAATAAATAACTATATTTTGTATATTATTTTATAAAATAATATTGAAATATTACATAAGTTGTATTACAATTGCATTGAATATTTCAACTATTTATAATAGCAAAATATGTAGGTCATAAATATTTAAATCACCTTTTTAAAGTAAGTCTCTATGGAGAATTTAACAAAAATGTAAATTTCCTTTTTTATGTTAATTTTGTTAAGAAATCAACAACAACTCTACTATGTAACATATTAAATATATTCTACTTCAAAAGAAATTCTTTAAAAAATTCATTAATGTTAAAGAATCACTGAGAAAATGCACAATTTTAGTCTTACATACATCTTGCATTCCTTTTTCCATCCGCCATTTAACATTAGGATTATATGGCAAAAAATAAAATTAAAAAAGTGATACAGCAACTTATAAAGGAAATTGATTGACAACTCAAAAGCGAAAGCGTCATTCAAATTTCACCTAGCAATATCTCTTCTCTTTCATTTTCATCCTCCTGTTGAAAAAGTAACTTTAAACTCGTCAATATAATCCCTGGGATAACGTTAACTATAATTTTGATTGTGTTTTTTTGAAATTGTGTCACATTTACATATGTTGGCTGCCTTGAAATATTCTTCAAAATATATTCATACTTTAGATATATAATGTACTTACACAGAGAAAACAGATTCATTGTTGCAACCGAATTTTTTGCCAATCGAATTCTGTCGGTTGCAGCAACTATCAGATAATTCAATTGTAACTAATGAATTAATACGGTATGCATGGCAGTATTCAAAATAAAAACTGTAGAAAGAATAGAAAATATCAATGTCGTTATTGTGAATTATTATATATATATATATATATATTTCAAACGCAAATAGAAAAAAATATGATAGATATTTTTGTTAGATTTTGTATATTATATTATGCACGGCAGGATTTGTTGATGGCCAATGGTTAGCACTTCGTAAGTGACAATCCATAAATCTACGGGAACCATTTATTGAACTGGTCAATATTGTAAATTATCTATTGCTCTGGATATTTCCGTTACAAGGCTTTAATCATTAAACCAGCAACTTCACAACGTACGACTGTAAGATATTTACCAGTCAAAGATTTTGCAAAACTATATGTATGTTAATCAAAAATCTCTTACGAACAAACATGTGATGTAGATCTTGTGGAAATGGGTTTCACCGTAAATTACATAACGTTAATTTTCGTTAGTTTTTAACACTCATTACAAAACGATAATCTTCATTAGTTTTAACACAAGAATTCTTATTTTTTAATATACTTACATACAAAATAATTTATTTTGAAACGTCAAAGAAATTTACTAAATTTTTTATTGTGAGCCCAGAATTGGTATGTTTTTTTATTATCACCTAATTTTTGAAAATAATTTATAATTACAAGCAATAATTTACATTATAATAACTTTTTATAATAGCTTATATTCTGTTGTCTCTCTTAATTTTTAAAACAAATTTAAACATTATTCAAATTGAAATGACGAACTAAATAAACTATTGTGATAATTCCAATTCAATTCCATTTCTGTTCTAAAAAGTATAAATAGGGAAAGTCTGTTAGATTTATAAAATTATAAAATTTAAAACCATTTTCAAACAGATCTTTTTCTGTGTGTAGTTAACATTTACATACATATATGAACATATATAATATAAATTGAATGTATGCTTACAATATTCATTGACATAAAATAATTTATCATACTTTAATCTATGACGATATAAAATTTAAAAGCAAAAAAACTTTCTATTTACCACAATTGCATAACAAGTACAGAGAACGAGCATTAATTTAATAGTTTTGTTCATTTTCTTACAAACTATAATTTATGATAAATACATCGCCAGCACAACTGGTCGCAACCAGCATACGTAAATATATAAACCAAATGACTTAATTAGTGTAAAAGATCGTAAAAAAAAAAAGACTTACAACAAATTAAAGAATGGTTGTAAAATTTTATTTTTGTAGCTATCTTGATGTCTTTTTTGCTCTATTTCTGCACTAAAGCAAGATATTAATTTAAAGGGTTTTTAGATAGGGGTTGTTTCTTTGTTACATAATTTAAAATATTTATGGCCTTATTCATAGTCAAATTTCAAAAAATTAAAAAAAAATCTATTTTATCAAATTGTAATAAATTTAAAATCGGATTTATATGAAACAGGAAAAATCCTTGCGAGAAATTCCAAAAATTGTTTCAAGGAATTATTGCAGACTAATATATAAATATGCCAAACATCATACTGCAGATAATTTTCCTCGGGCAAGTTGTTCAAATCATTTACAGACACAAAGAAATAAGCTATAGTTTGCGGAGTCAAAGAAAGTCCTTCCTCTAGTACCTAAAAAAAAAGTGAAAAAATAACATTAAGGCTTCAGGAATCAGTAATTTCATATTTATAGAATCGACAATGAAATAGAAGATCATATAAGTAGTTTTAAACATAATATGTATCTTTATTTATCTTTATCTTATTGTATAACTGCTTATTCCAAAATGGCATTACAAAAAGAGTAACCGAAAATATCACCGAATTTTGCTAAAAAAAATTGTTAACTCGTTGCCTAGGATATTAAAGGATACAATAAAGTGAAATGGAAAATATACAAAGTATTAAATACGATTTTTTATTTTTTATTTTTTTTGCATTCAATTATAAAATTATTTAAAGATATTTATTCACAAAAAGTGCATAGCACCTGTAAATACCATTACTAACCAAATAAATTCTGGAGTAAGTGTTAGTAATGAGGGTATGGCTTCTGTTAAGCTAAGTTTAAACACTGACCAATCGAGTTAAGCCAATCCTGGAAATATCCCCTATGCCAGTGTTTCAAGAACGAGTCTCCAGCAACCTAATTTCCCCCGAAATTCGGGAGGGTTAGAAACTTTAATGCAAACTCTTACGCAAACCGTTACCTCTCTAAACCAAAATATGACCAACTTTATGTCATGCATGCAGAACACAATACAAGAGCTTTTAAGAGCGCAGAACCAAATGATTCAAATCCTCTGAACGAAAAAATTAGTTATTTGAGAGTATGTTTTTGGAATGCAAATGGTTTAAACCAACATAAATAGGAAATATCATACTTCATGAAGCAGCAAAATATTGATGTGATGTTAGTCTCAGAGACTCATCTCACAAATAGATAAAATTTTTATATTACAGGTTATTCATTCTACTTTACAAATCATCCGGATGGAAAAGCATACGGTGGTACTGGTATATTAATTAGAAATCGAATACGATATTATGCCCTAGATGAATTCTCGAAAGATTACCTATTAACCTTGAGTGTTTCGGTGAATTAACGCTAAGCTCGGTGTATTGCCCACCAAGATTTTCTATGACCAAGGAAAAATTTGCAGAATTCTTTGAGACACTAGGAGATCGTTTCCTGGCATGTGGCGACTATAATGCCAAACATATTTACTAGGGTTCCAGATTGATTAGTCCCAGAGGTAGACAGCTCTATAAGGTACTAGTTGATCGCAAAAATGGCATGGATTTTGTGTCCCCTGGACATCCGACATACTGGCCGGCTGATCCTAGAAAAATTCCTGATCTCATAGATTTTGCCATATCTAAAAATATAAACCGAAATTCAATAACTACGGAAATTTCATATGATTTATCTTCTGACCATTCTCCGATAATAATAACTTATTATGGAAGGACCAACATACCAAATTATCCTACTAATACTTTTTATAGGACAAATTGGTTAAAATATAGAAAATACAACATATCCACATCAAGTCATATCCACACAGATCCAAATTTTCAGTGTAAGGAAGATATAAACAAATGCGTACAAGACTTTACGTCGTTAATTAATTTAGCTATGGACCATTCAAAAAGTGAAAATTTTAAGAACGATAATAAGCATATTTCTAATTATGAAATTCAAAAACTTCTTCTTGAAAAAAGAGAATGTAGAAGAGAATGGCAACCAACCTGATCACCAGCTACAAAGTTGAGGCTGTCTACAGCAATCAGGAAACTAAGAAAAGCCCTTCAATTAGAGGAGGATCGCCAAAGTAGAAAATTCATTGAATGTTTAACAAATAATAAATATACAAATTTTTCCCTATGGAAGGCAACGAAAGATACTAAGCCACCGGTAGAGGCACAAAATCCTTTAAGGATGGCTGACGGTACCTGGGCCCGTAGTTCTGAAGATAAGGCAAATTTATTTGCTCACTATTTAAGCTCTGTATTTCAACCAAATCCCCAAACAAGTAATTTTATATTGGGAGAAACACCTGACACTACTCTAAATAATGATTATATAATTGTTGTTAGCCCAGAGGGTATTAATACAGTAATCAAGGAAAATATAAATGTTAGAAAATCAATCAAAATCAAAACTGGCGTTTTTCAACCATGAAAAGTAACCACGTTACATTCACCCTCAGAAGAGGAAATTGTCCTCCTGTTAAACTTAATGACATAAGTATACCCCAGTAAGACCACGTTACATACATTCATATATAGAAACCAAGAGACTTCATTTGAAATTAAAAGCTTCTAGCATTCACTGGTTAATAAATAGCCAATCAAAACTAAGCCTTGACAATAAAGTCATTCTGTACAAAACCGTTTTAAAACCAATTCGGACATATGGTATCCAATTATGGGGTACAGCCAGTAAAACAAGTATCGATATTATACAGAGGGCCCAATCAAAAATTCTTAGAACCATGACAGGCGCACCATGGTATATAAGAAATGAGAATATCCATAGAGATTTATAGGATCCATTTGTAAAAGAGGAGTTTGAGAAAACCAGTGAAAAATACATTATAAAATTGCAGACTCACCTCAACCCGCTTGCAAGACTTCTTATTGAAGTTCAACCAAGTTCTAGGCTTCGTAGAGCCGATTTTCCACCCCGTTATTAGCGAAGACAAATGATTCACTTGGGCATGCTATCATTAGAGATAAAGTAGTCTTTAATTTTTAGTTTTAAGATTTAAATACATATTGTGAGGCCTTAAAAAAGGTAGATTCAATATATAAATAAAGAGAACGTTAAAAAAAAAAATATATATATATATATATATAGCATTTTTAATCTAAATATAAAATAATTTTATTTTTAAGAATACTTGCTGTTTACTTTTTTTGACACTCACAGTATATTTTTTACTAAAATCGGATCTATCACAAAATTAGTGAAATCAAACATTCAAATTCGTAAATGTTTTATTGAAAAATTTTTAATTTTTTTCCTATTAAAATATTTTTACTATTTATAAATTTTAATGATTAAAAATTCTCATAAAATTCAATAAAAATAATATTTGGTTTTTAGTGTATTTTTAAACAATATTTATTATTGATTTTATAAAATATTTAATAAGATTTTTGAAAAGCAATATTACAAAATTATTGAATTTTTTGCATTGTTAACATGAAAAATATGTGTAAGTATGGTTTTGAATATTTTAAAAGAAGATAAATGTTCGTGTGAAATAAGACTAACTACTTAAGTAATATTATTGATAAGCATATATCCTAAAGAAAACAGTGTTACAAATTTGTTTGAACATTCTTAGTAATTCTAACTACATTCAAAGTGTCCTAAAGGATGGAAGTCATCAAGAGAAGAGTTGTAACAACTTCCTCTACCTCAACAAAAGATTTTAGTTTCTGGAGGGAGCATGTCATTATGTTGAATGTTATAATGGACACTATGTCACCTTCTGCTAGGATTATAATCCAGAATAAAGAGTTTTACTGAACAAACGGTGTTTTTAACTCTGATGTATTTCGAACACCAGCTTCGCAAAATTAAATTTTTTCTAATTAGGTTAATTAATTATGTCCAGTGTACTTTATGTCATTTTCTCTTGCGTGTTCACGAGACTTTTTTGTGTGTCAAAGTGTCCATGTGGATGGCTACCGTTTTAGGATACCAAGAGTTTTGAGTCAAGTGGATAGAAAAAGTAACATGTGATGTGAAATAGATTAAAACTATTGTTCGGACCTATATGTGATTTTAGCACAAGGCATGTAGATTGTCACCGAGGATTGATTCGGATATGTTATATCTACTGAAAACTTACCAATATTTTTATATAAAGAGGTAGCAATTTGATGAAACATCTATACGAACGGACATAGTTGAATCAACTCATAAGCTTTTGTTTTTTGATCATTTAAAATATATATGTATTACACAAATCTGTAAGAAAATTGAGATAACTTACCTCTAAAATCTTTGAAATGTTGGATTTTATTTCATTTTATGTTTTTATTTCATATTTTGTATAAATTAATTTTTATTATTTTATTATTATTATTATTTTTTTTTTTTTCAAATTGTCAAAATACAGAAAACTGTTTTTGTTTTTATATTGGTTTTGAAATCATTTATAACCAATTAAACGAAATATTAAAATCAAATAATTATTTTAATAAAATTTTATTTTAAACCAAATAATGATTTATTAAAAAAAAAAACTATTCATAATTTTTTCTGTGCGGATAATGCCTATAAACAAAGAATACTAAGAAAAGAATGCTTGTCAAAAAAACCTAACTCTGTTGCCAAAAAAACCTAACTTTAAGATTGTGTTAGTCAAATTTTATTTATATGTATTAGTGCTGAAATCAATTTCACCACACATCATAATTATACATAGTTGCACAAAAGAGTATTTACAAATTATTAAATATAATTCATCACAATTATATTCGCAGATTTCTATCTCTTGATGCGGGTTACATCCCCAAATATTAATATAATTATATTTTTTGGCTTTTTGTTGATGAATTTGAAAATAGTTTAAAATTATTTTAAATTCAGTGTTATGGTGTTATAGTGAAAAAGTGTATCACGAATACAATTTTCCTTAAATTTTAAAGGAAAGGTTTGTTTATTTTTTGTTGTTTTTCTCTCTCACAAGTGTGTTGAATTCACACAGAACTTGTACGTGAAGAGAGAGAAATGTTGTTGTTGTAGGAAAGAGTACTATTTTCTATTCTTAGTATTATTTGCCTATAAACTAAAAAAATTTAAATTAAAGAATGTTTTAATTTTTAATTCGATAAAATAAAAAAAAACAATTAAGTAAAAATAATTTTAATAACATATTTATTAAATTTATTAACATTAAAAACAGTACGTATACTTTTTATTTAATTCATAAAACAATTAAATATTAATAATACGTAGAATATTAGTTTCTAAAATGATATTTGAACTTTTAATTAGTGGTCACTTTAACTAATTAAATTAGCTTATTTTAATTCAAATTATATCAAATAATTTTATGCTAATTATGTTGACAATTTAATTTATATTGGTTGCCACTTAGTTATAAAATTCTGATAAAACATATGGAATGGAACTATTCTATTTTAAATTTCAAACAAGCTGGGCAACCTCCTGGTTAAACCAATTCATAAACTATAGCACTTGTGTTCGGAATATTTGTGTTTATAGTTTATTATGGAAGTGGCATAAATAACAGAAAATATAAATAAAGGGGACATAATCTATTTAAATTCACATCCATTAACCTCTATCATGAACTTTATGAGACATTAAATATTTTATTTATATTTGTACAAAAAAAAAAAAAAAAAAAAAAAAAATACAAATGTTTTAATCTTTTGAAATGAAAGAAAATTCGGAATTTAATTCAGGATTCAGGATTATAATTCTATGAAAAAAAATCAAAAGATTTTGCAGACGTATTTTATTTGTCCATTTTTTAAGTTGAAGTCTGATTTCATTAATTTTGATGGCTTAGAAAATTAGAAGTAATTTTGTATACCCTACACCACCAAAAGTGGTTGGGGTATTATGCGTTCGTGCTGATACTTGTTACGGACAGAAAAAATACCGCAATACCCACCAACCAATCGACTCAGAATCACTTTCTGAGTTGATTTAACAATGTCCGTCCATCCGTCTGGCTGAACGGCTGGCTGGTTGTCTGTCCATGTAAAACTTTTGCACAAAGTACAGGTCGCAATTTTGAAGTTCATTTGATAAAATTTGGCACATATGTTTACTTTGGCATAACGACGAACTCTATTGAAATTGATCATGATCGGTCCATTATATCATCTCACCCACATACAAATGTGCTCCCGGAATAGAGTCTTAACACTTAAAAATGCCTTAAAAATAGGAATATTTTGATATATTGAAAGTTAGCACAAATTAGTTTTATATAAGCAAAAATCCGTTTGCCAAATTTCATGAATATCGGTTCATAATTGAACATAGCTCCCATATAAACCCCTCTCCCAAAAATCACTTTAACATGCAAAAATCCGACAAAAATGTTATTATTATGTTAATATTTAACACAAGCTTTATATAAGTAAAAACAAAATTATCTGGATTGGAATGGTGAACGTATCATATGGTCAGTCTTGACCGACTATACTTTTTTTTTTTTATAAAATTGCATTGCCAATGAAGATAGAGTTTTTGCTGAACTTTTGAAAGCGTTATTCACCTAAGATTTTTCATACACACAATCAAAAGACGTGGGTATATTGCGGTTGGAACTCTGTGTGTTGCATGTCGAAAAAATCATTTAAGGTCCCATAAAGTATGTATAATGTGACCGTCTGTCCGTCTATCTGTCTGTTGAAAGCAAGATATAGCTCGAAGGGAACTATCTTAGGGCAAAATTTAGCAAAAATATTTACCTTATACAAGGTCTGTTTGATGTTGAAAATGGACAAAATCCGTTAATAAACAAAAATATTATGGGCGAAATAAAAAAAAATACAGGGTGCTCGTTGTAGCTTAAGTTCATACATTCATACATTCTGCTAAAATACATATCTTAAAGAAAGCCATGTACGACAAAGAAATTTTGTACAGATAAGAGAGGATTAATATAAATTCGGAAACCAAAAACAAATTGCGCCCATTTTATGGTACACATCCCATATAAGATGAATTTTAAAAAAGTTACTAATTTGGTTTGTTCAAACGGCCACTAATTAAAAGTTAAAATATAAATTTAGAAACTGATATTCCACTTATGATTAATATTTAATTGTTTCATGATTTAAATATAAAGTATAAGTACAGTTTTTATGTAAATAATACAGTGGTTTCCCGGTTTAACGAATACTCAGTTCAACAAATTAGCGATTTAACGTAAGTTCAAATTTTTTAGTACTCGATATAACGAATTTTTACAAAAAATGCGATTTAAAATCTATAAAAATAAGAAAAAGTAAATAAATTACATTTCTCAACTTATTGAAAGAGTACTACTCCCCCTTTTTTCGTTTGAATAATATTTTTTCATTTGAAAACTATTTTCTAAATAAAAAATAGTAAAAAAAAAAAAACAAAATAAAAATAAAAATACGTTATAAAGCTGTTATTTGATTACTTGTTAAAAATACTTTCGTTTGTATTTTGTGCAATGTCATTTTATCATGTACCACCATGCAAATGAGATGCGTTTATGCTGAAAAATCCACTTAAAGTATCCATTCAATTGACAATTACTTATTAAGCCAATTTAACATTATAAACAGTTCAAAACAGTTGCAATCAAAGACCTACTCTCTTGTATTTGACAACCATAGTAAATTCTTTGTAATATGTCAAAAAAAAAAAAAAAAAAAAAAAACTTTTATTCGAAGAAAAAATAATTTGTTTTTTAAACATTTTAATTTTGCTAATTTTTATTTTTCACTTTTGTTGTTATAAGATAACTAAATTGTGTTTTAACGTTAAAAAGTGAAAAAGTAGACTTTAAAATAAATCTTTTAAAGTTATTTTTGGTTAGTAAAATATATTCGCGATTTAACAAATTTTTAGATTTTACGAATTAGTCTGGCAATATATCATTCGTTAAACCGGGAAACCACTGTATGTAATAAAAATTATTTATATAACTTTCACCACCATAGGTGGTTAAGTATTATGCGTTTGTGCTGATGTTTGTAATGCACAGAGCCCCACCTTAAAATATACACTTTGACTCAGAATTACTTCCTGAATCGATTTAACCATGTCCGTCCAACTGGCTGGCTGCCAGTTCATTTAAACCTTGTAAACGAAATACTAGTCGCAATTTTGATGGTATTTTGATGAATTTGGCACGAATAGTTATTTTAGCACAAGGGCAAAGCCTGTTGCAATTAGTTATGATCGGTACTCTCTATAAATTTAATAGCCACCAAGTTGAAATTTATGGTATGGTTTCAAAAAAGTCTCATTTAAAAGGCGAATATCGATTTTCCTTTTGTGCAAAACGTATTCCAACTGGGCGGCTGCTGACTAAGTTGTTATGCCTTGGGCATTCCAGTGTATAACATGAACATTGTGTCTACCGATTAAATTATATGCCATATAGAGGCATCATACCCAAAACGCGTAGCTTGTTGTACTTATTGTGACACCTTTGCAAAGCTTCGGCAGCAGTGTTGCCAGGACTTGAGAAATAAAGAAGCTAAATTGGACTTTAAAAAAGGTCACAAAAGATTAAATGTCCCAAAAAATAAAGTTAGAAAAAAGCTATTTATTTAAAAATGCATTTATTTTTTTGTTTTCATAAGTTTTTGCTATTTCTTGAAGACATATTAATGAATTTATAAATACGAGTATATACGAGTATAAATTTTCGTAACATATAAAAAACTTCGTGTTTTGTGCGAATTGATATACAAAAATGCTTAAATTGATGATTCTGTAAAAATAAAATTAGTAAATTTTTAACCTTTCGTTTTTCATTAGAAATGTCATCGTTATTGTTCATTTCGTAGCTTTGGTTTTTTGCTACCTCAGAATACTAATTACTATGAGGACGAGAATAACGTGCATCATTTTGGGATTCTTGTCTTGGCAATTCAGGGAAATCATGATCGTCTTGATTAAAATAAGAAACAGTTCTTCTGTCGCCTTAGATCTAGATGTCATTCGATGGCGGACTTCTAAATATTCTTGTCGACTAGGGCATTTTGGATCAGCTCTATGGTTGACGTTCTTTAAATTCTTTTTTATGCAGATGTAGCACTTACAGATTGCACTACCATCACTATTAACCGCATAATCGTTATTTCCGTCGCAGGCTGAATACACTACGATACGGTTATAATTTCTAGCACCATGTCCATACATAGCACACTTGGAGCATTAAGTGGGAGCTTTGTTGCCCTTTAGAGGTTTTCTCCAATAAACAGAAATATTATAAAAATTTCTAATTTTTGTAACCTCTCTTTTGGACACATGCTGACGATTAAACTCGATTATATAGAGCGCGTCATCTACACTCGATCTCTTGGTTTCCAATTATTTTATACTTACTGATCTTATATTATGCGAGTTGACAAATTCGTCGCCGATTATTTTTGTATCTAATTTTTGTAGTCCAAATAAAACCAATTTAAAGGTTTTTGCGTCCTTCCACTCATGCGTGTAAAACTGTAATTTTCTCTCTTTAAGGACACTTAAAACTTCGTTGTACAGCGAAAGCAAGTGGGATAAAATTTTCGTACTAATAGTAATCCTTTTATACATGTATTTGTCGCCAAACAAACCGATCATAGTATAAAAACTGTGGGTGGATTCCACAATTATATGCGGAATTTTTTCTTTTAAAGCAACTGCTTCTTCCTCTTCCTCGTCTTCAGATAGAAGCTAAAAGCTGTTGGCAGTGTTGGGACCTTCTAAAGTTTTTGGCACTTTAAATTTAGGGTTATTGCCCCAAAGCTTTCTTTTTTTTCAGCAAACATTTCCATAAAATAAAGTTAAAGCAGATTTAAAAATTCAATTAATTCTTTCTAACAAAAATTGTCCCCAAGATTTTTTTGTTGATAACCTATTTCAAAATATTATTATTTTGTACAATAGATAACACATCAATCTTTAAAATGAAAAGGATTCACGAAGATTTTGATTAAAACAAAAAAGTTTCAACTTTTCAAAATTAAACTTTTTTGATCACACGACGCATTATAGGAAAAATTCTTTCTTTAGCAGTGCTGTACGTATGTGGAACAGACTCCCTGCAAAGGTCTTTCCTGTTACTTGCAACTTAGGGAAATTAAAGTCTAATGTCCACAAACACTACTCCCTCTATCCTCCCTCCCATAACCTATATTCCCAATACCAACACAATGCACTGCATAAGTAGGTGCCAGCCCCTGAGTGCTGGTTCATAAAAAAAAAACAGTCCAGTTCAAGGTTCCGTTACATAATAACGAATAACATTTCTTTTTTTTTAATATTTTCTTAATTGTTTGGATATTTGGAAAGTTTTTGATGAGAATAACTAAACTATTTTTCAAAATGTGAAAAAAATTAGGAGTTTTGATCAGCTAAATTGTCAAAATCACACACTATACATAGCTCCCATATAAACCCCTCTTTCAAAAATCACTTTAGCGTACATAAATCCCATACCAATGTTAGTATCAAGTTAATATTGAATACAATTAACCATAGCACCCACTTCCGGGAATCGTCACAAATTGCATAAAATCATATATGTTAATATAAACGCATTATTCTAAATTTGTATATTTTATTTTTTATACATTTTTGACCCATAGTTTCTTGTCTTCAGTTGCTGAGAATTTCGCTGCAATTTGACAACACCCTGTCTTCCAACAATGTGCTTATACATATGTATAGAAATATATTGCATCATAGATAAATTTTCAAAGTATTTGTGTATAAAACTCTTAAGCTTTTAATGATGAGCTTAAGTTCTGCGTCATAATGTTAGAATATTCGTGTTTCTATCCGTTGATGTTGTTGGTATATAAATACAACTTCATTCTCTTGTAGGTATACACATATATACATACATATACATTTATAGTATACGTAAAATATATATGTTTGAATGTTACTTGTGCAGCAGTTTAATTTATTTTAAATTGTGATGAATTTCATGGAAAATTTGTATTCTGACATGCAACACTTGACACCAATGCTTACACGAATGCATTTGTATACTTGCAACGTACATACATAACACACATGTGTATATGTTTAAATATAAGAAGCATTTATGTGTGTGTCTGTGTGAAATAACTGATTATGATTATAGTTGATAAACGTTGATTGGTTGTATGTAAGTGTACATGTCTCGGTATTGAATATTTTAAATTTATAAATGCCACTTTACCGTCCATTGTTGCATTGTGTTGTATTTGTTTATACAAACGTGCATTCATGGATCTGTACACAATTTGTAGCTGTGAGATATTCCGTTCTGAGGTTTCAACATCAGGTAGCTATGACATGGTTGTTTTTATTCACATTGTTTTTTTTTTTATCATATTTTTGATCGGTATTTAACAATTCCACAATGCAATCCATGTTGACATGTAAATCATAATTACATGCGGTTTCGGTATGCAAAAAAATTTTATTGTGAAACTAAATATCATTTGTACATGTGATATTTATTTATTTATTCATTTGTCCACCCAACCATCAATTTGGTTAGTGCAGTTATTCATTCACTTATCCATGGCATCCTCTGAGAGAATTTGTGTCTGCATATTATTATCTATATGACCCACACACTCCATAGTTTATGGTCAATATAAAATATTTGAAAAAACACAACTTTTTAACTCTATTGAACGAAAATAGATAAGTAATTTGAATTTTATTGGGGACATTATTAATGTGGTGGTAGTGTAGTATGATCCATATTTTATAAGAAAATAAACAGAAATATTTTGTTTATACTAACAAAGATTTTTAAATAAAATAAAAACTTTATTTATAAATTAGGCAGATAACTTACCAAAATTTTAGTTTCCAAAGGGATTTAGTTCAAATAGTAAGTAGAACATGCAAATCCATATGTTATTTAAAGTTTATAAAGGTAAGCTAAAATTTAAATTTAAAGAAGAGTTGTAGGGAAGAATCTAAGCTTTTAGGAAAATTATATTGTGGTCACCCTGTAATATTACAAGATAAATTCCTTGGTGTCAAATTTGACCACCTCAAGTACAAACAAGTTTAAAAAAATCGTAACTTTTACAAATCAAATCTAAATTCAAAGATTAAGAAAACTTTTGTAAAGAGATAGACGAGATGAAAATAAAATTGCAACAAAATTCGGTAAAAAACATTTTACTTATGATAAAGAGCTTTTACCATAAATTTTTGATGACAACGTGTATTCCCATTATATTGTAAACATATTTTTTGTAAATCGGACTTCTTTTTGGAAGCTATTTTAAATCTGAAATTACTGCATTTTTTGGTTAATATATTCAAATGTGTAAAACTAACTTGATTGACTTCACAAAAATAAACTTTGAGGTATATTATTCTATAAAAATATATCTTCTAAGCTACAGAAATTTTCGGATAGAACGACAGAATTATTTTAAGGTGTTGGAAACTCTCCAAAGGTAATATAACTTCAAAATCTCTAAATACTTCTCAATTAAAATCGATAAATAAGTTTTGGACCAATTTAAACAGTGGAAAGTTTTTAGAATCTTGCTGACAAAATTTCAAGATAAACTAAGAGATAATAACCGAATAAGAGCTCTTGAAAGATCCAACATCGAGTTTCTAAACTCATGATTATAAAGACCTTCATAACTTCTCTAAAAGAAAACAGAAGAGATCAACACTTTTAGCTTATAAAACTAACTTAACAATTTGTATTTTTAAATTTTTATTATTTTTTGGAAAAATTAGAATATTTTTTTTTATATTTTTTTCGCTATATCGGGTCCAAATTTCACTCGATTTTTTTGAATTATTTTTTATTTTATTAACAACAAATAACAAAATTGTACTGAAAAAAACCTTTTGACAAAATCTTTAAGGAATCAAAAGTTATATGCATTTGAATTTTGAAAAATTTTTTCGCCGTTTTTTTGCGTTACGTTCTTTTTGAGTTATAAAAAAATTTCTTAAGCAACATATATAGTATTTATACTTTTCTGAAAGATTGCTTTATAAGGAAGGCAAAAAAAAAAAAAAATAAAAACTTTAATACTGCGTGAACTAGGGTCTCTGAAATTTGAACAATTTTTTTATGATTTTCTAATTTTTGCCTTAATTTCTCAAATCGCAAAGCTGTAATTAAAAAATAATTATACTTTTTACAAAATCTGATGTGTTTTTAATTTTTTGGTAATAGAAATTTTTGCTTCCCGATATCGGTTGGGAAGATATAGCAAAAAACTTAAAAAATACCATTTTTTTTAATTTTTTAAAGTTTTTTGGCATTTTGATGCTTAATTTTGACTAAATGTCCAATTTAAGCATCAAAAAAATATATAAGTGCAAAATTTCATTTAAAAAGAGATAACCTACACACACGACGATGTTTTTTGTAGATCTCGACTAGCAGAATCCACTCATATAAAAATCTTTTAAATCGGCTGAGATATAACGAATCTGGATCGTTTTAAATTTTTTTAATACCCAAGGTGTCCAACTTTAGGACCCTCTGGACCCGCCCCCGTTATGCTTATAACGTCCGAACTCAAAACCTAAACTCGCCTACTAACACTCTCTGAAATTTCATTGAAATCGGAGTAGCCGTTTAAAAATTCCAGATTTATTTTTGAAACGGGACACTGTGCGATGTCCGCCCGTAATGGTGGCTGTTCATGTAAACCCTGTAAACAAATTACAGGTCGCAATTTCGAAAATATCTTGATAAAATTTGGCACGAATAGTTACTTTGGAACAAGGACAAGCCTTTTAGAATTGTTTGTGTTCGGTTCATTATTTCACCTAGCCCCCATTTACATATCCTTTCGGAATAGGGATTAAGGTTCACAATTATCTTTAATATAGCAAATAAATTAATAAAATTTATATAATTATAAATCTGTGTACAAAACTTCATAAAGATCGGTCTATGATTGATCATAGCTCCCATATAAAGCCCTCCAAAAATCACTTTAACGTGCATAAATTTCATACAAATATTAGTTTCGACACAAATTAATATTCAACACAAATAACACTGATATGGATAGAACAACAGTGCTAAATTTTATATAAACCCACTACCGGGAATCGCCCTAAAGTACATAAAATCATAAAAATGTTATTATCAACGCATTTTAGATAATTGAAGTATTGGTCCAAAATTGGCCACAGGTCTAATATAAGACCCTTTACCGAATTTTGATACTCATACACAATGGGGTAGGTTATAATTTATAATTTTTTTTTTTGTAAAGTGAATTAAAAATATAGTTTTCCAGTCATGAATATTAAAGAAATTTGTATTTGATTGGAAGTTACACCCTTCATCAAGCATTGGCGAAAACTGCTGAAATTTCCAACGAAATTTCAAGTTTATCGTACCAAAAGAGTCACGCGACATGTTTCGAATATAAAAATTAGTTTTAATAATTACCTACATCTTTAGCGCCCATTACAAAATATAGATAGCATATATTCGCAATTCTCATTTTACGTTCACCTTTATGAAACCGAAATTCAACCTCAAATATTTTTATACCCACCATCAAAAAGATGGGGGTATATTGATTTTGTCATTCCGTGTAACATGTCGAAGGAATCATTTAAGACCCCAAAAAGTATATATTTTCTGGGTCTTGGTTAGATTCTGAGTCAATCAGCTATGTTCGTCCGTCTGTCTGTCTGTTGAAAGCAGGATAGGGCTTGAACGGAACAATCTAGGGGGACGAAATTTGGGTAAAATATTTACTTATAAAAGGTTTGCTGCAAATGAGCAAAATCGGTTAATATACAAAAAAGTTATGGCAAAAATACTAGAAACACAGGGTGTCCGTTGTAGCTTCATTTCATAGTTTTCTGCTGATATCTCTCAAACAAATACATGATAACGAAATTTTGTACAGATAGTTCGAGTGTTGATATAAACTTGGAAACCAAAAATGGGTGTCGTCGGCTTACTTTATCGCCCACCTCCCATATTAGGTGAAAATCAACGAAATTTTTTACAAATAGTTTAAGGACATTTGTAAACTCGGATACAAAAAATGGGCGTGGTCCGCCCTCTTTACCGCCCACCTCTCATATAACATAAAATTTGAGAAAGTTGATTGTGGGTATATAGATTCGATCAAGCCGAATATAACATAAGCGCTTGTTTTAAATTCTGATTTTTTTAAATAACTTTTGATGCAATTATGTTAACAACACTTAGTGGTGTAACAGAACGAAAATTCAAGACCTGAAACGGTTCCATGTGGTGACGCCAAGCACTCAAAGTCAAAAAATCTAAAAAAACTGTTTGAAACTAACATGTTTTTTTTTTTTATATATATTGTCCAATTCTTCAAATGTAGGCTATAAACACTTGTAGAAAAAGACCAGTGCCACTAACCAGCGTCAAATTGTGTTGTGCAATAATCGTCAAACCAAATTTTTAAAAATGTTTAAAATTTTGCAGTATTTTCACTGGGGATTTTACGCCGTTTCGTGTATTGCAAAATTAAAAATGGAGCCAAATAGTTCTTGAAATTATGCATCATTATGCAATGCTGTAGGAGGTACCCAAACTTGGAGAAAAAAATATGAATGGCAAAAACGCAAGAGGTGCGTTTTTGCGTGGCGCAACTTTATTTCAGTGAATTTTGAGTATGGCGTTATCAAAGAAGGTTTCCAAATGACATTTAAAAATCATTCTGGCGTTTTAAAATATTAATCTGCTAAACGTGTATAGCTATTTTAATGAATTCAGCAATTTTGCATATTTTGTTGTAGCGGATTTTGCCGTTATGTCAATTTTAATCTGAAATAAGTTCTTGTGTTAAGTTTTACTTACGCAGAAAATATGATTTCACTGAAAATATTCAACATCGGTTTTCATGGGCTAAGAACGCGATGTTTTTAGTTTAACAGTAATCGTCGAGGTAACGCAAGGCGATAATTAAAATTTGCGATGATATATGTCAATATGTAGCTGCTTTAATACCCTATATCAAAATCAATATGGCGTTCGAAAAAATTACGATTTTACATTTAATGCAACTTTATGGATTGAGAAAATGCAATTAAAATATGTATATAAATGAATAAGTCTTATGACTTATTAAAAAAAGAAATATGAATTTTGCAATAAATGGATGAATGCACTGGTCGACAAAAAAATCCTCCCCAAAAAATGAATAGTTGGACTTGATGTATTTTTTTGATATGTTAAAAACGAATCTGCTTTCAATTTTTTCCATCAGGTCTGGATTTTTTTTATGGTCGTGTCTAATATTTCACCCATAATAATGCCATTACTTTAGTATATTTCCTCATAACTCAAGAACGGTGTGTACGGTTGATCAAAGTGATACACCAAAAGATGCGGACTAAAATATCTTCGAGTCACCCCAACTTCAGTTTTTTATGTGTTCAATAGTTTCGGAGTTATTTTGAAATATGTGTCCGAAAAAATTTTTTTGTTACTAAAATTTCTTTTGATAAATGAAAACATCAAAAATGTTTCAGTTTATCATCTTTATCTTAAATCTAGTAATGCTGAGAATAAAATAAAGCATGTATCTTCAAAATTGATACATGCTTTATCAATTAAGTTATGTAAAAATTCCCATGTATACATACAATTGAGTAGAAATACAGTGGTGGGCAAAAAATATAATTTTGTTATTTATTTTTTTTAAACAAGAATAGGTGGACTAGGTGGACTTTGACGAGTTAAACAAGAATCTGTTTTCACTTTTTTCTATCACGTACTGACTTTTTTTTATGGGTATGACTAATATCCTTATTCAGCGATCACACTATAAAATTCGAGAATGGTTTGTCCAATTTAGACTATAACTCAAGAACCGTTTACCCGATTTTGATAAGTGATACACCAAAGGAGGCATACGAAAATTGTTTTCAAGGTATGTCAAAACTAATTTATGGATCATGATTTTCAAAAAAAAAAAAAAATTTAATTTTTTCGCTACTAATTTCCGAATAACTAAGGAAATATTAACTGAACAAATAATTATGTAAATTCAGCTCAAAGATAATTTAAATCACTATATATTGGAGTTTAATTTGACTTAATTAGACAAACCGTTCTCGAGTTGTACAAGTGTGACTGCCTAAAGGCGGGGTCATAGTGGTCATGCCCATAAAAAAAATTCAATACGTGAAAAAAGTGAAAGCTGATTCTTGTTTAGCACGTTAAATTCCATCTAATCCACATTTTTTTTTTTTTTTTATTTAAGACGATTTTTTTTTTTTGCCCACTAGTGTTTCTCCACGTACCTGTAGATATGCATGGGTATAACTTAACTGTGAAGGCAATCTAAATCCTAAACTATTGAGCGGATAAAAATTTTATAGCAAAACGACTTAAAGCCAATTTTATTCCACATGTTCTGGTGTATATAAATCGTGCATACCGTTCTCGAGTTATAGTGAAATATACTCGAGTAATCGGCTTATTTAAGACGCAATATTAGACACGCCCATACAAAAAATTCGACCTGATGGGAAAAAAACTGAAAGCAGATTCGAGTTTAGCATGCGGAATTCCATCTAGTCTAAATTTTTTTTTTTTTTTTTTTTTTTTTGAAGGAGCACGAAAAATTTTTTTTTTTGACCAGTGTTATTAAATCGCTGATATATCCACGCATACTTAACATATCACGACATTTTTAATTTGTATTTAAGATACTTTGGAAATTTTTTATAGTGTTTTATCTAAACCTTTATAACATTGACGCAGTTCGGTAAAAGTCATTCATGCGAACAAATCTGTGTTCCACTAGAGCAAAGGAATATTGTTACTAAATATCGTTGATGTGCCATTTAAACATTTGTTTGGACATCAAAAGTAAACGAGTTTGAAGAATTTCCCATATATTTTATGAAAATAGCCAAATACTTAGAATTATATTTTTTTAAGTGCACAATAATTTATATTTATATATATATATATATATATATATATATATATATATATATATATATATATATATATATATATATTTTTTTTGTTCATTTATTTTTTAAGTAATTGATTAGCCACATAACGATCATTTCGCGTACCAATAATTATTTTGATAGCTTTCGCGGTTAATTTTTTAACATAAAACAAACTTTTCTTGGAAATTATACGTAAAATATTAATAAAATATGTTGCCTATAATTCATAAAAAAAAAAATAGATATAAAATCTACTATCCATTGAAAAAAAAGCCATTACATAAAACACAAAAATCAACAAATTGTATATTTGTTGTTGCATTTTGTTATCAAGCATCGTGTTTGCTTTTTTAATATTTTAACAGGCATACATTTTAACAGTTTTTAATTCTCAATATTCTATTTACTAAAGTAATTAGTAAATATTGCAATTGTGTCCAGTTTTGAGCCCTTTGTTGGCGAAAATTCCGAAAGGAAAATAATTAGACAACCCTGAGAATAATATGTTTTATTCCTTTATGAAAATCGAAAAAATTTTCATTTTATTTTTCACAAGACGTTAGAATGTGTATCTTATATAATATTATGCATTTGCCAACGCTACCTCAAATGCATGACATAAAACCCTTGAAAATTTTTGAACTTGAAAAATAAATCAATTCCCCTTCAAGCCTGTTTTCTAAACTAGCGTCTATAATTAAGTAATTTTTCTTATGCATATTTTATTGATGAAATGTATAGTTATGGACAGAAAATAGGGTGAAGTATATTTGTTTGAATTTTTTTAGTTTTTGACAAAATTTTATGCAAAACAATAAAACTTTTAATGCCAAATCATTGCGAATATATACCCATACCAAAATAATATCCTTTAATATTATCCCGAAAACGGTACATCGTCTCAAACACAAATAGTCTTTTTTCAGTTTTGACAAAAAATAGGGTCAGCAGTAATTTTACAAAAATTTTCTTAATTTTTTTTTTTTTTTTTTTTTTTTTGTGAAATTTTGATGAGACTTTACTTTTTTTTAATCTCGATAACGTTATTAAAAATAAAAAACGGAAAAAAGCTCAGAATCATTGATGATTACCAATTCCGAGAACTATTCATTTTAGAAGGGATCTATAGATTTGGAACTTTGAAAATATGGGTAAAGTCGAGGGGCAAAATAAAAGATAAGTGCTGAAATCGATCATTATAGTTAAATAATTTTATATTCAATTAAAAGTCAGCAGTTATAGACAATTTAAAAAGATTTAATGAAAAAAAAGTTCTTTGGGAACAGAAAATTACCAAAATGTTTTATCAAGTCGTGGATCTTTAATGCCCATAAGTCGATTCAAAGTTCGTTAGGAATTTAAATTTCTTCTGGGAATATGAGAAGACAATTGGAGAAAATACAATTTATTTCAAATACCATTCTGGAATGCACCAGTCTTATAATACAGACCCTGAAGTCCTCAAATAGTATCCTTATGTACCCTAAAGTATAAAAATTGCATATTATCTTCTAAAAAAAAGGGAGTATTTATTTTATAGAAGAATGTAAATGTTAAATTTAGTACCAGAACTTTCGTATGGGTTCAAAAATACAGATTTGGAAACATTTAATACCCACTGTACAATTAAGCATAATGATGTTACTAAAATATCGGAGAGGGTTACTGCCATTTCAAATTGTCAGTTCGATAATTCCGCATCAGGAAACTCTAGAATATTCTTCCAAAGAAATAATTTTTCAAAAACAGACAAAATTTCCTAAAAGAATTTGCTAGTATGGCAAGCTTTATGCATCGTTTCTCTCCAAATACTATTGGAAATTAGTTTAGTTTTGCTCAGAGATATTTTGTTTTAAAAATTTACTACATGAGGCATTAAAAAAATCCCATCAAATATCTAACTTTAATTGGGGAGAAAGAAAGCATCAGTGTTGTTCATATACTTTTTATAGATTTCTGAATTTGTTTGTGCATGCTTACTATAACATGTCGAAGGAATCATTTAAGACCCCACAAAGTATATATTTTCTGGGTCCTGGTTAGATTCTGAGTCGATCTAGCTAGTCCGTCTATTGAAAGCAGGATAGGGTTCATAGGGGGACGAAATTTGGCACAAATATTTATCTTATATAAGGTTTACTTGGTATTGAAAATTGGCAAAATCGGTTAATAAACAAAAAAAAAAAAAAAAAAAACTACAAATACAGGTTGTCCGTTTCATACTTTTCACAACGAAATTTTGTATACATAGTTCGAGGGTCGACAAAAACTTGGAAACCAAAAATGGGCCCACCTCCCATATAAGGTGAAACTTCAACGAAATTGTGTTCAAATAGTTCAAGTACCAATTTAAACTCGGAAACAAAAAATGGGCCACCTCCCATATAACGTAAAATTTTAAAAAGTTGATGGTGGATATATAGATTCGGCCGAGCCGAATATAACATTCGAGGTTTTATTATACTTTCTTCACTAAATATAAAATAAAGACTAGCCCCCATTTTGACAAACCAATTTTAAACATAAAATGTATTTTAAAACATATATTGTATACAAATATAGTCTCTTAAATATTCAAATTTCCAAAAATCCCTTCGTAATGGATATATTTTTCGGAAGACCAACCTTTTATTTCTCTAACTTTAGGCGTTCGGTCTGTGGAATGATGAATTAGTCAGTAATGTTACGAAATGTTTCAATATAAAAAAATACGCTTATAAGATTTCCAAAATACACTAAAAGAAATTCTAAATTATGTTGTGTTGTTCTAAAACGATTATATTTGATAATTACCACCATAGCTCTCTAAAATTAGTTCAGTGAGTTTTGATTGTTTGGAAAATGTCATGTTTATGTTTAGTGAAAAAAAAAAACATTTTCATATTTATGTTTAGTGAAAAAAATTTATTTGCAGCTTATGTGTAGTGACTATTCAAATTTTGCACCATTGAGTGTAGTGCAAATTTTTTCACTACCAATAAATTTAGTTATAGCGAAAAAAATTGCAATATCACTAATTTTTTTTAGTGGTAGTGAAGAAATGTTTCTCTATAATTATAGTGGTGGCAAATAGTTACAATTAAATTTTTTTCACTATAGTCCGATTTAGTGAAAAGCACTCACAATTTAGTGTACTACCCCCAACTCTGATATTTTCTGACATTGGCAGCCTTATGCTGGTTCTTTTTCTACTACTCTCCCATGCATTTCAATAAGATTCCAATAGCAACTTAGGTGTAACATGTATATTACCAAAATGTTTGCGAAATAAATTTATAAGAAAATTTAAACAAATAAAAAAAATAAGCAATTTAATAAATTTTTAAAATGTCCTTCAATTGCATAAGGCTTTATCATTTTCAGCTCAATTAATGTCAAACTTATTGACCATGAATAATAATTTCTTCTGAATTATATTTTTATATAAATAATTAAACAAATATTTGTATATACAAAGTATACAAATATGAGGAAAATCAAAAAATTTTGAAATTGTCTGAAACCTACTTTAATTTTCTTGTATTGCCAAAGTTTGTTTTAAAATTAAGGAAAGTTTTGAGAGATTTATGTAGACCTTATAAAATAACTAAAAATTCCTAAATTTTAATCATTCGCACAAAATCTCACGAAAATACAGGTATTTAAAATTAAAAAATGTAAAAAAACTGAGTTGAAACTTTCGAAAATTTTTGGATTCATTTTTGTTTTGCACTGACAATTTACAACCTATTAACCCATTAATGCCCACGGCGATCTAGCAAACTTAGAGACTTAAAATTTTGAGCATAATGTCAATGACGTTGAAAAATTGTTTATATTTGGCTTAGTAAGGAAGTTATAAGCTGTAACATATAAGTTAAAGTGTCCCTCAAAGGGAAAACTAAAAATTTTAAGTTGGGGCCAACCCTTGGCCCGTTTTCCTGTATTACAAATAAGACAAATTTAGTTAGTTTTCAAATTACCTAGTTTATTGTCCAAAAAAGAATGAACCTTTGCTTATAATAAACGATACAATTTATATTTAAATTATGTCAAGTAATCAATAATAATTCATGCACAGTAATCAATAAAGTAATTAAGTGTGTTGAAATATGATCTTACTTTAAGTGTGTTGTCGGCAAGTTGGAATAACAAGTATGTTCAAACAATGTTGTGCGTCAGCAGTATGGAATAATAGGTGTGTTCAGGTATTGTTGTGGAGCGTGTTAACTTATACATAACAGTGAGCATTACTCAATACTTTTTGGACATTGTATTTTTTTATATAAATCTCGTGGGTTATAAAAGCAATAATTGAAAAATGTAAAATTTTTTGAAAAAATGCACAATAAATTTGATATATTTAACCCATTTCTTACCACTACCCGATCCCGTTAAGATAAATTAATAAAATTAGGAACGGAGTCTATTTTAATGATTGTGATCATAAAATCGAAAGATTTGTGATCCTAGCTTTTTTTAGTTTCCGAGATATCGGGTGTTGCGAAAACGCATCAATGGTCAATTAGGGGTATGTTGTTTTGCTCATATACGAAGTAGACGTTTAAACAAATTGTGTGGCAAGATGAGTTTTATTTGTCATTTAAATTTAATTTTGTGATTATTTTACAAATTGTATGTTAAATATGTTAAGTGTGAACAAAAATAATTGGAGGTGGACCAATTCAATTGGAATTTAAGGCAACTAAATAATGACGTAAAAACGTTAAATAGCTTACGGTGTAAGACTAAATAAATTCAAATAATCTATAAAATAGATTATATATTAAATAAAATATGTTACACATTAAAGCATTTGGAATGTAATGTACATTGCATTCGATTATCTGTTTGCGCATCATCTCGATAATGATTTCAATAAGTTGGTCAGGAAAACATTTTGGTCCTTCGTACAGACTGCCTAACCACGTTGTGCTCCAAACACAAATGTTACGTAAATCGATTCTGTTATTCTTGCAGAATATTCCCAAATTTAAAAAAACGTAAATCCTGGTAATATAATAAATGCAGTGGCTCATAATATGATGTATTTCAATTGAAACAGGATTTGAAAATTTGGGTAATGTACCAATTTTCAAATTACTAAGAAAAAATGTGTGTTGCTTTCATTTATCCGTGCACATATATTCACAAATTTTTCCTTTATTATACCTTAAATATCCTTGGAGATTTTATTTTGTTTATATTTTGATATCCTGTTAATCTCATTTGATTGAAAACCCAAAATGAACTATTACTTTGGGTAGAGAGCATGGCCTTTTATAGAAAACAGCTGTTTCGAAAATTATGAAATTTTACCTATTCACATTGGTTTTTAACATTTTTTAATACTTTGAATAAAAAACATTAGTGTGTAGTCATAAAAATTTTAAATATTATGATTTTCTTTAGCAAATTTTATGACCTTTGAAGAAAATTTATTATCCCTTTTTTAAGAAAAAATTTAGCAACAATTTATATAATTTTATTGGTTTCATTCATCAGTATTCTAAATCTTTCAGGTAACTCCTTGAATTTTTGTGATCATATTCAATATAACAGCATCCTTCACAAAATACACTTCATATTCAGGTAGCGTCGATAATTTTGAAATTCTTTTTCTTACATTTGTTCTCAATGAGTGTAAAAATTATAACCACTTGTAATTTGCTGACAATTGCATATTTTTTTTTTACTACATAAGTCATAAATAATATAGAATACAACTTTTTTAAGGCTGGAGTAAAATTTTCTATTGCACATGAAGTCTTACTTCAAAAAATTCTATTTTCGTTCATATGTAAAGGTTTTCTTAATTATTTTGCATAATTTTAACATACTATATTACCTTAAAAATGTCCATAATTTCAGTGCGCCACCTTGCGTAATGTAGCTAAATCACTCTACCCCTAATTGACCATTGATGCGTTTTCGCAACACCAATTTTTCGGAGCTTCCGAACAGAATGACTGTATAGTGCCTAGTAAATTATTCCGTTGGACCCATGCTTATTCATACCAATAATATTTATCAAACTGGTAATTATAAACAAGGACGGTTCTATAATCACTTATTTAAACAAATTATCATGTTTATTGCTCAAATAGTAAATTTAATTTAAAAAAAGGTTTCATTTCATTGAAAATAGAGGTGGCCAAAAAGTACTGAGAATGACCCAGTGTTACATATACGTAACACTTTCTTTTTTCAATTTCTAATTTTCTTCGGAAACGCCTTATATATTTTTAAACAATTAAACAAATTTGATTTGTTTTCATTTAGTATACAAAAACATTTTTTCGTTCAAATATTTTTTGTAGTTTTTTTGATAGAAAAATTGCGCAATTCAGTGAATTTAAATTTAGCGAATTTTAAAGACAAAGTGATTACCTACAGTTTAATGTTTATCTCGTTGATGTCAGGAAACCAAACTTTGATATAATGCGTAAATATTTATAAAATTTAGTTTTTCGCTACTGACAAATTCGGCTTTTATAGAAATTGTTAAAAATATCAAGTAAATCTGATAATCAATAAATCACACATCCGAGTCAAAATGGCGTTAAAAAATTTTTGAAATACAAAAATTTTATGCAATTTCGAAAATTTTGTTCCGAATTTTTTCAGTGTAAGATATGATTTTAGATCATCGAAAATTATCTGTAAAGAATCATTTTAATGATTAAAATTGTTTTTATGGAAAAAATTAAAGAAACGTCATTTATATCGGCTACAGCGGCATTCATCTCCAAATTTATATTGCTTGCTGACAACTATAGCGAAGTATAAATGATATTAATATTGATTTCAAAAAGCATGTTCTTAGCCTCAAAAGTCAACCCCAAATATTTCGCATTATAGTTAAAATTTTGACATAATAAAATCAATTTTCGATGTTAAATTTATCATCAAATAAGAATCGAGATGAAAATTTTGCTAAAATTTACTTTAAAAATTATATTATTATGAATACTAATGTTCGAATTTTTTCAGCGAACGATCCCAAAATATGTTTCTTATTACTGATAATTTTGCAAAATTTTAAACCAATATTGTTTTTTTTGTGCAAAAAATAAAATTAAAAATTTGTCTTTTCAGTGTATTTCAATAATTTTTACATTGCTCATAGTGCTAAAGAAGTTCTATAAAATCTCATTGTTTTGATTTTGATAAAGCCAAAACTATATTTTTACATTTTTTTTTTTTTTTTTGAAAGTTTTAAATTCAAACCTCCACAGCTTTTGCTCGCTCTGATAAAAATGATTAACGCGAACTGATTTGTTATACATAAATAGTCGTTAATCAAAACACAAATCAACGTTAGTGTCAGAAGAAACAAATTTTTTGAAAATATTTTTACTTAAAATTTTAAAATTTTTTGATTTTGTTCATATTTATTTTTATATTAAATTATTTAACACACGTGTTTGTCCTTGGTTTTTGAGTTTTTCTTTCTTCACAATGCCAGCCACAGCATAAAATTTCCAAGAAAATATTTTATATTGTAATAAATATGTTGCTTATTTAGAAATATTATCAACAGTTTAACAAGTAAATAGTATATATTTATGTATGTATGTGGTGGGAAAAAAACACGTAATGTTTTTTAAATGTATTGAAATATATCACTTTCAAGGTAATCTTTTTGTGGGAAAGTTTTTATAGCTCTAAATTATGGGAAAATTTTCCCAATAATTTTTCTTATTTAGACACTATTATTTAAAGGTCTAACGTGCAGACAGAAAGATAAACGTACAGACAGTATCATATGTATGTCTGTCTGTCTATAGCTTTAAACATAAGCAGAAAAAGATAGAGAGATGTATATAGAATGGTATATTTTTCAATTAAATACATGTCATTTTAACACTTAATAAAATATAATATTGTTAAGGAGCATAACAGAGAGAAGAGATAAAGCTAAATGTTGAGTTTAAAAGAAAATTATATTTTATTGCTGTTAAAGCACTTGTGTATGTATTAAATGAGTTCTAATTAAAACAAGAATAAATGTTCTTTAATTAAGCTATAATAAATCGTAGTGTTATACCTACTACTAAAACATTACCACAGATTCACACAGAAAAATGGTTTTCGATATTACTACTTGTTGATTCATATTTTTTTATTTATTTATTTTTTTTTTTTTTTTCTAATACCCCAAACAATATTGTAGTTTGCTGTGTGATTTTGACTGCCTTTTTAACGGTCTAATGCAATATCGAGAGACCGATATATAAACATACCAACAATGACTTAGATATAGAAAAGGTTTTAGAATAATTTAATTTAATTTACTTTAACGCTGAATTTGTATTTTACAATTAAGCAAAATAGGTACGCTGCATATTTTGCAAGAAATTTTTCTTTTATATCGATTCGTTGGCGTGCTATTTTTAAAAAATCTTACCTAACGACATTTTTTGAATTTATGTACTTTGAAATTATATAAGTTTAAAATAAACAAACGCGAATGTTATATTCGGCTCGGCCGAATCTAAATACCCACCATCAACTTTTTCAAGTTTTACGTTATATGGGAGGTGGGCGGACCACGCCCATTTTTGGTTTCCAAGTTTATATCGATCCTCAAACTATTTATACAAAATTTCGTTGTCGTACATGCTTTTGTTTAAGAAATATCAGCAGAAAAGTATGAAATGGACACCCTGTGTTTCCAGTTTTTAGCCCATCACTTTTTTATTTATTAACCGATTTTGCCCATTTTCAATACCAAACAAACCTTATATAAGATAATTATATATGGTTTGTATAAGATAAATATTTGTGCCAAATTTCGTCCCTCTACGTTGTCCCGTTCGAGCCCTATCCTGCTTTCAACAGACGGACAGACTGACGGACATAGCTAGATCGACTCAGAATCTAACCAGGACCCAGAAAATATATACCTTGTGAGGTCTTAAATGATTCCATTTACATGTTACATACGGAATGAAAAAATCGATATACCCCCCATTTTTTTGATGGTGGGTATAAAAATGTTAAACTTTAACTTAATACCCTTTAAATTGCTTAAAGCAAAACTTGAGAAAATTCGTTGTCAGCAAATTTTTTTCAGTAGAGTAATACGTTTGATTATGCATGTTCCTGTACACATATACAAAATTCAATACGTCTGTTCTTTTTTTTTTTTTTTTTTTTTTGTTTATTCCAGTTAAAAAAAAAAAAAAAGATCAGCTGCTTTCAAAAAACAACATTTTCAACACTTTAAAAGTACAACTAAATGAATATTTTATAATCCTTTTGAAATTATTAGTGAAAACTTTCAAAAATGTGTAAATAAATGCATTTCTAGCAGAAAAAAGTTAATAATTTCTAAGAAAATTATAATTTCACAAATTTAAAAGTACGAGAGTATACCTGGGGTACTTCGCTACCCCTATAGTATTGAAATATAAATGTTTAGTGTGAATGAAATGAATTATTGCATGTAAATAAATATTTTACAAAAATACAACCCGCTTTTTAACAATCTAACAAAAAATGTCGGGAAATACGTTTAACGATTTTAGCTTTTAAAATATTTTTTAATCCAATTTTAAATTTTATAGAGATTCAGATTTTTTTCGTATTTAACGATTTTTTTTTTTCATTCTATATTTTTAACCGATTTGTCATTTTTTTGTCGTTTTAGCGATGGGCGATTTATTTGTGATATACAACACTATCAATGGCAATCAGAAAATAGCTTTTATATCTCTTCTAAAAAGTAAAATATTTTGGCTCAATAAGAAAAATATTAAAGTGTAAATAATAAAAGTCACAACAGTTACAGTCCCTGATTTTAAATAAACAAAATAAAAGAACAATAAAATTAACTTATCTTGAAAATGCAATTAATTCTACATAAACATGTGTTTCTTCTCATAATAAAGAAAAATATGAACAAAGCAATTCATAGTATTCAACTTTTTTCAATATTGTTTTGATAAGGCAGTTTTGGAATTTTAAGATTTTTTTTAGCAGAACAGAAATGTCTGTCCGTCCGTCTATACATTAGAGTTAAATGGGTTGAAAATTATGCATAGTTCAGAGAAGGGTGGTAGCAACACTTTAATGATCATGTTTAATTTTCCTATTTATTGGTAAGTAAAAAAATGTATTTTTAGAATTATAGCATGCTTTTGGCTGAATGGTAATATCCGTCCTTCCGTCGATACATTTGGGTTAAATGGGATGAAAATGACACTTCATTCATAAAAAGGTGATATCCAAATTTTGATGATTACTTTCTATTTTTTCTATTTATTATTTAATAAACAAATGCATTCTTAGAATTCTAAAATATTTTTTGGCAGCACGGCAATATCCGTCCGTCCGTCTATACATTTGGGATAAATGTGTCGAAAATGCCACTTACTTCGGGGAAAGGTGATATCAAAAGATTAATACTTTCATTTGGTTTTCATATTAACCGAGAAGTGGAAAAAAATATCTTTCGAATTTGAAGATTTTTTTTAAGAATTCTAATGTTCGTCTATCTGTCCGTCTGTTTGTTAATTTTTACAAACTTTCCAGTTCAAAATTGTTTAACTTTGACTCAATAAAGATAATGACTAAGACTTTTCTTTGTTCGATAGATAATTTTGCTTTTAACAAACCACTTAAAATATAATGAAATCGGTTGAAAATATTTGGCTATATATGGAAAAATCTTAACCAAGATCTTGTAAAATTAAGATTTCAAATGTATTCAAATTCAAATGTATATAACTCGAAAAATATATAAGATAAGTAGTACATGCAATCATGTTTTCTAAAGGATTTGTCAAGGACTTTAAGGTGATATAAAAATCTTGGAAATCGGGTAAGGAACAAAATTCGCTAGTGGTTAAACCTTTTCCATGACACTAGTTGTCTATTTTGAACCCCTATAGTTCCGCTCCTGTTGCGAATATTGGACCCCGCAAAATGCTACTGTTGTCTACCATGCCTGTATGAAATTTCATGTAAATCCAACCAGAGCTGATAAAGAGCTACTTCTGTAGCTCTTTATCAGCTCTAAAATAATTAATTTTTCCGCTCGCAAAAGTCAATATATTTGAAATTAAGAAAGCTATATTAATAAAATTTAGCACAAACAATTCTCTTAACACTAAGGTGGTTTCGTACAAAAATTACTTCTACATAAATCCTAATTAATAAAAATTATTCACCTTATTTATATATACGGCTTTTCAACAGCAACAAAATTGCGGCTGTTTTTAGTGCTTTTTATTAATGATCTGATGATATTAATACACAGGTTAACAAAATCGCAAAATAAAATTTATATCTCGAATAATCCTGCAAAATTATTATTCTTTATGCTTGATATAGTTTAGAAAGTCAAATAAAAATTGTCCATCACGTCGCATTTTTAACCCATTGAGGACCAAAGAAAATTTGCTTCCTTGAGGAGTTTTTAGGTTATAAAAGTTTCCAGGTAATAGGTAGAAGAAACTATTCACACATGTTTTATTGGCCAGACACAGGACTACAAAAATGTAGTACCTGTCAAGTCTCTAACTAGTCACATATAGCCCCTAGAAGTCTTTAAAATTATAAAAATCGAGAATTTCTCAATTAACCTTCGTAAAACCACGGAAAAATGAGGGGTATGGAATGGGTCTATAGGAAAAATTTGCATTTGATATGACTAATTCAGGATCATAGATTTCAAAAATGGTAAAATTTTTTAAAATTGCGTTGATAAAAAATGCGTAGACACCATAAGTTTGAAACAAATAAAAATCTAAATTTAAATAATAAAGCTAACAATAATTTCGAAAAAAAAATTATATATTGTATAATTTTGTTTAATTCTTACTCCTAAGACTAAATATAGTGAAAAAAACTACATGAAACATTTCTATCATGTCACACTTTTAACCCATTGATGACCAAATGAAATATGTAAATCTAAACAATTTTGAGGTTATAGAATTTTCTGAGTAACAGATATAGCAAATTATGGATCCGTATTTTATAGAGAAGGAATAATGCAACAAAAGTATAGAATATGCATGTCTCTAACATGCCCTCCATAGCACATAAAAGTCTTTAAAATTGTTAAAGCACTAAAAAAATAGGAAAAATAAGCGAAGAACCATGGGAACTTTTAACCAAAACGCTTTTACCGGGAAATAGTATCAACGCATATGGAATCCTACTATGGTGCTGCTTCTTAATATAAGTGAAAATTAAAAAAAAAAATCATATATTTTTCAATATAGTTCAAAATAAAAAAATTATATATTTTAAAGTTGTGACGTCATGGAAATGTTTTATTTAATTTTCTGCACTATATTTAGTCTAAAGATTTAAAATTAGGCCGAATTATTCACAATATATTTTTTTTAATTTTTTAAATAACTTTGTTATTTAAATTGGTATTTTTATTTTTTTCATATATTTGATGGCTACACATTTTCTGTCAGTGCGATTTTAAAAATGTTATCACTCTTAAGATCTACGGTCTTATGTTCGTTATACCAAATAAAAATTTTCCTCTGCACCTACTCCTTACCCCTCATTTTTCAATGGTTTTATGAGGGTTAATAGAGAATTTCTTTATTTTTACAACTTTAAAAACTAGGGGCTATGTGTGACAAGTTAGAGACTTGACTATTGCTACATTTTTATAGCCCCATTTCTCAGCTATAAAACATGAGTGACTAATCTGATCTACCTATTACTTCATAAAGATCTTGTTTATAACAAAAAAGTTACAACTATTCAAAATTAAACTTCTCACCAAAAATATACTTTATATTTATCTTCATTAACAGTCCTGTTCAAGGTTCCGTTACTTAATAACGATTAACATTTTTTTAATATCTTCTTCATTTTTCAGTTAGTTTGAAGGTTTTTAATTAGAATAAGGAGTGCGATCGAAAAAATCTTAACTCACATTTTGCCTCATAACTTTTTTCGGAATCAATATTGAAATTTTTTTTTTGGATCTAGTTATCATGAAAAAATACGTCATTTATTATTTTTAATAACAGCCATGTTGATTTGTCGTGATTTTCATCAAAGTGAGTGTCAAAAAAGATGCACGTGCTACAAATTATTAAAAAAATCAAAAAAATCCAAATAGGTCTTACAAATAATTGGCCACAGAATTAAATTTCTGCCGTCAAACTGTTTCTATTGTTATTAAATAGTATCAGGAGAATTTGACGATTGATAAGAAACCTGGTTCGGAAAGAAAAAAGAGGATCACATGATATTGGGAAGGCCAGAAAATTTTAAGCATATTGAAAGGAACTCCAAACACATCTGGTTGAAAAGCAGCTCAGTTATCTCAGTGTTTTGACTATTTGGTGCGAAAATTTAAAGCTAATGCAGAGTTGATAACATATAAGGTCCAAAAAGTTCCAAACAGGAATGCTACAAAAAATTTAGAAGTCAAGAATAGGACACGGAAATTAAAACCAAATTTCATACAAAAATACTCAAGTTGTATAATTGACGAAAAAACGTATGTGCTGGCAGAACTTTCGCAGCTTCTGTGTCAAAACTTTTTAATGTTAATGCTCGAGGCATTGTAAGAGGTAAGTTTAGGACTTAAAAGCAGAAAAAATTTCTTACAAAATTCGTGGTATAACAAGCTTTTTGCAGTTGCGGCAAAACAGGGAAGTCATTTGATATATTCGGATCTATAAATACCAAAATATGCATAAAGGAATATTTGCAAAAAGACTTCTTCCTTTCGTAAGAGAGCACAACGTGTTCACATATTTTTGGACCCATTTTGTATCATGGCAACATGGTAAGAAAGCTCTGGAGTGGTACCAAAACAATAACATAGTTTTTGTACCAAGAGAGGTAAATTTTCCAAATTGTCCATAGCTTAGACGAGTGGAGAGATATTGAGCTCTTGTGAAAAGTGAATTGAAGAGCACAAAAAGGGTGTTCCAAAATACCAAAGATTTTAAAAGAAAATGTTCACACTGTTCCAAAAAAGTGACTGAAGCAACTATCAAATCTCCAAAGAAAGGATTTTCAAAAATGGTCCACAAGTTCATAAGTAGTGGATAGAACTAAAAAAGTTATATTTTTCTGTGATCTGTAATATAATATCAATTAAATAAAAAAAGAATGAAGACTGCAAGATCAACCGTTTCCAAGTTATTGAATAGTATATATGTTAAGATTTTTTCGAAGTAAATTTTTTTTTTTTTTTATTTTCAAGCGAAAAACACTGACTTTTATTAAAAATATTTTAAGACGTATCATTAAAATGAAAAAATAAAACAATTGGTTTTTAGTTGATGTATTGATTTAAATAAAATAACAGAAAAAGTTCCTAAATACTATTCGTTGTTTTCCAAATTTTAAGCAAAATCTGAAAAGACCTGAATATAGTATGTACTTTTTCAAAGATAGTGTTACATAAGTACCTTTTGTGTTAGTTGTATACAAAATTTGGAACAGGTAACAACGTTTTTTTTTTAAATGTATGTATCCTATGATTATTATAACCTGAAAAGAGTTTAAAAGCAAATTGTTTTGCATACTCTTTGCATATTTAAAATTTGGGATACTTGTTTACGTTTTGTTACAGTATACCTTAGTAGTTCAGTGTTTTCTTCAGCTGCAGAAGTTGCAAATCTTATATTTATATACCCACTATCAAAAAAATGTGTAACATGTCGAAAAAATCATTTAAGACCCCATAAAGTATATATCTGGGTTCTAGTTAGATTCTGAGTCGATATAGCTATGTCCGTCCGTCTGTCCATCTGTTGACGCACCCATATGGTAATATCGAAAATATAGTCCTTAAAAAAACAGGATCAAAACATTTTATCATTTTATGATTCATACCAATATAATATAGTATTACTTGTTTATATAAAAATTTTAAAATCTTTTTCTGAAAGTTTACACAGTGTCAAAAATGTGTGTTTTACTTTTTCATGTCGTTAATTTTTTACATTTTAACAATATTTGTTTAAGGGTTTCAAAAGGGATAATTTGCTTCCAACAAGTTTCCGTATGATAAAATGTCATTCGGATTTTTTCAAAATTTTGAATATTGTCCATGCTAAATAGCTATAGTTCAACCCGCTGTGCAACGGAGGGGAAAAAAAGGGGATTAATTCGTGAAAGCTTTAGTTTAAAAAATATATCGTCCATTCCGTGAGAGAACGCCCGAAAAAGGATATTTTTTTACTTGATGGCTTTCAATTTCTATAATATTTTGTATACACAAACTCCATTAAGCCTTTTATCAATTTCAGTTTTTAGTTTCGTAAAATTGCAAAAACTCGGGATTTTATTTCGCTTTTTTACTTTATCGAAAACAAAAAAAATTCAAAAGTATGTAAATTTGAATAGCAATATCTCTGAGAAGGCTTTGTGAATTTTAATGATTTAATCTGCCTTTGAACTTCACATATGACGGCTTTACGATGAACATTGTAAAAATAAGAAAGATGTAAAGATTCCATGCTTTCCAAATATGTAAAAAAATTAAAAAGTTTTAATAGCATATTAAAAAAAAAAAAATACATTTAAAAAATGCAAATGCATTAAAATACATTTTTAAAAAATATTTTTTATTTGTAAAATATTCATGTGTAAGCTGATATAATTACAAAGCCTTCCCATAAAAATTTTGCTATTTAAAGTTGTATACTTTCGAGATTTTTTAATTTTTTTCGAAAGTGAAAAAGCGAAATAATATCGCGAATTTTCTAAATTTAGTGAATCTGAAAACGGAAATCTATATAGACATCCATAGACCTTTTACATGCAAAATTTTATAAATATCGAAAGGCGATAAAGTTTTGGGCGTTCTTTCATGGAATGGACAATATATTTTTTTATTAATGGATATTCATAAATACGTAAAATAATACAATTTAAAATAAAAATATCTTAATTTTTATGGCTACTTTTGTTTTTCAGGGAAAATGGGTTTTATTTAGACTTTTTGTTGTAACCTTTGAACTAAAAGCTATAAATTAATAAATCAAACTGTAAATTGAAGTATACTTATTATTATATAAGATAATTTTAAGAAAAAACAGACAAATGCGTTTTATATCAAAATTAATGTTATTGAAAGCAGAAAATCAAAAAATTGCAATTTATTTAATTTAAGATATATTTGAGGCAAGTAAAAGACCCAAAGTAACGAGAAATTTAGTAAAAATATTTTTTTTACGCTTTTAATGGCTACAGTTGCTTAAAATCTTTATTTTGAACTTCCTATGATTATATTGATGGTGTAATATATTGTGCTTTTTGCATAATTTCAACTGGTTTATTTTAATATAAAATTAAATATTTTTCATTTAGGCAAATATTGGCAAAATGTTTTTCTTTATTACACAAGCTGACATCTTATATTTTATCACTATATACAAATTTTTACACAATTGTTCCCAATAACTCTTTAAAACTCTACATATATCTCGAAAAAAAAAAAACTATTGTTAGGGTCTTTTTTTGCAAAATTGTTAAAAATTGTATCGAAGATTATTAGTTCGTGAATAATCAAGTACCAATAACAACGTACATATATTATTTTTTATTTGCTTCAGCCGCGAACATACTTATTACTAACATCTTTCCAATTCATGAACACACTTATTGTTATTCCATTTCAAGTTAGTGTACGTATTGTTTACACCACATTATAATTCTCATTTAGTTTATACCATTTTTCATACTTATACTTTAAGGTTGGATGTTGCGGTGGCGGTTTTAACGAGACAAGAATTTGCCACGGTTTTGATAATTTATCAAAACCGACTGATACCAATCAGTAGTCACTGAAATGAATCGGTAATTTTTTTTAAGTATGGGGCTCGGACCTAGTTCGAGAACCAAATAATACATTGTACCAGAGGCTTCGGCCTACTGTTCAATACAGAGACTTCGGTCTACTGTTCAATACACAGACTTCGGTCTACTGTTCAATACAGAAACTTCGGCCTACTGTTCAATACAGAGACTTCGGTCTACTGTTCAATACAGAGACTTCGGTCTACTGTTCAATACAGAGGCTTCGGCCTACTGTTCAATATACCTATAATAGAATAAGTTAGATTTAAGCTCCGTATAACCCGAAGCCGAATTAACCTGATAAACCCGAATTCGTCATCCGAACCCGAATCAACCTGAAAACCCGAATTTATCATCCGAAGCCGAATTAACCTGATAAACCCGAATTCGTCATCCGAAGCCGAATTAACCTGATAAAGCCGAATTTATCATCCGAAGCCGAATTAACCTGATAAACCCGAATTCGTCATCCGAAACCGAATTAACCTGATAAGCCCGAATTCGTCACCCGAAGCCGAATCAACCTGATAAACCCGAATTTATCATCCGAAGCCGAATTAACCTGATAAACCCGAATTCGTCATCCGAAGCCGAATTAACCTGATAAACCCGAATTCGTCATCCGAAGCCGAATCAACCTGATAAACCCGAACTATCATCCGAAGTTGAATTAAGCTGCTAAGCCCGAGTTAACACCCGAATTAAGCCGCTGAATCCGAAGCCGACTGAACTTAAAGAATTATCGTAGATTTTCGTAATTTGTTATCAATAATATAAAGATTAAATAAATATTTAATATATTTCTGAACCCCAGAAAGGGTAAAATTATTGTGTTATTACTTAAGGTTTTGTGGATCCGTAAGTCAACCCTGGACACGACTGAACTACCTCAGCCGACGACAAAACCACGTTACAAAATATGTATACAACATATATCGGAATAAATTTTATATAAGAAAATATAGTTCAGTTCGTTTTCTATCACCCGGTATAAAAACTAATTGCAATATCCACACTTTATTTTTTGAATTTATTCTCGTTTTGAGTACTGTTCAACACAACGTGCGTTGTTTGCGTTACTATATGGGTGCGCTAGGTAAGTATAAGTTAAACCAAAAAGTGGAGAATGTTCAAATGGGATGGTATATTGATTTTGTCATTCCGTGTGTAACATGTCGAAAAAATCATTTAAGACCCCATAAAGTATATATTTTCTGAGCCCTGGTTAGGTTCTGAGTCAATCTAGCTATATCCGTCTGTCTGTCTGTCCGTCTATCTGCCTGTTGAAAGCAGAATAGGGCTCGAACGGGATAACATAGGGGGATAAATTTTGCCTCAAATATTTATCTTATATAAGGTTTGTTTGGTATTGAAAATGGGCAACGACAATTTTTTACAGATAGTTCGAGGGTTAATATAAACTTGGAAACCACTTTACCGCCCATTTCCTATATAACGTAAAATTTGATGGTGGGTATATAGATTCGGCCAAGCCGAATATAACATTCTCGCTTGTTCTATTATATGTATATCAAATCCAAATACTACTTATATAAACAGTTGTATTGTTACATCTTATTACCCGTATTATGTTTTCAATTAAAGTGTAGAAATAGTCACGAATAAATTTTAATATCCCAGAAGAATTTTACATTAAATAGAAATGTAATATCCATGTGAAGTTTCATTATACTATCGAAATTGTAATGGCATGAGTTGTAGACAGATTTTGTCTGTCTACTCTTATAACTATATTTCCATATTTATCCTTTTGAAAAAAACGTTTGGCTTAAATTAAACGCTAAATTACTATTCATAGTTTTATATTTATAAACATTTGATTATAAACTAGTCATAATTCAAATTGCAAATATCTTAAATAATAAAGAACATGTAATATACTTTACTATTATTTATAAATAATTGGCAAATACTTTAATCGTGAAGGCTATTGAAATAAACGAAAAAATTTATATTTAATTTCGCTTATAAGTAATTTTAAAAAATTACACTTCATTCATTTCCACCATGTTTTAAGGTTAAAATTACTCGGTATAAATTTGACACATTTTTCTTATTGCAAATAATTACAAAGAAAAAATATCCATTACAACAATTACTTAAAGGCTTACAAATTCATTTACTGTAAGCAAACAACCATCATCATGTAAATGTCAATTATTCTGTAATTGTCAGGAATAAATTAAGTAACTCAATACACTTTGTTTTTTTTTCCGCAGATTATTAATATAGAGAAAGTCGACAAGGAAGCGTATTTATTTGTGAATAATTTAATTTCATGACAGGTTTTATATACTTTACGTAAACGAGAAGGATTGAAAAGAATGTCAATGAATAATTTTAATTAATATTTGATTTAAAAGGTAGTTATACTTTTGAGAATTTATTTATAATAAAATTGAAAGCAAAAAGATAAGTTCAATCACTGTATTTAAAATAACTATCTGTTGTATTATTTAGAATATAAGTGTTTCAATATTTAGTAAGAGCTCATTTACATTGGGGATTTTCCCTGGAAAAAATCGCTGTAACTTTTACGTTTGTAGGCAAGAGGTATAGAGAAGCAAGCGGGGTAAGAAAAGTTGCATGTCGTCGCAAAGCAAAAAAATTTCATGAAATTTTTTCAAATTTATTTTAAATTTTTATGATTTGTTGTTTTTTGTCAAACATTTTTGAAAAAATTTCACAATACAAATTTATATGTGTAAATGCAGAAGGGATTTGGAAACAACTTCAAAAGAAAATATAATTAAAAATTGCTGCGATAATCTCCAATGTAAATAGGCTCTAAGTTAACATTTTAAAAATATAATTTTGGGTTCTTGACCTTGCTTCGCTTCTTTGGAAATTACTTGTATAATTTTTCTTATATAATGTTTTATTATTTACAAATAATTGTTTGTATTCTAAGAAAATGATGTACTCTTTATTTTTTATTTTTTTTTTTAATTGTCTTGGGTACATGAACTTTTATAAAATCACAAATACAGTGAAAACTCGATTATCCGTAATGGTCGGGACCGGAAGTATTCTGGATAATAAATTTTCCCGGTTAATTGAGTAAAACTTTCGAGTAGTATTTTTAAAACATTTTTTATTTATATAATTCAATTATTCAGGGATTTAATATAAATGTTTGAATAATAAAAGGAAAAAATAATAAGTTTGAAAAAAAAAAAACAGTGAACAATACATAAGGGTTTCATTTAAAGTAGTTTCTTAAAAAAAATCATATAATGTTGTTTGTTTCTTCTTTTTCAAATTCATATTTTCGTTAACTAAGTTTTTATGAATGCAGTAAACTTGGATTTTACCTTGCTCTGACTCATCTTATTCAAACGAGGGAATTCCCTTTTTTTGTTTTATTCACATTGTGTTTGATTGTTCAAAAGCAATCAAAAAAAATTATGCTTAGAATCCCGGATAATAAAGGTAAACACGGTTAATCGATGCAAAAGAAAAGTAAATGGATGGAAAAAAAAGAAAACAATTACAAATTTTCTTTCCCGGATAATCGACGTTGCCGGCAAATCGAATCACGGATAATCGAGGCCCTACAGTAATTTGTTTACATTTTAAGATGTCTGGATTGAACAAATTAATAAAAATTCAATTCAAAAAATAAAAAACAGACAAATAAATGCAAGGGTTTTTATTTGAAATTTATTATCTTGAAATACAATATTAAAACTAATTAGTGAAATGAATCTTACTAACTTTGATACATAAATATTTAAAGTTAATTTAAAGCTTTTATATATATATATATATATATATATATATATATATATATATATATATATATATATATATATATATATATATATATATATATATATATATATATATATATATATATATATATATATATATATATATTTTTTTTTTTGTTAATTATTTTCTTTAACTTCCATTACAAAGTTCATAGTATTTGCGGAAATAATAATCAAATATTTAACATATTTTAAAAATACATACTTAAAATGAACAAAAGCAAAAATAAAATAAAAATAAAAACTAAAGCAATTAAAGTAAATGTACTATATAACCAACACACATACATACATACATACATACATACATACATACATACGTATACTTAATATAAGTTTCTATACTAAATAGCATATACGCCATTTGGTATATAAACTCTCTATAACATTAATGAAAGCCAGCAAGCACTCTTTTTAATTAACAAAAGTGTAACAACAATACTAAATTATACTTTTTTTTTCTTACTTAAAGTGCCAACTTTTAATTAATGTTACTTTCAAATGTCTGAAAGCAATAGAGAAAAGAAAAAAGGCAAGAGACAAAATCTATAAAGTTTTATTGTTATGACCTTAAGTAATTAAGTAATTTTTTAATTAAGTTATAATTAACTCAACACACAACATCCTAAAAAAAAGGATTTAAAATACAATTCATCATCTGTTGTACAAAAGAAACATACAGACAGATAAATACATGTAAACATTTTAATCTTAAGTGTTTTATTTTTAAAATGTATTCTCTTTAAAAGTTATTACTATTCTTTCTCTTTAATTTTGTATTATGTTTCTATTTTAACAGTTATATACTGCTAGACTTAAGCTCTTACAATGCTATTATTATTTATTTTAACAGTAATACCAAATTAACATGATTTTTATTAGATATGTTTAGGTTCTTTAATATGTATGTTATGTTATCTAAATATAGAAATTTCTAATGATTTAAATTGGCAAACCTTAAATAAATAAAAACTATTAAAAATAATACAGGATTTATTAAAAATAATTATTGGAATTCTATTCCTTTTCTGCAACAATTGCAAGAATTCAGCTTGTTTTAGAAAATAGTAACAGTCTAATTAAAATTTTACATGTTTTGGTTTATAAGGAAGCCTATAGATTAGAGTGTCCCAGAAAAAATCTTAAAATTTTGTTCTCTCCAATATTATTGATTTATATATCGAATGATAGCTTAATAAAAATAAATATATCTATCGTCCATTCCACGAAAGAACGCTTAAGAAGATTTCGTATGTCTTCCGATTTTAATAATATTTGGCATACGCATACCCTATGGAACCATTTAAATATCTCCATTTTTATTTTTTTGAATTTTGAAAAATTCGCGAATTTATTCGCGATTTTAATTTTTAAAAAAAGTTAACAAAATGACAAAAGTGTCTAACTTAAACATCAATATCTCTAAAAGTTGTTAATGATTTAAATTGCATATTTAAGAAGAATAAGTTCACTATAAGTGTAGTAATTTAAAAATAATGTTACCATTTAAAAATGCATTCATAATGCAAATGCAATTTTTGTATGCGTTTTTGAAAAATTTCTACCCTTTCGATTTTAATTTTCTTTCAATATGTTAAAAAGCAATATCTTTACTATAAAATGCAAAAATAACTGTTCTGGGACAATAAAATCTACTATTTTTAATTTTTTTTTTTTTTTTTTTAAATTTCCATCATTTTTTTCATACAAAAATTTAAATACAAAATAGGGTACTAGTGTCATGGGAAATGTTTAACCACTAGCGAATTTTTGTTCCTTAACCGATTTCCAAGATTTTTTATCACCTTAAAGCTTTTGATAAATTCTTTAAAAAACATGCCTGCATCTACTCTTTATCTTATATATTTTTTGAGTTATATACATTTGAAATTCCAAAAATCTCAATTTTACAATATCTTGGTTAAGATTTTTCTATATATAGCTAAATATTTTTAACCGATTTTATAATATTTTACGTAGTTGGTTAAAAATCAAAATTATCTATCGAACAAAGAAAATTTTGAGTCGTTGAATTTATTGAGTCAAAAGTTAAACGACTTTGAATTGGAAAGTTTGCAAAAATTAACAAACAGACAGACAGATAGAAGAACATTAGAATGCTTTCAAAAAAATCTTAAAATATGATAATAATATGAACCGATTAATATAAAAACCATATGTAAGTATTAAAATTCGGTTATCACCTTTCCCTGAATTAAGTGTAATTTTCGTCCCATTTAACCCAAATGTATAGACGGACGGACGTTATCATTGAGCCAAAAAATATCTTATAATTCTAAAAATCCATTTTTTTATTTACTAACAAATAGAAAAATTAAACGTGATCATTAAAGTGTTGATACCACCCTTCTCTGAATTATTCATAATTTTCGACCCATTTAACTCTAATGTATAGACGGACAGAGGGACATTACCGTTCCGTCAAAAAAAATCTTAAAAAAAAAAAAAAAATATTGATATCACCTTTTTCTGAATTAATCGCCATTTTCGACCACAATGTGCATCGTTAAAATTTGGCAAATATATAATGGCATAGCCTTTCATAATTTTAAGTACGTTTAAGAGTTCGATAAACTTTGGTTTTCTTCCTACAATGTTGGACCACCCTAATGTAGATGTTAGGATCAATGCATTATTCTGTATTTGTATATTTTATTTTACACTTAGTAAAACAATCAGTCCACAGGTCTAATATAAGTCCCCCTCTCCCGAATTTTTATGTTAATATACAATGGTATAGCGTATCATATGGTTTTAACAGTTATTATCGTTTGACTTATTTTGTACTCTATTGGAAGTTATTTAAAATTAAGAATAAAAATTTCTTTTTAGTAAAAAAACATGCTAAGTATTTCAAAGAAAACCAAACTTTCTACAAAGGAATATTTATTTTTAATAACTGCTAATAATTTTTTTCATATTTTAATAAAACTAAATTAAAGGTATATTGCAATCAAAAAATTTAATGCAACATTAGGAATTTCCTTGTAATGGTAACACCTTATAAAATTCATTGTGTTTAAAATTTAAATCCTTTATCTATCCTTATTCTGATACAGATTACGCCGAAACAAAACTTTTAAGAAAATGAAATTACTTAAGTTAATTTTCAGTTTTGTTGGAAAAGTTTATACTTACATATCAAGTAACGACAGAAATTAAAAAGAATATTTTCAGGATATATATTTTATACTTTTTTCTTTTTTAACTTTGACCTTAATAAATATACAAAATAAATTATTTTTAGCAAATATTTTCTGCATTTAATTTTTCTTCGCATAAAGCTTTCTGGCAACACTGTCACAGTGCTTAATAATTATGTGAGTTATTTACTCTCTTATTTTAAGAGAATTTCTCTTTTGTAAAAAAAAATTTGCTTTAAAGAGCATTAATTTTTGTTTGTTTTATTTTTTACTAAACGAAGTATGTATATTTTTGTGGGGAGTAATGATGAGTATTGTAATATTTAAGAGCTCCTTTACAAATACTACAAAGGCAACAATTGAATCCCGGTGCGTAAAAATCACAGCAGCAACAATATTATAATGGGTGTGAGAGTGTGTCTGTACGTTTTTTGTAGATTATAGTTGTTTTGGAGTTACTCCAGCTCAATGAAAGCCAGCAATAGTACAAATTTTAATGTTACACTTGACAGTTGTGTAAAATCGCACGGTACTTGTTTGCTCGCTTTTTGGTGTAACATTTTTGCTAAAACAAAACCGAATTAAAATTATTGTTAGGATAAAAGCAACAACATTATATTAACAAAAAAAAATAGTCATTCCTTTGTCTTTATATTTATGGTGTTAAAGTGCAAAGTTTTAATGTTTGTAAAACAAAAAATTATCCTTTTGGCCTAAAGTGAATAAAAATTAATTCAAAAATATTTTTTATGAGTCTTTAAAATATAATGTTTACTAAAAAGTTTGAAAGCTGCATAGAAAATCTATTGTTATTCCAAGTACATAGAAGTAAATGAGTGAGTTAAAGTGACCTATATTCAAGCAAATATAAAAAGAACAAAAAAAAAATATATAAAAGAGGAGAAAAAAGTTTTAAAGAAATCAAAATATAAAAGAAAATAAAAAAGAATCGTACATACATTTCAATAAATGAACAGTTAAGTGTAAATTAAAATTCCCATAAAAAAATATTTCAATCTGTAATAAAAAAGTGCAAAAGTTTAATACCGCACATCAAATGTCATGCCACATCACACTCACTCTTTTAACATATAAAACGATAACAAGCAACAACATCTATTACTAATAATAACAACAACATAATAAAATAAAAAATAATATAAAGCAACAACATCTGGTTGACTTACTAACGGGGAATATACAATATACTTGAAGTTAAAAAGGAATATAATGTGTGTCTATGTCTGTGCGTGTATGTGTGTGTGTTTATTAGAATGGGTATGAGTACTCCTACATATATATATAAAGTAGCTCAGCTCAAGTAAAAATTACAGCATTAGCAATAACATCAGTTAGTTTATTGTATGGTGTATTATTGCTGTTACCATTTGTTGTCATTGTAGTTGTTAGTATTTGTGTTATTATTGCTGGATAGAGAATATAAACGATAACAACATATAAACATCAGTTTAAAAGCAATGACTGCAACAAACACATTTTGAAACCCAATACACGTTTCTTTTAAAAGTGTCATCTCCAAATGTTACAACAACATCAAAAGGATTTTAAAAATTTAAAACAAAAAAATTTAAAAGGAGTAAATTAAATATAATGGTTAGTAGATAATGATTATGTGATTACACTATATATTATAAAACTAAAGGTATGTTTAAACTAGTCAAATATTTCACCATGACGTAACCACTACATAAATTATTTTCTAACTTCTCCATTTTAATGGAAAAATATTTTTTACTTATCATTAATCATAACTGATATTTTAGCAAATCTTGTTTGACGCTTTTTTCTCTTACAAAAAAATTTGCAAAATCAAATAAACAAACAACTTTTTCATAGAATTAGTGGACGCAAATTTAGTAAAATACTTGACAATTGTGAACATAGCATAAGTAATATACATTTTAAAATAATAAAAATAAAATGTTTTATTTTCATAAATTTCTATATAATTTTTAAAATGTTAAATATTAATACAACTTTAATACAAGTTCAAACCGCCAAATATGAGTTGATTTATTAATTCATTTGCTTTACGTTTGTATTTGTTTAACCTTAATTTATTTGATTTCCCTTTTGACTGAAGTTCTAATGAAAAAAATGAATCAACATAGATTCCAAGATCGAAAGTTTAACCCTAGAATATTTTGGTTCAAAATTGTTATCACTGTTTAAGAAATGCTCTTCTCTAGAACTTTGATGAGTAGTAAAAATTTCCGTTTGATTCAAGGTAGAAACTACTTAGCACATTGGAGTAAAAGGGGTCGAAAATGGCGATTAATTCAGGGAAAGGTTATACCAATATTTTAATGATCACGTTTCACTTTTTTATTGATTACACTCCTTCACTCCTTCGTGCTTCTTCAAAAAAAAAATAAAAAAAATATGTGGACTAGATGTATTCCGCGTGCTAAACTCGAATCTGCTTTCAGTTTCTTCCCATCAGGTTGACATTTTTTTTATGGGCGTATCTAATATTGCGTCCTAAATAAGCCGATTACTCGAGTATATTTCACTATAACTCGAGAATAGTATGCAAGATTTATATAAATAATACACCAAATATGTGGAATAAAATTGGCTTTAACTCGTTCTGCTAACAAATTTTTATCCGCTCAGTAGTTTAGGAGATATTTCGAAACAAGTGTCCGAAAAATTTTTTTTTTCATGCTAAATTCAAAACTTCTTTTTAAAGTGAAAACATCAAAAATGTTTCAGTTTATCATCTTTATCTCAAAGCTGGCAAAAGTACGAGTAAATAAAGCCACGTATCATAAAAACTGATGCACAAATCTTGATTACATTCACAGTTAAATTAGGATATCCATGCATACCTACAGTTAAGTGGAAATGCACTAGTGGGCAAAAAAAAAAAAATATTTTTTTTTTCGTCTTAAATAAAAAATATGTGAAATAGATTGAATTTAATGTGCTAAATAATAATCAGCTTTTACTATTTCTCTATCACGTATTGAATTTTTTTTTTTATGGGCATAACTTCTATGACCCCACCTTTAGGCAGCCACACTTGTATAACTCGAGAACGGTTAATCCTATTAAGACAAATTAAACTCCAATATATAGAGACTTAAATTGTTTTTAAGCTGAATTTACATTATTCGTTGTTCAGTTATCATTTCCACAGTTATTTGGTAATTAGTAGCAAAAAATGTTTTTTTTTTTGGAAAATGGTGAAAATTTTTATCCATAACTCTGTAATTATTGAGCGAATAAAAAGTATTGTTGACATACCTTGAAGACAATTTTCATGTGCATCTTTTGGTGTATTTATCAAAATCGTGTAAACGGTTCTTGAGTTATAGTTAAAATTATACAATCCATTCTCGAGTTTTATAGTGCGACCGCTGAATAAGGTGATGATATTAGTCATGCCCATAAAAAAAAAATCAATAAGTGATAAAAAAAAATATTAGAGGCAGATTCTTATTTAACTCATCAAAATCCGTATAGTCCACTTATTTTTAAATAAAAAAATAAAAAAATTTTTTTGCCCACCACTGTATTTCTACACAATTGTATGTAACATGGTTATTTTTACTTAACTAAATAAAATCAAGATTTGTTCATTAATTTTTAAGATACATGCCTTATTTTATTTGCAGCATTACCAGCTTTAAGATAAAGATGATAAACTGAAACATTTTTTATGCTTTCACTTTTAAAAGAAATTTTAATAACAAAAAAATCTAAAATTTTGTATAAAGAAGTTTTTTTTTCGGACATTTATTTCAAAATAACTCCGAAGCTATTGAACACATAAAAAAATGAAGTTTTGGTGATTTGAAGATATTATTAGTCCGCATCTTTTGGTGTATCACTTATGCCAATCGTACACACCGTTCTTGAGTTATGAGAAAATATACTACAGAAATGGCCTTACTATGGGCGAAATATTAGACACGCCCATAAAAAAATTCAGACCCGATGGAAAAAAATGTATAGCAGATTCATGTTTAGCATATCAAAATGCATCAAGTCCAACCATTCGTCTTTGGTGCAGGATTTTTTTTGTCGACCAGTGTTATTAGGTAAAAAAATCAGTTTTAGGATTTTATAATTTTTTTAAATACATTAAAGTTAAATACGTCGAAAGTTATGCATAATTCAGGGTATTAACAATTTAATGAACACGTTTAATTTTCCTATTTATTAGTAAGTAAAAAATGCATTTTTACAATTATAAGATGTTATTTGGCTGAATGGTAATGTTCGTCCGTCCGTCTATACATTTGGGTTAAATGGGAAGAAAATGGCGCTTAATTCAGGAAAAGGTGATATCAAAATTGTAATGCCTTCATTTGGTTTTCATATTAATCGAGAAGTAACAAAAAAGAATATTTTTGAACTTTGAGATTTTTTTGAAAGAATTCTAATGTCCGTCCATCTGTCCGTCTGTTTGTTAATTTGTGCAAACTTTCCAATTCAAAATCGTATAACTTTTGACTCAATAAAAATAACAACTCTAAATTTTCTTTGTTCAATAGATAATTTTACTTTTTAACCAACTGCATAAAATATAATAAAATCGGTTAAAAATGTTTGGCTAAATATGGAAAAATCATGACCAAGATCTTGTAAAATTGAGATTTTTGAAATTTCAAATGTATATAACTCGAAGAATATATAAGATAAGTAGTACATGAAAGCATGTTTTCTAAAGGATTTATGAAGGACTTTAAGGCCATATAAAAATCTTGGAAATTTGGTAAGGAACAACAATTTGCTAGTTGTTAAATCTTTTCAATGACATTAGTACCCTATTTTGAACCCCCATAGTTCCGATCCTGATGCGTATATTGGATCTTCTACGCCTACGGGAAATTTCATGTAAATCCCACCAGCCGATTAGAAGTTATAGATTTATTTTGATTCTGTCCCACTGTTTAATGTTTGATAAAGCAATGAAAATTTCTGCAATTAAGCTGTTTTTTGTATGAAATCCATTGAAGTTTTTTTTCAAAAAAAAAAAAAAAAAAATAATAAATTTTCTCAAAACGGCACAATTTTTTTCATAATATTAAAGTGGACAATCAGAAAATTTTCAGAACAAACATCTTGTAACATTTTAAGTTGCATTCCAAGAAATTTGAAAATTAATGTATTTTAGTACATTTTACAAAAACTAACAAAAATATTAGTACAAAATAAAATTTACAAATAGTTAAAGAAAAGTATACTTAAATATCTGAAGTTGATGGTTTTATTTTTAACTTTCCCTAAAAGACTTTTTATTTAAAATACATACACTGAAAATTGAATTTTTTTTACTATTTTTCAAAAATGTAAAAAAATTTTTAGCTTCGACAGCTCCTTGAAAACATAATTTGAAACATAATTTTGTCTATTTTTATTCGGTACCCAACTTTATTACAAAAATTTAAATTTTTAAATTCAATTAATCGCCACTTTTGACACATTTTACCCCAAAGTGCATCGCTAACTAAGATTATCGATAATCTATTCTCAGAATATAAAATTATATAGAAAATATATGGGAAATTCTTCAAACTCGTTTGCTTTTGATGTTCAAAAAAATGTCGAAAGTTTTAAAATGGCACATCAACGATATTTAGTATCAATATTCCTTGGCTCTAGTGGAACACAGCATCAATATTATGGCGGTTTAAGATAAAAATTTATAAAAAAAAATTGCCAAAATTGTATTTATAGTCCTAAATTAAAAATTATTGCATCTATGTACTTTACAATGCTATATCTAAAATACAAATTAAAAATATCTCTATAAGGTAAATATGCGTGGATATATTAACGATTTAATAATTAATAAATCTTCTTATAAAATTTGCAAAATTCAGTTTTTAGTGAGGTAGTGTTGTTCATATTCATCCATTTATTGCTAAATTCATCATTTTTTTTTTTTTTTTAAGTCATCATAATGTCATTTATATACATTTTTTAACAACACTTAGTCAAATCTCTAAAGTTGCATTAAATGAAAAATCGTAATTTTTTTCGAACGCCATATTGATTTTGACATAGGGTATTAAAGCAGCTACAGATTAACATATATCATCGCCAATTTTGATTAGCGCCTCGGGTGTGCCTCGACGAATAATACTAAACTAAAAACATCGCGTTCTTAGCCCATGAAAACGTTTATGAATATTTTTAGCGAAATTATATTTTCTGCGTAAGTAAAACTTTACACAGGAACTTATTTCAGTTTAAAATTGATTTATGACGCCAAAATCCGCTATAACAAAATATGCAAAATTGCTGAATTCTTTAAAATAGCTATACACGTTTAGCAATTTAATATTTTAAAACGCCACAATGATTTTTAAATGTCATTTGGAAACCTTCTTTGATAACGCTATACTCTAGCTTCACTAAAATAACGTTGCGAGTATGCCTCGCGAAAAAGTCACATATTGGAGCTATTCACATTTTTTCTCTCCAAGTTTGGTACCTCTTACAGCATTTCTGTTGAGGGCACATTAACGAGATATATGTCAAATGATGCATAATTTCAAGAGTTATTAGGCTCTTGAAATTATGCATCATTGATCCGAAACGGCGTAAAATCCTCTGTGAAAAAAACTGCAAAATTTTAAAATTTTTTAAAATTTGGTTTCACGACTTTTGCACAACACAATTTGACACTGGTTAATTGTACGCCAATTAAATCCATGCTGGTCCTTTTCTACAATTGTTTATAGTCTACATTAGAAGAATTGGACATTTATGCTAAAATTTGCGACTACAGCAAGAAAAAGAAATAAAAAAAACTTGTTAGTTTCAAACACTTGCCGGCACCACATGGAACCGTTTCAAAAGTTGTTTAAAAATGTCAGAATTTAAAAAAATATTTGTGGTTGAAGTTTCTTAAAGGCAAACGTAAAAAGAGAATTGCCCATATCTGTCTCTATAATCCTATACTGAAAATTAATTAATTAATTAAATTATAGGTATTTTATAATTTTTTTCTGTAGAAAATATAATGACAAATTTAATTTTTGGAAAAATTTTAAAACAAATTAAATTTTCTATATATCAACAAATGAATTATTAGCCTGTTTCTCTATGTCGAACGAAAATCTAAGCGAACGAAAGCAAGTTGAACGAATTCGAATCAATTTGGGTTTCTGTATTTCCTACGCTTTCGTTCGCATGGAGTTACGTCTTTTCGTATTGTTGTTGTTTTATTTTTCTTTAAGAGTAACATTTTTTCGTAAATATATTAAAAATACTACTAAATTGTTTAAACATAGATAAAACTAAGTAAATAAACAAGAAAAAATAAAATAATTTAAAAAAATTAAAAAAACAAAAATTTTCTTTGATTTTTTTTAGAAATTGTTTTTAGACACAAAATCGTAATTAATGGATACCAAATACATCAAAATGAATAATAAACATGATTAAGGAACATTTGCAATGTCCTTCTGAGAATTTTTCCTATTTTTCTTTAAAAAATTCAACCAGTCGAAAGCAAAATAGCAAGTGACTGATTTTGACATTTTTGTTCTTATCGTTCGAAATACAGAAACCCAATTTTATATGAAAACACTTACGTTTTCTTTCGACTTGTCGTTCGACTCATTGTTCGCATAGAAGTGAGTTAGAGAAACCCAAATCAGTTTTCGTTCGCTTAGAAGGCGAAAGAAAGCTTTCGTTCGACATAGAGAAACAGGCTATAAATTTGGAGACTAAATAACATGACTTTACGATATAGCTCCAAAATATACCCCGACATAATTGTACTTGGTTTTATTTTTCTAATTACTTAGCCATATTACTTTTGGATCAATAACTTGCACTTCAGAAATGTTGGAGCGAAAAATTTTCAATTTTATTTTCATCAACATGAGCAATATTAACAGAATAGTAAACTTTTTCGGGTATTTTTACCTTTTTATAGATTCCTTATAGCTTGAAATTCATATAGTTATGCAACTTAAAATATACCTTATCGCGTTTTATATTATGGCACCAACTTCTTTGTATTTTTGTAGCCGGTATCCAAATCTCCCATTTAATAACAGCTAATACCTACAGAAACACAATCTGAAAGTTTTGTTAAAATATGTGGACCAATACTTCAGTAAAATGGGCTTAATGTTGAAAATTTTTAATTTTTAACAAAATCATGAAATAATGTACACCGCTTGGAATGTCAATATTTATAACTTGGTAGTAAAAATTATTTTTCGAAGACATGACAAAGTCCATTTATATTTCCAAATAAAACAAATTAAATTTAAGTAATAATTTAGGAAAAATTAAACGATTATTCCAATTTTCCTTTTTGTAAGACACATGTAAAGAAACCTCGCTTAATTTCCCTACAATTTTACCTACAAATTTATAAAAAGAATAAGTAAATGCTTATCACTGATACTTAATAACAATTAATATAAAAAACATATCTTTTTTTTGCCTGATTAGTATTTTGAGTATCTTCAAATATACAAAATTAAAAAATTCAAATACTTTTGTGAGGTACCTGAAATGACTGCACGTGTTATTTTTCTTAATTTCTCGGAAACGATTCAACATTTTGTGCTACTTTTTGCAGCATTTAGTAGAAGACAACTCAGGCAAAAAAATCCTATTCCTCAAAAAATTATTATTTTTTATTTACCTAATTTTATAACTAAAAATAACTAATTTTTTTATTTAAAAATTAAAATTCACTAACTTATGTGAGACACTGTAAGTAGTAAATAGAAAATCAATTAAAAATACATTAAATTTTGTTCTTTTTTAATTATATATCTATATCTTATTTTTTTTAATTATTTATGGATAAATAAAATTGATATATTTTACCGACGTTAAATTTTCTCGACAACTTAAATATTTTACAGAAAAATTATTTTATTTTTTTTTTGACAACTTCTATTTTATCTTAAAATTTTTTTTTTTTAAATGTTTTGATAATTTAGGTTTGCTAACAAAAAATTATAGAACATTTTTTTAGAAAACTTAGGAATAAATTAAATTAAACAAGCGAGAATGTTATATTCTTTTCCAAATTTTACGTTATTTGGGAGGTGGGCGGTAAAGTGGGCGGACCACGCCCATTTTTTTCCGATTTTACAATGGTCCTTGAACTATTTGTACAAAATGTCGTTGTCGTACATGCTTTTGTTTAAGAAATATCAGCAGAAAAGTATGAAATGAAGCTACAATGGACACTCTGTGCTTCTAGTATTTAGCCTATTACTTTTTTGTTTATTAACCGATTTTTCCCACTTTCAATACCAAACAAATCTTACATAAGATAAATATTTGTGCCAAATTTCGTTCGAGCCCTATACTGCTTTCAACAGACGGACGGACGGACATAGCTAGATCGACTCAAAATCTAACCAGGACCCAGAAAATGTATACTTTATAGGGTCTTAAATGATTTTTTCAACATGTTACACACGGAATAACAAAATCAATATACCCCCCATCTTTTTGATGGTGGGTATAATAAGTAAATTAAAATGTATCGATAACTAAATTTTTTTTTTTTTTTTAATTTAAATTTGCCACTGAAAATTAATTAATTAATAAGATATATTGATAATTTTAATTTTTCATAGAAAATTTATCGATGTTGAATTTATATCGATAATTGTGCATAATTTGAACTTTGGAAACAAAATTTATTGATTTTAAAATTTTTGAATTTCCTATATAAAATGTATCGATCTTAAATTTTCTATAGAAAATTTATCTTATATTTCAATTTTCCACAAAAAAATTAAATTAAATGAAAGATTTAACAATTTATAACGCTTTGCTAATTTCAAATTTATTTACAAGAAACGTTGCAAACACAAAATAGTTATATTATATATAATTTTAAAGGAAATTGTGTCTTCTCTAAAACTATGTATACACAGAGAAAACAGATTCTTTGTGGCAACCGAATTTATTGCCAATCGAATTTGGTCGTTTCCAAGAACTATCTAAAAATTCAATTGCATAGACCGAATAATTCGATTATTAACAATACATTATATTATAGAAGCCAGTGAATTTCAATTGGAAAAACTGATATTATCAGTAATAACAACTAAAAAATGCGATAAGAAATTCGGTTCTCCCAACTAATTCATTCCATTGAAAAATACATATATCTGTTTTTTTTTTTTTTTTTTCTTTCTTAATATTTTATTATATTTCTTAAATTATTGTCACATAAATATATAATTAAATGTACATACATACAACAACTTTTATTAAATTCTGTGATATCTTCTGGCAATTTGAAGAAGCTTTACCCCATATGAAAGTTTTTGATGGCATTCACCATGATTTGCTAGTGGAATGTTAAGATTTCTGCCATTTAGAGGTATAGACATGTTAGATGTCTTTGTTCTTCGTTTCAATTATTCTTAAGATGATTCTACACATGGATAATTTGATTTTAAGCCATTGCGATTAACAGATTCAAAGGGATATAATTTATAGTAAAATATCTGCAAAATGAAGCAATTTTAAAGTTAGTATTAAGATAAAGAAAATTGTCATATAATACAAAATGCTTACCTAACTGTAATTTGATATGACCTTTGAGATTCTTCTTTGTTTCCACAGCGAAAGTTTTTGCACGATAACTTTTAGACTTTTTAGGTTAACTCCACCGGAACCACCTATGAAACAAAGAATCGATAAAAAGTACACATCTTCTCAAATATCAGTAAGGCTTTGTCACGCAAAAACTAGTAACTAGTAAAATTCGTGAAATATATTCCAAGAATAATTGCTGTTAAATGCAATTATAGTATGTCCAGTTCAAAAATATCTAAGGATATAATAGATTAAATTTAAATTTCTCATTTGCTCAAATAATGAAGCTCTTATAGCACATTTACATATGCACGAAATCTAGTTTAAATGGGATTTCACACAAAATCTACTTAATTTTATTAGATTTTAAATAGATTTTACATACAAATCAAAATCTAGTTTGTAATGAGATTTTATCAAAATCTCCTAAAGTTTTATTAGATTTTGAAAAATATCGTTATCCAATACTATTTTTCTTTCTGTGTGTAGGTAAAATGCAACAATGTTCCAAATAATATTGACATTTGTGTTTGAAGAAATATTTTCAAAATTTAAAAATAAAAACAAAAATCTGAATTTTATTTTTAAATAATAAATTAATTAATTTAAAATATGTAAATAAAAATTTATATTTAATATGGAATACATTTAAAAGTCTTTAGTGATTGTTTCGTTTTTCAAATTGTCAAATAAAATCTACAAAAGTGACAAAGGTGCGTATGTAAATGGTATAGATTTTATTTTTTCGAAATCTCATTCAAACGAGATTTCAAGTATAAAATATTCTTCCTTTTGATATTTTTTTTTCTGTTGTTTGTTTTTCTAATTTTTTATTTTAATATTCAAAATGTCAAATATACTTTACATACTATTTATTTAACATAAATTTCTTTCATTTGTAAATAACGAATTTATTTCCTTGTTATTATCGGAACCGAATTTTAAAGATTATTGAAAATAAAAATACGGTTATTATTTAAATTTAAAAGATACAAACAACATTTAATCACAAATACCAATATTTCGATTTGGTATAATAATTCGGTTCGATTGCATCTAATGAATTAGTTTAATATATTTTAACGAACTACAATTGATTAAGATAACCGAATCATATATTGTCATAACTATATTTCTAATCTAGTTATGCTTTTATAGCTATTATAAAATATAATATGTGGATCTAATAAAAATTTAATAATTGTAATAAAATATTAATATCTTTAAACAAAATTCTGTATTTGTGAAAAATTTCCAAATAAACTTTTTTCTGTGTGTAGCAAATTTTACTATTTTAAAATTTTTAGTAATCTTTTTCTTAATATAAAACAAACAAATGCAAATTATGTTTACAGGAACATATTTCATCAATTTGAGCCTGGATATTTTCTAAATGCTTATAGGTATCCAAATAATTTTTGCACATGATATAAAATATTTAATGAAGTGTTGATAAATGTAAATATAAGAAAAATATATATAAATTTACTATATATTTTTTAAGGTCAACATTTTATTATTAAAAATATGGATTTTCGGAAAATTGCCTCGTGTGACTAAATTTACCGGTAGGCTGTCATAACTTTTGCAAAAACCTTTAAGATTATATTGAGCTATATAAATTAGTTCGTAGAAGTTCCGAAATTAACAATCAATTTTTTTTACAGGCTTAAAAAATTGAACTGCTAGGTGTAGGGTGAACGTTTACTTACACGTTTTCAAAAAATGTCAAAAAATATTGAACTTTTTAAACAAATTTTTTTAAAAAAATTATATATAAAAAGTTCCTTTTTTTGTTGCAAGTTTCATCTAAATCGGTTCAGTGCTTTCAACGATCCAAACTTATTACCATTTATTTTGTATTTGGCCCCACTGTGCAATATTAATTGAAAGTTCTATGGTAATAATTTTTTTTTTTTTTTTTTTTGTGTTTAAAATTTGAATGCATTTTCTTAGAGTACTTTTATTTTTTGAGTAATTTATTTCTTTACAAAAATATCTGAAACCATTTTAAAATAATGATTAATAACACTGGTCGACAAAAAAATCCTCCATCATAGACTAATAGTGGTCTTGATGTATTTTGATGTGCTCTAATATATTTCCTCAAGAACGGTGTGTATGATTGACATAAGTGATACACAAAAGATGAGTACTAATCTACTAATAAAATCTCTCAAACTTAATAGTTTATGTGCTCAATAGTTTCGAAGTTATTTTGAAATAAGTGTCCAAAAAAATCTTTTTCACGCAAAATTTTAGATTTTTTTGTTACTAAAATTTTTTTTAATAAATGAAAAAATGTTCCAGTTTATTATCTTTATCTTAAAGCCGGTAATGCTGCGAATAATATAAGGCATGCATTTCCAAAATTGATGCATTAATCTTTTATTCACAATTAAGTAAAAATACCCATGTTACATACAATTGAGTAGAAATACAGTGGTGGGCAAAAAAAAAAAAAAATTATTTTTTTTTTCTTGTCAAAAATATAAAAAATCGATACGTGATAGAAAAAAGTAAAAGATGATTCTTATTTAGTACGTTAAATTCCATCTAATCCACTTATTTTTTTTTTTTTTTTTTTTTTTTCATTTAAGACGAAAAAAAAAAAAAAATTTTTCACTAACTTAACTGTGAATGCAATCATGATTTGTGCAATAAATTTTATGAGATAAAGATAATAAACTGAAACGTTTTTGATGTTTTCTTAAAAAAAAGTTTTAGTAAAAAAATAGATCTTGAATTTACCATTAATATTTTTTTTTTCGACACGCCCATAAAAAAAACTTCGATCTGGTGAGAGAAAACTGAAAACAGATTCGAATTTATCACGCGGAATTCCATCTAGTCCACAAATTTTTTATTTTTTTGAAAGAGCTCTAAAAATTTTTTTTTGTTTGACATTTTTTCGAAAATATTTTTTCCTGTGTAACTTTTAGGAAGCCTCAGAAATTTTTAAATAATGTATTTTTTTTTAACATTACAGGAATCTACTGTGAAACAGTGAAAAAGTATAACTCTATTTAATTGCTAAATCAAATGTTCAATATTTTTCCAAAATATATATATTCATGACATTACCCAGCAAAAAATGATGAAGTTCTTCATAAAAAAGAACATTTTCACAACCTCAAAAGTGGAACAAAGCACATTTTTTAAACTTTTTTGGAAGTTCTTATTAATTGCTTCCAAAAAAGTGAAAACAAATTAATTTTTAGCTGGAAAAACTGGTAAAAACTTCTAAAAAAATTCCAATTTTAAAAATTTTAATGCATTTTTATTATTATTTAATAGGGTAAAAACAGAATTTTTATTTAAAAATTTTATAAACATAGTTTTAAGAGAAGTGCTTCAAAAGCAGTGATCAAGAAGTATAAAAGAAGAACATCCTACCAATGCCAACCATGGGTTAAAAAAAGAACTTCTGCAGCTCTTTTTCACCACTAAGTACTTCCTTCCTTTTGCTGGGTATTAATATCGGTAAATTTCAATCAAATTATTGATATCCGAAATTTCTGTAAATACTAAAATATTATTCAAGATTTTTATAACATTTTATAATAGGCTTGTTCACGCATGAATCGTATATTATTCACTTGTGAAAATTTTCCTGTAAAATTCTTAAACAGTGCAATTAATCACTTAGATAATATTATGTAAGTTAAAACTACCTTCAAGTTTAATTCGCTTCAAGCTCAAATGTTGAGGACACCAGTTTCTCATTACTTTCATATGTACTGAGTATGAATTTGTTACTTTACCTTATTCTGACATAACTAACAATTTTTATCGAAAATACACATAACAGGAAATAGAATTTGGGAATAGTTAATTTGTATTTTTCTGCACGTATGCAAAAGGAAATTCTTTTACGATTACATTATTCTTTAAACGAATAGCAAAACAGGAAACCAAACTTCCGTATAATGGGTGTTGTAGATGGTGAACTGGCCAAGGGCTATTGCAATAGGACATGTGTTCTTAAAAAGCTTTATGGAAACTGCATTGCTGTAATTACTATATGCTATGAAAAACATTTCCTTCTTCAAAAGTATAAATGTGTGCATCTATGTACTGCCATAGAAATTTGTGACACGAAACAAAAGCATTGTTTGTTTTATTTTTATGTTTTACATTAAACATGTGTACATATTGCTTTTACTTTCCAATTTTTGAATTGTCACGTTAAAGATATTTGAGGATTTTTAATCTCCCTCAAAGCAAAGTCTATTCTTATAATAATGTCTGTATTTGGGATTATATAAATTAAATATTTAAAATAGGTTTTACAAAGCCCTTGTTTTAAAATAAACTTTTTAGTTACATGTTTCACATTTAATTAATTAGAAGCCATTTACTTTATTACTACACAAAATATGACAAAAATTATGTCAACAAATTGTTTAAGAGCATTAATTTTTATTTTTTTATTACTTAGTTGTTACTATTAAGGTGTAAAATTAACAAATAACACCCCAAAAATAAAACCAACACAACACTTCTCTTCTATTGTACACAGTAACTTGTTTTTCTAATTTAAAAGTTTTTGACATGTTTTTGAATAGATTAAAAAGGTAAGACTAAACATGTCAACCTTGACCTGACTTAAAATATTTATGTAAATAAACACACACACACACATTTGCAAAAACTAGAAAAATAAGAAGAGAAAGTGAATGGTATGAGGTTCATCCCTTAAATATCCAATCAAAATAAGTAAAATTCCTTTTGATTTTTTATTCTATTTAAAAGTTTTCCTTCCTCCGTTTTTTATACATGTATTTTGTTCTACCTGTAAAACCGCATATACTACATTATATATTTCCGTTTTTTCAACAAAACTATGGCATATTTCCAACACCATTGACCCACACAAAAGTTGTATTATTTGTCTGTAGGGTATAGAGGCAAAAAAGAGTTTTTTTAAATCTTAAACGAGACAAAGTAGGAAAAAAAGTGTTACAACAGTCACACATATTTATGCTCTAACTCCAACGCTCTCACATATTTATACTCATATTGTGATAAGTGTTTTACACTTTAGATAGAAAAATATACATATATGTATAAGTATGGGTTTACGTTTAGTGTTCGTACACTAGTGGCCTATTGTTGCATGATTGTGTATGTCGTAAAGTTAGTAGTAAAATTATCAACAGTACAGTGGGAATGAAATTAATTCAATGCATATGAAATTAATCGAAATCATAAACAATTTTTAATTTATCAATTCTTTAAATTTCTATAGAAAAATTATTTATAATATTAAATACTGAAGAGAATTTAGCAATAACTAAATATTTATAGAAAACTTAATTTTCTTCTAGGGAATTTATTTACTGAAAATGTTAGCTTTTTCTTATAAAAAACATTACATACAGTGTTACTGTTTGGCGACTTTAGTCGCCAATTGTCCCTTTTTCAACCACCTGGCCACTTTTTTTGGCCCCTTTTTTAAATGGTGACTAAATGAGACTTTTTAAGCCTATGTATTAAATGACGAAAACCTAAGTTGTTGGAAACATATCGACCCATTATATATTAATTAAAACAAATAAATTAATCATTTTTGGATTTTTTCACAGTATAGTGATATAAGCAACTGCGGAGAACTTATAAATGAACTGAAACTGTTAGTAAACAAAAAGTAAGAAAAACTTTATGAACAGCTATTTGTATCATCATATGCAGAATCTTTTTGGACTGGATTGAGAAACTAAAAGAAAGATTTGATGAATACTTATTTCTTAATTTATATTAATTAATACTAGCTCCATGTGTTCCGTTCTAAATTTGTCCAACTGGGATTTGAAAGACTGGATTACGAGTGAAGAACTCGTACAAAAGTTTAATTAAAAGAGTATTGCCATTAAAATCCTTTTGTTAATCAAATTTTGTAAATTTTTGCAATAATAAAAATAGTTGTGGAATAATTACTTTGTTATTAATAAAACTAAATTTTGAGGTTTTCCCTAAAATACAAAATTTTTGGTTTTTGTTGTTATGAAATTAACAAGTTTTAAGGAGTTTTTTTTAGGTTTTTTTGGCGACTTTTTATTTTGAAATCCCCATTTTTGGACACTTTTTAAAAAGGACATTATAAATCAGTTTTAGAAATTTGCAATAGACACTCGAAATTTCAAGATATTCATAAACAAGCACGAATATTATATTCGGCTCGGCCGAATCTATATACCCACCATCAACTTTCTCAAATTTTTCGTTATATGGGAGGTGGGCGGTAAAGTGGGTGCACTACGCCCATTTTTTGTTTCCGAAGGTGGGCGGTAAAGCGGGCGGACCACATCCATTTTTGGTTTCCAAGTTTATATCGATCCTCGAATTATCCATAAAAAAATTCGTTATCGTGCATGCTTTTGTTTAAGAGATATCAGCAGAAAACTATGAAATGAAGCTACAACGGACATTCTGTGTTTCTAGTATTTTGCCCATAAATTTTTGTTTATTAACTGATTTTGCTAATTTTCAACGCCAACAAACCTTATATAAGATAAATATTTGAGCCAATCCTGCTTTCAACAGACAGACAGATGGACGGACATAGCTAGATCGACTCAGAATCTAACCAGGACCCAGAAAATGGGTCTTAAATGATTTTTTGACATTTTACATACGGAATGACAAAATCAATATACCGCATATCTTTTTGATGGTGGGTATAAAAAATGCTTTAAGTAGGTTCTTGTATAAATGTATATCGAATTATGTTCTTCTCTGGTTACACTGGTCGACAAAAAAAATATTTTCGTCCTCCTTCAAAAAAAAAAAAAAAAAAAACACGAATCTGCTTTCAGTTTTTTCCCATCAGGTCGAAATTTTTTTTAATGGGCGTGTCTAATATTGCGCTCTAAATAAGCCGATTACTTGAGCATATTTCACTTTAACTCGAGAACGGTACGCACGGTTTATATAAATGACACACAAAAATATGCGGAATAAAATTGGTTTTCTAATGTCAAATTTTTGTCTGCTTAATAGTTTTGGAGTTATTTCGAAATAAGAGTCCGAAAGAAATTGTCCTTGCAAAAGTGACGGTTTTTTTTTACTAAAATTTCTCTTTAAAAGTAAAAACATCAATAATGTTTCAGTTTATCATTTTTATCACAAAGCTGGTAAGACTGCGAGTAAAATATGCCACGTATCTTTAAAATTTATGCAAAAATCTTAATTTTATACATGGTTAAGTGAAAATACCCATACATACCTACAATTAAGTGGAGCAAAAAATATATATATATTATGTTTTCGTGTTAAATGAAAAATAGGTAGATTATATGGAATTCAATGTGATAAACAAGAATATGCTTTAACTTTTTTTTTCTATCAAGTATTTATTTTCTTCCAGGGGCATGTCTTTTATGACCCCGCCTTTATGTAGTCATACTTATATAACTCGAGAATTAGACAAATCGAATTTAAATAACTTAAACTTAAGTAGAAAGCGATTCAAATTATCTTTCAGATATATTCATACAATTTTTGTTTGCTTAATAATTTCGTAGTTATTCGGTAATTAGCAACGAAAAAATTTGAAAAAATCGGTTATATTTTGATCCATAAGTCTGAAATTATTGAGCGAATAAATAGGAAAAATATTGCTGATATATGTACCTTAAAGACAATTTTTGTCTGTATCTTTTAGTATATAATTTATAAAAATCGTGCAAACGGTTCTTAAGTTATAGCCTAAATTGGACAAAATATTTTCAAGTTTTATAGTGTGACCGCTGAATAAGGTGATGGCATTAATCATGCCCATACAAAAGAAAAAAGGTCAAAGCAGATTCTTGTTCAGTTCGTCAAATTCCATCTAGTCCACCTATTAATGTTTAAAGAAAAAATATTTTTTTTTGCTTTTTGGCCACATGGAATACATTCAATTGTATGTATACATGGGTATTTTTACGTAACTGTAGATAAAATCAAAAGTTGTGCATCAATTATAAAGATACATGCCTTATTTTATTTTTAGTATTACCAGCTTTAAGATTAAGATGATAAACTGAAACATTTTTGATGCTTTCATTTATCAAAAGAAATTTGTCGAACAATGTTATTTTTCCTTTTTAAACTTCTTTGAAAAGTAGATGAAACAGGCTTCTCAACCACATGAATTTGTTATGTCAAATATTAAAAGGATGAGGGAAAACAAGTTAGAAATCGTGAATATATCATATCATATATAAGATTGTTATATATTAACAAAGCTACGTTCTTCTACTTTATAAATAAGCTTAAAAATTGTATATTGACAGAAAATTTTTTAAGCTACAAGATCTTTAGTACATTATTTGTGTGATTTCCTCACATTAGCTCACATTAGATCGTTTTCCGAGTAGAAATAAAAAGTGACATTTTGTAACAGCGTGTTATGGATCAAATAAATGTTCTGCAAAAATTTATTAATAAATACAAATTATAATTAAAATTTCCATATAAAATAGAATTTATCGACAAGTAAAATTTCTGTAGAATATTTCACTATCACTTAAATTTCAATAGAAAATTTATCGATAACTTAAATTTTTTATAGAAGATTTATCGACAACTTAAATTTTTAATGGAAAATTTGTCGGCAACACTCAATAGAATATTTAGTTTCTATGAGAAATTTATCAATAGCCTTCATTTTTGAAAGAAAATTTGTTGATATTATCATTTTCTGTGCAAAATTTACCGAACATTTAAATTTTGTATAGAAAATTTACCGATCTTTTGTAGAAAATTGTTCGATAAATTGTGTGTTCCATAGAAAATTTATCGACAGTTTTAATTATATAGCGTTCATTTTCTGTAGAGATTTTACTAGTAATTTAAATGTACTTACTTGAGAAATTTATCGATAACTTATATTTTACTTAGCAAACATTTCAACAACTCATATTTTCTTGTAGAAAATTATATATATAAATTAAATTTATCGGTAATTTCTATATCTTTGAAAAAACAATATTCTGCCTGTTTATGAAATCCTCATCGGAATTGGATTGGAAACGAAATTCAAAACGTAACAAAAGGAATTTGTTAAAGGATTAATATTTCTGCTCTTAACCAATCTGTGTTGGATTCTATAACTTTTTTGTAATATATTTTTAATATAGAAATTATTATTACTATCATAAATTTACTATAGAAATTTTATCGATAAGTTAGTTTTCTTTAGAAAATTTATCGACAACAAATACGGAAAATTTTTTCAGTCTTTAACTTTTTTTTACAAAATTTGTAAAATTTTCTACAGAAAATAAATTTTTTTTTTTGTACAAATTTAATCGATAAATAAATTTTTATAGAAGGCTCATCGGTATTTTATAATTTCTTCTGAAAATTTATAAATCTATACAATTAATTAAATTTTATTTAGAAAATATATCTTTAAATTTAATATTACTTAAAAGGTTTATTTACATACACATCTGCTCAAAATAATAGACACATCTAGTGGAATTACATAATACAATTTTTTTTTTCCTTTAGTAAACAATTTGATCTGGCAATGATACTTTAATGAAAAATATGGCAAGTTTGTGCATAAAAATTAATTCACACATACGTTTTCGATTCAAATACCAAAAATTGTTGCTCATAATAATAGATACCAGTTAATTTATTTCTAATTTTTTTATATTAAATCGAATTCTATTGTACTTTTTTGATTATTTTTACATAAAAGAATAAGAAAAAATAATATAAAGAAATAGTATTCTGACACATAAAATGGGAAGAAACAATCAGTGCACCAAATAGGAGAGAAAAATGGTTCAAAATAAGCGAAAACGGCAAATTCGTTGCTTGAAATGGCAAAAAGGGGCTCAGGAAGACATCTACATTTTGCAGAAAAATACATTATCTAAAAAATAAATGACATAAACTCGTATTAGACCTCTTAAAGAACCCTAGAAACGGAAAGGAGGATTAATGTATTGGCAAAAAAGGGACCCCTTTATTTCTTTGAAGGCTATTTCCGCTATAATTTTAAATGAAGTAGGTCCGCAAACAGTTTGGCTTCATCGTCAGCAACACTAATTTCCGGAAAAAATTGCCAGAAAAGTTCCATCAAGGCGTATACAAAATTTTAAGATACTGTTAAAACTTCTTAAAATAAATTTACTTTAGTCTGAATGTACACGCGGAAAAAAATGGAGAGACATAATATTTTTTTGGCGAAATGAAAAATGATTTATTTGGAAATAACATCCGAAGAAAAATTCGACACACTGTAGGGAAAAAATTCCACATTAAATTCACAAATATGACTGTTTCAGAGTAAGGTGGAAATATAAAGGTTTGGGAATGATTTTAATTAAATTCAAATGGTCCTATTTATCATATTGATAAATACAATAAATGCAAATGGGTATTGAGATATATTGGGATATTGTACAAACCCAAGATGAACTCTTTTCGGACCTATTCCATCAAAAATTTCAGCTGAAATAGCCTTCAGAGGATTAAAGAGGTAATTTTTTGCCTATACAAAAATCCTTCTATCTGATTTTGGGGTTATTTTACGAGGTCTACTACAAGTTCCAAACACGCAAAATAATTTTATAGATAACGTAGATATTTCCCTAAACCCCTACTTGCAATTTCAAGTAACAATTTTCCATTTTTTTCTTGTTTTGAACCATTTTTCTCTCCTATTTGACGCACTGATTGTTTCTTCCCATTTTTTGTGTATGTATATTATATTTTTTGTAGAAAAACTAAAATTATTAAAGTAAATATCGATAATTTAGATTTTTTCTTAAAAAATAAAAAAATCTATCTCTCATATTTTCTTTAAAAAAATTTATCGATAACTTCAATTTTTACAACAAATTGATAAATAATTAAAATTTTCAACAGAAACTAATAAAAAAAAAAACAATTAAAATAAATCAATTTTAATTCGATGTATTGTTAATTCTATCCCACTGTGCTGTGTTACAAGTGTATAAAACGAGTATATTTTTTTTTTTTTTTTCTTTCATGTTTATACGTTTTTATATGACTCTGTATGTATTTATTTATGTGTGACATGTATATTCTGCTGTATTACTATTATTATGATTATGATGTTGCAAATATAAACGTTTTTATTTGATGAGGCAAATCACAAACAACAAGAAGAACAACAGCAACAACAAACGTGTAAGAATACAAACTAGTTGTTGTATAAGTATAATATTCCATATACTTACGTATTTAGCATGTTCAAATGACACAGTCATATCGTCCCTGCGCTGACTAAATTGCCTATGTAATTTTTAATAACTTTTCAGGAAAGCTGAAAAACTGTTTAGTTTTTGCAGTTTCTTCGTTACTTCACTAATTTTTTAAAAATTTTCTTCGTTTATGAATAGGCTTAGTAACACAAATTATATGTTTTATGAAAAAGAATGAAATTTTTGGCGCGTTTTGGGAAAAATCAACGAAAACTTTACATAAGTAATTTTGTGGAGCAATTTTTTGTTAATATATGATTGTGCTTTTCTTTTTGCAGGTTCTTAAGTTCATTTAAATATAAGTTTGAACTATGGAAGGAGGTATTATTAGTAATATCTTGGTCAAATTTCAACTTCCTAAGATAATTCGAACATGCTATTTGTTGATGATCCCAGAAAAATCTTCAAAAAAATTAAAAAAGAAAATTCACCAATATTAATGTTATATGTATCAAACGATAGCTAAAGAAAAATTAATGAACCCGTATTTCATAATTTTCAGAAAAAAGATTTTAAATAAGATAAAATTAACGATTTACTAAAAATTCCTGAACTTAATAAAGTGCCTCAATTTGTGCGAAGACAAAAAATGTTGCTAGTGTACCCTCCTAAAATTAATGAATTATGTGTCTTAAACTAATTCCCAAAATATTTGGCATCAATTATTTCACTTTCGTGAGCTGGACCAATTTTAAAGTACCTCCAAAAATATTATTTTCGATCAACACTATACACAACTTTTAATTTTTGTTTAAAAGAAATCCAACATATAATAGGTATCGCTCAGATGACATTGACAGTATGGTCTCCCTAGCTTTTTCCTATTCTGATTATTAAAAAAAATAATAAACTTTATAATAATCTGAAACTGAAAGACAGACAGACGGACAGACATCATCAAAGCTTTAGGTAACGTAAGTCTGTGTCAATTAATTTTGGTGTAACTAGTCTTGGGATGTACACTTTCAGGCGGCATATCATAGGTATACAATATTAAATATTTTATGTTTTAATTTTAATATTAGCATTTTCTCTAAGAATATTAATAATATTAACTTGTATGAAAAATTATGTACATAGGTAATTTTGTTAGATTATTTTATATATGGTTTTACATAGGTAATTTGGAAATCCTAAACTAGTCGAGATATCGACAAATGCTTTGGTGGTCATATGTATAATTAGTAGGGGATCTAAATGCAGCAATAAAAAAAATTTCCAAAATTTTTACATAGGTAATTCAGTCAGCGCAGGGACGATATGTATTTATAACTAAGTACAACAGTGGGAGTCTATGGAAATTCCTGTCAGCATTTTATGTTGTAGTAAATTTTATTGAACAGCTTTATGATACAACAAAGTATATCATAATTATGTTAGTTTAACGAAAAGAGAAAAGGATTTTTAATTTACTTTTATTTGAAATTGTTTTTGTAATAGTGTGTATGTGTGATACTTTTACTTGAACATTTTTAATTTCGTTTTCACAAAAATAGGTGCTTGATGTAATTTCTTTACATGGAAAACATTAATAATTGTCATAAATGAATCATTATTAAATTAAAATCAAATTGCAAATTTATAGTCTTTTGCAATTTGTAGCAGGGGTATGAGTTTTTTTTAGGAACATATCATCTCACAATGGATAATTTTTGTCATTATCTGTTCAAATGTCTTTAGATTTTTAATCTATAACAATCAATGAACAAAAATTTGCACAAATTATCTATAATATTAGTTAAAGTGAACTAAATCTAAAAATTTGGCCAAGTTATTTTCAATCTGAAATCTGAAATTAGTATGAAAAATGGATTTTTTTAATTGCATAAGAAAGCATATTAGCATATTATTTTCGCCATTATTTCTTATGTTATGTGTATCGCTCTTTCACTCCTGCAAAAATCATTTAGAAAGCTTTACAAATCACATTTTGAAAATTTTTTAAAAATAAACAATATCTAACAAATATAAGCGGTTATTACGAATATTATCTCGTTCAACAACCAAAACGCGCCAATACAGTTGTGTGTTACGTATACGCACATGTGGAAATATTGTAAATCAGCGAATTTGGTGAGAGTTGACTTAAGTCGTCAGCTTTGAGACCATAATATAGTGTTTTTTAAACGATCTATATATACATATTATACATCAATGAATTGGTAATTAGTCCGTTTTTATATTCTCGTAATATTTTATAAGTTTTTGGAAAGAAAGTAGAGTTTTGCCTTAAAAGCTATTATTTCTTGGTTTTTATATTCCTTATTTTTGAGAAATTGCCAAAAAACGGTTTGTGAAGATATTTTAATGATTTCTGCAGAAATAAAAGACTAATATTTATTTTATACATTAAATAAGAAATAATAGTGAAAATGTTATGCTAACATGTTTTTCTATGTTATTAAAAAAGTAGTTTAAATTCCTTCAAGCCTAAATCAATTCAAAATTTCTATACTAATAATTTATGAAGCCTTGTCTTTTGAAATATGTAAAAAAGCAAATTTTTTTTGTTAACGGAACTTTGAGAAAAAAGTGAAGGAATAGTTCTGAATTTTTGTAAAAAAAAAAAATCCCATTTTTCATACTAATTTCAGAGTGATTTTTGCTATTGAAATTCAGATCGGTTCATAAATGGCAGAGATATGCTTAAAAACTGGTTTTCTAGTTTTTTGAAGCCTCTGTATATATTAGGGACTTCGTCATTGCAAAGAAAATTTTTTTCTGAATTTTTTTGCTGAAAAAATGAAATAAATCGGTTCAATAATAACTGAGATATCGGGCAAAACGCATTTTTTATTTTTTGAAGCCCTTTTTTAGGCTACATATTTTTATTAGTTTTAACCCGCTTTAGATGGTAACATGCATTTGTGTATAGTCACCTGACGCTCTCACCAATGAGTGCATTAGCAATTGGCACTTTACTGACTCTATGGTAAGCGGGAAGAAGACGAAAAGAAGAATCAACAATTTTTAACTGACTCATTGTAACCAGTAAAGTGGTTGTGTGCTCACAAAAGTTACACTTAGTAGCCGTTGAAGTGAGTCAAGTAGCTAATAAAGTGACTAGTGGTACCTTAATGGAGTCGGTTAGGTAACTTGTACGCAACTGCCACCATTGACTATGGGGTAGCAACAGCAGAAATTGTTTAACAGTTTTGTTCTTGTTTTTTGTATATGCAGTCAGTTTGTTTATGTATATGTACAAATTCGTTTTCGATTAAAAAGTATATTTTACTACATTTATTTGAAAGTAATCTGTTAAAGTTAAGAAATTTATGACTAAAAATAGATTTTGCACAATGTTTTTCATCTAAAATTGTATACATTAAATTTCACAAAGTTTAATTTACAAAATTTAAAAAATTTTCAAAAACAATTTATAATCAGCTGCTATTATAGCATTTCATCCAGAGCATCTCGCAAAGTTAATGAATAAAACAACCCTTTGGAAATTCTTTATTTCAATTTGAATAACTTAAAGTAATTAATAAAATATACAAAATTCTTCACTCACTCATATCAATAAATTTTAAATACAAAACATTTTAAATTGAAATATCAAAAACACATGTGTCTATTTAAATAAAAATATTAATATAAATATATATAAATTTAAATGAAATACTTTTCATTTTAAATTGAAACTGGCAAACCAAAAAAAGTCATTAGTGGCGCAAAATTCACGGAAATGCCATAACTTGTTTCAAGCCATATTGTTAATTTTAAACATGAATTTTGTAATATGCTTCAATGAACACAATATTACAGTTGTGTTTTTAAATAAGGAGTGCGATTGAAAAAATCTTAACATATCGAGGACTTATATTCAAAATGGGCCTCATGCAGATTTCCAAAATTTTTTTTCTTTTGTATCAGACTCTTTAGTTTTCTGTGGTATATATATGGTGGTAATTTTGGAGCCAAAAGTTAATTCTAACACTATGTTTTTAACTTTTTGTTTTTGGGCAATCTACAAACAATATTTTTTTTTGTTTGATATATATAAGTTTTTGTTTGATTTTCAAAGAAATGTATAAATAAAAATTGATAAGTAATGAGAATTTTCTTTGCGATTTGAATTTTTTTTAAACATTTTGAATTATAATCTTAATATATCTAATAAAAATTATGTTATCTTAATGCAGTCTGAAGAAAAAAGACATTGAAGTTATATTTTAAACATTTTTTGGATGCTCATAGACCAAACGCGGGTACACCCATCAATATTTTATGAGGCTAAGTGGCAGCACTATACCTTAGATTTAAAGACAGGAATGACAAAATTTAAATAAAATACCTCAGATACCAAAAGCAGTTTCTTAAATAAAATAAAATTAAATAAAAAGTGCAATAAACATCGTCCTTGCAGTTTTTAATCACATTTGAGTTGTTGATATGCAATTTAATTAGGTTTTGGGGTCCGGGAATTCCCGGGCGGGAAATCCTGGGAATTCCCGTAAATTTTTCGTCTGGAGTTCCCGGGAATTTTTTCAATTTTCCCGGGTAAACGGGTAATTTAATATCCACGTAGTTTTATAATCCTATATCAAAAATGTTACTGTTAGTATCGCCTCAGTAAAAATTTTACATTACTATAAAGTTTATATTATAAACATATTAATAACTAAAGCAATTTTTGATGTTTATATAAAATATACATACATAAAATTCTATACAAGTGATATTTTATATTATTCAAAAACATTTCATCGGTGCGCTGATGAATATTCCTATTTGACGAGTTTTCATTAGGAAAAAAACGATTTATTTTGTCAATCTTCTAAACATTTGATGTACCATTTTCAAACTTCATTTAAATTTCTTGGCTCTGAAATGTTTTGTCATATTTTTTTGCCAATATCTTTAGATTTTTTCGACATATTAAAGTCCAGTTTGTATCACATGATTTTATACTATCTTAAAAGCACGATTTTGGACTACTTTTGGCAATAATAAACATAAATTATTAATTTTGAAATATGTAAATATTTTCAAATGAAAAATCGACAACAATTTTTCTTTTAACATCAGAAATACATACCGCTACTTTTTCAAAATTTAAATTTAAAATGTGTAAATATATTAAACTACGAATGTATTTTATTTTTCAAAAATATTCGTCTTGAAGTGATTAACAATATCTTTCAAATGAAAACTAATTTTTATCAGATTTCCGAACCTTTATCAATTGATTTATGTTTTAGAACGAATTAAAACGATAAGAAAAACTAATTATACTGAAATTTATACTACAGATGATGATTTATCTTTTTTTTAAATTTTTAGCATGAAAATCTATTTAAGTTAAATATATGGTATACAGTTTTTAATTAAATATTAGAAATACAAATTTTTTATTCCATAACGCTATTCTAAAAATCATAGTTCTACTGAATTATTTTATAAACAAATCATTTAATTTTTGTTAAATCAAATCTTCTGCAAATTTAATGGAAATATTTATATTTTTTAAATATTTTCTCTTTAATTCGTAAAAGATTTAAATAGAAGAAAATTTTAATATTCAAAATATTTTTTAAGCTTGAATTGTATATTTGGTCGTGCGTTCTTTAAGCAGTTAATTATTGCGAAGTCAAAGAATTTAAGTCTATGAATTGAATTGTTATGAATGCTTCAAAGAAATAACTGAGATAATAAATTTAATTCGATTTTGAAAAGTGAATTAAAGAATTAAATCTTTGGATCCTTTGCTTACAATAGGCACTTATTTATTTGAATGAAATATTTGAAATTTTTTAAATTTTCAATTTTTTAAATTTTTTCTTATATTTTAAGCTTTTCGGGATTCCCGGGAATTCCCGGGAAATTGAATTTTTCATTCCCGTTTCCCGGGAAAAAAAATATCACGGAAAACCCCAAAACCTAAATTTAATTGGTTTATTATTTATTTGCAAAAAAATTTGTTGAAATTTTTTTTTCGCATTTAATTTAATTTCTAATTTTAATTTTGAACACATTTCCGTTTTTTTAGTAAACACACCTGTTATTTGAAATTTCTAACGTTTAAAGATAGTACTGCCGACTATAAAATTTCGCTTTTTTTATCTCCTGATTGGTATGATATCATAAATTTAACATATTGTAAATTTTTTTTTCCAAAAATATTATCTTTTACTTCTTTAATTTCCAATAAACAAGACGGGTTATACAGTGCACGAAAAAACCTAAGCATACAGATAAAAGTTTACATATTTTGCTACCTATAAGTATAATTAAAATATGAATTATGTTTTTAGAAACTGCAATCTAAGTGCATTAAAGGGTTTATGGAAAATGAAATATTTTATATGGTTTATTTGGAAAAATATAAAAATTTTTAAAAACTGCGAACGAAATAACCTAAGCATACAAAATAAAATTTTGAGATAATCATGATTCATTATTCAGCATTTCATTAAAATAACACATTTTGGTATTAATGTTTCCCTAGTAATTGTACTCTGTATGACTTAAAATGTTTCATTGCATTAATGTAACAGTAATTAACGAAATGTTCCGTTTAACGTATTGAATTAAATAACAGTCCGCCAGGTTGACAGCATACAGAATATGTGACTGGATTTTTTGCCAAATATCTGAAAACTAATCCGAAATAAAGGTTATCATATTTATGTGTCCAAACAATTGCGAAAGTTACCGAAAAAACAGTCTTGAAAAAAGAAATAAAAAAAATTTTAATAAGAATATTATGGGCATAAAAAGAATTCGCACTAAAAAAGAATTATCGCCTCGCTAAATATGAACCATTTTTAAACTGATATTATCTTTCAGTCGTATTCATACATTTAAAAATTATATCCCAACATAAAGTATGCGAAAAGGGATACTAAAATTTAAATCTTTGTACTCTCACAAAGCACCAAGACTGTCGTTCGCAAATAATAAGCGATTTTGGACAAAAATTGGAGGAAGTTGTTCTTAGTGACAGTAAAATATTTAACTTGTATTACTAGATGGTTCTTTCGTGGATTGATACAAAATAAACCGCGGGATGAGAAAATCAAATACTTACTAAATTTCTGGTAGGATTTATTATAGAATATCGTGCAAATACTTTCAATAAAATATTCCTAAAGGGTTTTATTACTACAGAAATTTATGACAAACGTTCCCTTTCTTACAAAAAGGATTATTGGAACTTGGTTCATACATTTCACCAAGATGTCACCTCATCAAAAATTAAAAGTTAAAAAAAAAATTTGTTTGCAGAAAAAAACTGTTCTAATAGAACATGAGCCAGTTTTTCATAGACCTAAATTTTTTCGAGAGTATGCGAGGATTTATATGCCAAACATTTTTTGCTGAAAGGAGCCTTAAAGGCCTTAAAAAAATTCATGGACAATAATAATGGAATATTGACGTATATTTTGCCTACAGACTTTTTTTATCAATGCCGTTACGTTTGGAATATGTTGTAAGGAATCCAATTAGCCATAACAACTATCAAACCGCTATAATATTGTATATAATTAAAAAAAAGCATGCTAATATAATTGTATGCTTGGGTTATTACGTTCTACTCTTTTCGATTGCATCATATTTCTTAACAGTGATCTTAAATTTTGTAATTTCAGTGTCAAAATATGTAACTGCAAATAGTTCAAAATAAAATGTGGAACATACTTTTTCGACATAAAATAAATAAAGTGGTTTTTCTTATATTTTTACTGTATATAATTAGGTTATTTCGCGCACTGTATGAAAATTTTATAACACATATTAAAAATAAATTAAGAAAAAAAAAAGCTATCTACCATTACTTCGAGAATGGGTTTAAAATATTTATTTTTCAGTGTGATGTTTAGTAAACGTAATATTAATAACTCCTAGAAGAACTGAATGTAAAATGTTGAATAATGGGTGATATAAACAGTTTTTATGTTCTACTGAACAATTGTGGTTTTGCATATGGCCCGTTTTGAATATAAGCCCTTGATATATAAAATTCAATAATTTGGAAATGGTTGATCATAGAGTTTTCATTCTTTTTTTATTTGATTGATATTATATTGCCAATCACAGAAAAATATAACTTTTATAGTTCTAACCACTACCTATGAAATCTTAGACCTTTTTTGGTAACCCTTCCATTAGAGATTTGATAGTTGTTTCAGTCACTTTTTTGGAACAGTTTGCACATCTTCTTTTAAAACCTTCGATATTTTTTCTGCTCTTCAATTCACTTTTCACAAGAGTCCAATATCTCTCCACTGTTCTTAGCTCCAAACAATTTGGATAATTGACCTCTCTTTTTGCACAAAAATATGTTATTGTTTTGGTACCACACCAGAGCTGTCTTACCGTACTGACATGGTGGCAAATCGGGTCAAAAATGTAGAAGAAAGGAAGAAGCCTTTTTTGAAAACATTCTTTCGTTTATTTCGATATTTATAGAGCCGACTGTAACAAAAGACTTTCTTGTTTTGCCGCAACTGCATAAAGTTTTCATACCAGGAACTTTTTAGGAAATTTTGTCTGCTTTTGGGTCCTAAACTTATCTTAAACATGGCTTCGAGCATTAGAAACATAAACATTTTGACACAGCAGCCGCGACAATTTCGCTAGCACATACGTTTCGTTGCCTGTTATACAACATGAGTATTTTTTTGTATGAAATTTGGTTTTAATTTCCGTGCCCTATTCTTGGCTTCTAAATATTTTGCAGCATTCGACAAAATAGTCGGAGAACTGAGCTATCCGGGCTGTGTTTGGAGTTCTTTTCAAATTTTTTTTTTTTTTTTTTTGAAAATTTTTAATAATTTTAGAACGTACTTCCTTTTCGTCACTCATTTTGATCAAACTCACAACAAATCAACATGGTTGTCATTAAAAATATTAACTGACATATCTTACAATGATAACTAGATAAAAAAAATTCAAATATTGCTTCCGAAAAAAGTTATGAGACAAAACATGTGTTAAGATTTTTTCAATCGCACTCCTTATGTATATACACACAGACAGATACAAAATGAAGAAATACTCATACAAAACAGTAATACTTACACATACACGTTTATATAAATACTTAGGTCTCTGTGTGCTCTTTAAGACACTGTGATATGAACAAGAAAGATGTTCTTTTGACAACCTAAATATTCAACAATGTCCAACGAAATTTAAAGTTTCTTTCATTTATATTGTCCTTGAGTTTGTAGAAAAATGCCTAGAAATTAAGCTTTAGACTGACAAATGTATATTTTTGCTTAGAGGACGCCATACAAAAATTTCTACACAATATTGAATGAATACTCAAAAGAGAAAAATTTACTTATTTACAATAAAAAAGGAAGGAAAAAATACAATTAAAAGATATTGTTTATAAAAATTTCGTCCATTAGAGTTTAAATAATTAACTTTAATTATAATTATGCAATGTATATAGAACACAAACTAATCACACACTAGTGAATGTAATATCCAAACACTAATTTCTTGTAAATTTCAAATTATCGACAATTACATGCCACCAATATCGATTAATTTTTAATGCACACAATGACAGTGCTTTGTCACCCACATAGATATTTTACGCACTGTCGAACAAACACCTTGAGGTGGAATTTACTTTGAGTAGAAAATAATATTTGAGGATGATAGCGCCTGACTATTAAAGACAAAGACAAATAGCATTGTGGTTAATACTATGGAATACTGGTACCAAAGCCACAAATATGTGGTTAAGTGACTTAAAATATTCGTTATAGAACCGATACATAATACAAAAAATAAAATAAGATATACAGTGAAAAAAAAAAAAATATGTTGTGTGGTAAAAGAGTTGGAGCACAAAAATAACAAATAACTGCAAGAGATTATGGCAAGAATTAAAATTGTTTAGCAAAAGAAAAACCAGATAAAATAATAAACTTAACTTTTTCTATTGCAGCAAATTGTATTTCTAGGACAAATAACACTGGTCGACAAAAAAAATACACCACCATAAGAAGTGCGATCGAAAAAATCTTAACACACATTTTGCCTCATAATTTTTTTCGGAATCAATATTAAAAATTTTTTTGATTTAGTTATCATAGAAAAATAAGTCACTTATTATTTTTAATAACAAACAAGTTGATTTGTCGCGATTTTCATCAAAATGAGTGACGAAAAAGATGTACGTGCTACAAATTATTAAAAAATTAAAAAAAAGGCAATAGGCCCTACAAATAATTGGCCACAGAATTAAATTTCTGTCGTCAAACTATTTCTAATGTTATTAAACAGTATCAGGAGAATTTGACCATTGATATGAAACCTGGTTCGGAAAGATAAAAGGACCACATGATATTGGGAAGGCCAAAAAATGTAAAGCATACTAAAAGAAACTCCAAACACATCTGGTAGAAAAGCAGTCCATTTATCTCAGTGCTTCAACTATATGGTGCGAAAATTTAAAGCTAATGCAGAGTTGATAACCTATAAAATCCAAAAAGATTAAAACAGGAATGCTGCAAAAAATTCAGAAGCCAAGAATAGGACACGGAAATTAAAACCAAATCTCATACAAAAATACTCAAGTGCTGGCAGAATTTTCGCAGCTTCTGTGTCAAAACTTTTTATTGTTAATGCTCGAGGCAATGTTAAAGTTAAAGATAAGATAAGGACACAAAAGCAGAATATATTTCTTACAAAATTCCTGGTATAACATGATTTTTGCAGTTGCGGCAAAACAGGAAAGTCATTTGATACATAAGGACATATAAATACTAAAATATGCATCAAAGAATATCTGCAAGAAAGAGAGCACAACATATTCACATATTATTGGCTTGACTTGGTATCATGTCACTACGATAAGACAATAACATAGTTTTTCTACAAAGAAAGGTAAATTTTCCAAATTGACAATAGTTTAGACCAGTGGAGAGATATTGAGTTCTTGAAAAAGTGAATTGAAGAGCACAAAAAAGCTGTCCCAAAATACCAAAGATTTTAAAAGAAGATGTGCACACTGTAAACTCTAAGATCAACCATTTCCAAGTTATTGAATATTATATATGTTAAAATTTTTTCGAACGCACTCCTTACATAATGGTGTAGGGTATCATATGGTCAGTCTTGACCGACTATACCTTTTTATCTCGTTCATTAGTAATAAATAAAAAAAAAAAAACGTTTCCCCGAGGCACTGCCATGTGCCAATGTAAAAGTATAAATTTAGATATTAGTATTCATCGAATCAGTTTTTTTTTAATTTTCTCAATCCGATACAAAAATATTCGGCTTAAGATGATAAATAGCTGCTTATAAACTTTATTATAATTTTTAGCTTATAACAGTTTCAGTCCATTTATAAAATCTCCGCTGCTTTTTATATCACTATACTATGAAACAATCACAAAATAATTTATTTGTAGGAATTAATATATAATGGGTAGATATATTTCATACAACTTAATTTCATGTCATTTACAACAGTCGTAAAAAGTCTTCATTTAGTAGCCATTTAAAAAAGCGGCCAAAAAAATTTCCAGGTGGTTTAAAAAGGGGCAATTGTCGACTAAAGTCATCCAAAGTAACGCTGCTTGTGATATTTTAAGACAAACTGGTTATTTCCGTCTCAAAACTAAAATTTTGCCTAATTTTTGATGACTTTTTTTCTACAATTTCGAAACATAATTAATAATTATCTTTTAGTCATCTAGATATATAATTTTGCTTAGCATTTCCAGAGCCTTCTGAAGCTCCCAAACGACGTATAAAATTAAAATTTGGCTTAATTATAAAACTTTTCGTCCAACAAATCCGAAGAGGATTTGTGTATTTTTTTCTAAGAATTTTTTTTCTCTTTCCAGAGCTTTCTAAAGCTCCCAGAAGACGTAGAAAATTAAAATTCTGCTTACTTATAACCCTATTTGTCCTACAAATCCTAACGGAGCCAAATTTTGAAATCTCTATCAGGGAGCGGAAATACGTGGATCTATATATATGGATTTATATATATCTTTCCTCCAGAGCTTTCTGAAGCTCCCAGACTATTCGTTCTACAAATTCCAACGGAGCCAGATGTTGCTTGTATTTAACAAATTTTAACTTGAATATCATAAGAATTACTGATTTGTTCAAAGAAATGTAGCCTTTTGATATAAATATTAACTTCTGCAAAAAACCGGTTAACCGGTTTTTTCTGCATTTCAAAAAGTGCAACCGGTTTTTTTAAAATGGCAACTATTCGAACTATTCGAAAACCGGTTTCTCAAAAAAGTCGAATAATCGATCACCCTAATTAATATGCAAAAAATGGATTTTTAAAATTCTAAACTTTGTTTTCACAAAATGGTGATGTCCGTCCGTCTATACATTGGTGGGAAGATGATATTCATATTTTATCGAAAAATAAAAAACTACTTTCTGACATTCGATCATCCAAAAGAAACCATTTATTCCAACGATACAGTTGGGACAACTGTATATATCCTGTACTAATGGTGAGTATTAAAAATGAAGCCAAGTCGAATATACAATTTTTACTTGTTCATTTTGATTCATGACAAAGATATTTAAGAAACGGCATCTTAACATGCTATTCATTTCTCCCTAAAATATTTTAAAATTGTTTATTATGAAAAGAAAATTTTATTTTTTCTAAAATCTACATATTTCCATGACTCTCGTGCCATATACGTATGAGCATTATTTGTTACCTTTATAAATAAATCATACGCACCAATTAACAAATGCTGCAAATCATATTATTGAATACAATATTTAATAAAATTCATTAAATATTTCCTTATAAATAATAATCATAGTAAGAAGGATATTACGCCTCTGCACTGTGGAAAATTATTTTCTCATTTTAAACTTTGTTGAATAAAATTTATACCTGTTCTTAAATTAATATAGAACGAGAGAATACATTTTGTGTATTATATTTTTAAAATTTTATTTGCTAATATCTGCCTAAATAGCAGATTGTCTCTCCGCCGGACGTAATTATACCACCAACATGGTCTAAAATAATATGGAAAGCATATATATACATATATGATTAATAATTACAACCATAACAAATATGTAAATTTTCATCATGACAACTCAATTCATTTCTGAATTAATTAAAGTAGAATAATTTACATTACAAGGTATTATGTATCAAAAAAATTTTTTTTAGTACCTAAGAATCCAATTAATTAATTACAATGACAAATTGAATGGAACTGAAGGAAATAACTCTAAATAACAATTAATTTACCACAGAATATTATAGAATTTCTATGGGGACCAAATTAACTATATCCGTCCGGTTGTCTTTCCAGAAAATTAACCTTAAACACCAAATGGCATCATACTACTATTGCTTTAATCAATTAAAATATTTGCAATAAGTTTTTGAGCTAAGCGCTCATTCCTTTAAATGTCATACACTTTTAAGTCATTTAAAGTTACGTAATTAAAATTAATAAATTTCAAATTCAAGGAGAATTTTCTAAATAATTTACCAATCGATTTATTTCATATTAACTAATATTATGAATAATATTATCAAGATTATTGGTGCAAAATTATTTTTTAATTAAGATAAAAGAACTAACTGATTTATGAACAGAAAATGACAAAAATTATCCACCATTCCTTATGCTATTGCGTGTTTTACGACCATAAATTGAACTAGATATCCAACCTAGAGGAAAGAGTAAAGAAAGCTTACGCTGCTTTGTACTCGTGTCAGAAGCTTATCGGCAAATCTTGTGGTCTTAAACCATGCTTGATTTACTGGATATACAAGGCAATTGTTAGACCAATACTAGCACACGGATCGCTTGTTTGGTGGCCGTGTAAGTAGGGTTGTGCAGAAGCATTGTGCAGAATTCTGGAAATTGAAACAATACATTTATGCATAAAAGAATATGGACAACTGGAAATTAGAGATAATGGACATTCATCTCTAATTAGGAAATCAAGTTATGAAAATTTAGTAACAAATTACATGATAACTGAAACTCGATGGGATAAGGAGATTACAGCAATTATACCGCCAAGAGAAGATTGGGAGACCAATAATCGTAACGTAGAAGGAATTGAGGTGTACACTGATAGATCTAGGAAAGAGAATGGAACGAGAAGTAGAGTTTTCTGTGAAATGTTAGGTATCAAACACAGCAGCAAGTGTCTGTGTCTGAAGCAGCAAGACTAATATCTATGATGCTGATATTTAGGAGCGATATTACAATTTACATAGATAATCAGGCTACTATAAAGGCACTTCGTAATAGGAATATTAGATCAAAGGTGCTCAGCCATTGTCGCAGAGATCTACGAGTTCTCAACGAACAACACTTTTTAAAACTGTGCTGGGTACCGGGTCACAATAATATTCAAGATAACGAAATAGCTGATGAACTAGCACAAACAGTAGCAGATATGAAATCGACTAACACATGTGAAGACATTTATCGTGGACCAGTTATATATATCGAAAAATAAGAGATAAATTCAAACTGGAAGCCGATGCACTCTGCGATAACTCATCTAGATATAAGCAGACAAAGGCGTTATGGGAACCAAGGTATAACAATACATGGAAGAAAGTTCTAGATATGGAAAAGAATGAACTGACAATGTTTGTAGGTATTACTACATGTCATAACGACTTAAAATATTTTCTTAAGAAAATTCATTTATGCAGATGGTGCAGCGAGAAGGATGAAGTTACATTTCATTTTCTCTGCGAGTGCGCTGCACTATCGCTCTATAGATTTAAATGTTTTGATTCCTATTTTTTTCAGAACCTGGAAGATTTAAGTAGGATAAGTCTATTAAAGATCTTTAAATTTATTAAAGTAACAAAGACACATGTAACAAGTAAGAATGGAGGTCCAGCAACAAGACAATCTAGACCCCGAACGGATTGACAAGGCATCAAAAGATTTTTCCATGATTTTTCAATCAGTAGTAGAAAACTGAAGACCAATTTTATAAATTTTTTAAATAATTTTTTCGTATTAAGCAAATTTTTACGCATCGTTTGAGGGGTCTGCCTACATTGAAATCTTGCAATTTAAAAATGTATTCATAAAGAAATGCAATTTTAGGATGCATTTTTGAAAAATTTTTACTCTTTCGATATTAATTTTTTTTAATATGTTGAAAAGAAATATCTTTACTATAAAATGCAAAAATAACTGTTCTAAAACAATAATAACTACTATTTTTAATACTTTAAAAAAAAAAAAAATCATCAATTTTTTCAAACAAAAATTTAAATTTTTCAAAAAATTTTGATTATACTCTTTTAGTAATATGTAAGGACTGCGCACGAAAAAATCCGTGCATGCAAATCAGCTTATAGAAACTGAACCAGTAAGCGAATTTTTTTAAAGTGATATTTTTATTAATGACTGTTATGTTCAAGTTCTAAACATAAGAGAATAAATTCGTTCATGTTGGTTTTTAAGGAAATATCTGATATTTTCCGGAATTATTCTAATTAAAGGTTTTATTATGTTTCGGTCACTTTTTTGCTCGAATAAGTCCACTTATTTTTAGACTCCGTTTCATTTTATGCTGAGCTTTTAATGTCTTTTAAATTATTTTTTACTAAAGTACAATATCTTTCAATTGCATGGAGTTTCGGTCAATTTGATGGATTAGCCTCTATCGGTACAAACTCTTACAATTTCTTTGTTACAACTCCATTGCTTTGTTGTAATGAGAAGAAGCGGGAATAGGCCAGAAAGCAGGAGATATACTGAATTTTATTAGGAAAGGGAGAAGTCTTTTCCAAAGGCACTCATTTTCGTAAATTTCTGAGTTAATGCAACCATATTTTAAGAATGAAGTGCTTCATTCCAGCGTATGCATAAGACTTCCCAATTCAAAAACTTTGTTGGAAATTTTGATTTCTTTGATACACGAATTTTTTTTTGCAATAATCTCTCTAGCATCTGCGACATTGAATTCCTGGTTAGGAAGTTGAAAAAAGTCACCTTGTACGAACGTTTCATCGTCTACTATACAGAAACAAAATTTCTGAGAAAATTCGTCTGAGGAACTTTCATGTTATTTTTTACCTCCAGATTCTTGCTTGCGTTTCAATTAGGATTTTTTTCTTACTTTATAAGTCTTCATGCTAGACTTCCTTTAAATTTTTCTGATAAAGATTCAAAGCAATTAACTTTTTGTGACACTTTTCTTTCTGAGATAATGTGAATTTCTCTCAAAATTCTTTCTATTTTGCCTGAGTCCTACAGCCTGAAGATATTATTTATCTTCCACTACCAGGTTACCATTCAGTGATCATGACTTCTTTGTATAATATTATGACCTAAGAAACTATATTCTTCAGCACAATAGCCTTCCTTGCAATTATTTTATATGACCAATGTAAGATTTCATGAAAAATTTGAAATATGTGTTTGTGTGTTTTTTGTTAAACTTCCATTTTAAGAAAAACCAATTTAGCTATTACCATGAAACTTAGCACATGGCAAGTGAGCATAATTGCAAATACAAAACAGTTAGCAGAATTATTAATTTTTCATTACATCAAAAGTTATAAGCCCAAGAGCATGCACGGATTTTTTCGTGCGCAGTCCTTAGTTTTAAATGTTTATAACTCCTTAAGTACAAGTCGGATTTTATTGATTTAAAAACCAATATAAAGTCTATTATGATAAATATTGTAATTTATATTGTATTAATCAAAAATGTTTTTTTTTTTTTTTTTTGCTAATGATGCACTCACAAAAATAATGCCATCTTCGGATTCATTTTTAAGAAATTTCTACCCTTTTGACTTAAATATGTTTGCTTAATATTGAAGACAAATATGTTTATTATATTAAGCATCAGCACTTAATCTGGGACAAATAGGTTTTCTACCGCAAATAACAAATTATGAAATATTATGATTAAAATTAATTTTAAAATAAGCTCACAAAAATTAAAAAATACAAAAATAAAAAAAAAAATTTTTGTATAAAAATTTTAAATATTAATTTTTTTTTTTTTTTTTTTAAATAGTGAACTATTTTGTCCCAGTACAATTTATACAATTTATTATAATTAGTTTACAACAATAGTTAACATACAATACTTTTTTTATTAATTACACTTCTGTACTTTTGTACGAGGTTTTCACTCGTACTCTAATCTTTCAAATCCACGTCGAACCAATTAAGACTGAACGTATGGATCCACAAGTATTGACTTAAATCTGTTGGACAAACTTTTTTATTATTGATTACAAAATTATAAATTAGAATATAAGTATTCATAGTATTTGTTTTTATTTTCTCAATTCAGTCCAAAAAGATTCGGTATGTAATGATTTAAATAGTTATTTATAAACTTTATTATTATTTTTAGTTACTTACAGTTTCAGCCCATTTATAGATATTACTATACTGTGAAACAATCTCAAAATAATTTATTTATTATATATATATGGAACAATATATTACAAACAACTTAGTTTCTCGTCATTTAGCTCATAGTATTAAAAAGTCGCCATTTAGTCGCCATTTAAAAAAGGGGCCAAAAAAGTGTCCAGGTGGTTGAAAAAGGGGCATTTGGCTACTAAACGGTAACACTGATGGTAATTAAAATATAAATTTTATGCATCAAATGTTTTTTTACACAATTTCAATTGTGGCATTTTATTTAAAACCCCACATTATATCTTTATTATAACAAAAGTTAAATATATATAGGAAACTTCACACCAAGAAACATGCATATATTTAAATGAAATACAGTTAAACACGGCTATAATGAACTCAAAGGAATAACTTTAGTTCGTTATAGACGCAGCTCTTTAAAAAACAAAATACAAAAATGAATTTTTAATTACACAAAAAATATGTGTTTTTATTAAGAAAAATATTTTTAAAATAAGACGCATTAATTTAAAAATATGCTTAAGCCAAAATTTGTTAGACAATATTGTTTAAATTGTTAAATTTTCGATTCAATTAATGTGATCGAAGGAAAGTGTTTGCTATATACATAGTTCGCTATAACTGTGTTGGACTGTAAAAGATTTTCCTATAAAATTTGTTAAAGCAAGAGAAACTTTATAGAATTTCTACAAAATGTGAAAAATATTTTGTTATTAAATTTCTTTGAACTAGTAAAAATTTGCTGTGATTATCAGCAGTTTAGCTGAGAACGTACATACATAAACAATCACTCATATGAAGCGATGGTCATCACTTCATAATGGGATTTTCAATCGATGGGTGTATAATGGAGAAAAAGAAACTGGACAGAAATAAAAAATAGAGTTAAAACGGAAAAAAATGAAACGAAACTAATTCTATTTCACAGTTTACAACAAAATATAACTTGTACTAAACTTGTCTTAAACGTGCCACAGTAATATGTAGTACAACAGCATAACAATTATACAGATATACGAGTAGAATATTCATGTATAGATACAGTTGTATGTGAATGTTTTTTCTTCACATACTATGTATATATACATACATATGTATATACATTTACATTAGAGTGAGGTGTTCAGATATCCCCTCTCACTTTCTAGAAATAAAATAAAATTTGGATTTTTGCCATTCCTGAAAGGTAACGAACTATGAAAATTAAAAAGATATAAACCTTAGAAACATCAGTCGTAGTAATTTGTTAATGGTAGAATAAAGTAAAAAAATTTTAAAAGTTTTAATTTTTAATATTTCGATCGCTTTGAGCCACCTCAAAATTTTTTTTCAATCCGCCTAAAACTTTGTATTTCATAATTTTTAGGCTATTTGCAATTTTTCAAGGGGTGAAGCCTAGAATTTGAGCACCTTCACAAAAAGAGCTTCCCTAATGTACATATGCATAAACAAACAAAAAGAGAACAATGTTTTTATTGCATGAATACCCAAAGTATGGAGTATTAATTCACAATTCTATTTTGTATATGAAAAAGTACGATTATTCGTACTATCTAGTACTAACAATATATAGAAGTATACTATATACCTATAAATTTGTATGCTTAACTGTATACTATATTTAAGCACAAGTATAAACAACCACTCGACATGGTGATTGTATTAGACTATTCTAAGAATATTCATACAATCCGAAACTTGTGAAAGTATAGTATAATTTTAATACAGTAAAGAGTAAAATTTGTTAAAATTTCTACAGATTTAAAAACATAAAATATATATCGTCCATTCCATGAGAGATTTATAAAAAATATAATTTTTTACGGAGGGTCATGTTAATGGATTTTAATGATTTAAACTGCATATAGAAGATGAATATGTCCTATTTTAATGTAGTAATTTAAATATAAAATTATAATTTAAAAATGCATTCATAATGCAAATGCAATTTTAGGATGCATTTTTGAAAAATTTCTACCCTTACGATTTTAATTTTCTTTCAATATGTTATAAAGCAATATCTTTATTATAAAATTAAAAAAAATATATATATTCTGGGACAAGAAAATCTACTATTTTGAATATATTTTTTTTTTTTTTTAAATCATATACTCTTTTAGTAATAAGTAACATTAAATATTTATAACTCCTTAACTATACGCCGGATTTTATTGCTTTAAAAACAAGTATAAGGTATATTTCGATAAATATTGTAAATTATATTGTGCAAATTATAACTAATTTGTTTGCTAAGATGCACTCACAACAAGAATGCAATTTTCGAATGCATTTTTAAGAAATTTCTACCCTTCTAATTTTAAATATTTTTGTTTGATATTAAAGATAAATATATTTATAACATAAACAAATTATGAAATGTTATGATTTAAAACTATTTTGAAATAAACTCACAAAAAATATAAAAATTAAAAAAAAAAATTAAAAATTTTTAAGAAATATTTTAAATTTTTCTTTAAATAATAGACCATTTTGTCCCAAAATTAAGGAATGCGCACGAAAAAATCCGTGCATGCTCTTGGGCTTACAACTTTTGATGTAGTGAAAAATTAACAATTCTGTTAACTGGTTTGTATTTGCCATTATGCTCACTTGCCATGTGCTAAGTTTCATGGTAATAGCAAAATTGGTTTTTCTTAAAATGGAAGTTTAACAAAAAACACCTAAACACATAATTCAAATTTTTCACGAAATCTTGCATTGGTCATATAAAATAATTGCAAGGAAGGCTGTTGTGCCGCAAAATACAGTTTCTTGGGTCATCATATTATACAAAGAAGTCATGATCACTGAATGGTAACCTGGTAATGGAAGACAAATAGTATCTTCAGGCTGTAGGACTCAGGTAAAATATAAAGGATTTTGAGAGAAATTTACCTCACCTCATCTGGAAGAAAAGTGTCACAAAAAGTTAATTGCTTTGAATCTTTATCAGAAAATTTTAAAGGAAATCTAGCCTGAAGACTTATAAAGCAAGAAAAAAAATCCTTATAGAAACGCAAGCAAGAATTTGGAGTAAATAAATAACATGAAAGTTCTTCAGACGAATTTTTTCGGAAATTTTGTTTCTGTATAGTAGATGATGAAACGATCGTACAAGGTGACTTTTTTCAACTTCCTAGCCAGGAATTCTATGTTGCAGATGCTAGAGGGATTTTGGCAGAAAAATTTCGTGTATCAAGGAAATTAAAATTCCCAAGAAAGTTTTTGATTTGGGAAGTCATATGCATAAGAAGGAATGAAGCACTTCATTCTTAAAATATGTTTGCATTAAGACAGAAATACACATGAATGATTGCCTTTCGAAAAGACTTCTTCCTTTCCTAATAAAATTCAGTACATCCCCTGTTTTCTGGCCTGTTCCCGCTTTTTCCCATTACAACAACAAAACAATGTACAACTCCATTGCTTTGTTGTAATGAGAAATTGTAAGAGTTTGTACCGATAGAGGCTAATCCATTAAATTGTCCGAAACTCCGTGCAATTGAAAGATATTGGACTCTAGTAAAAAATAATTTAAAGGACATTAAAAGCTCAGCATAAAATGAAACGGAGTTTAAAAATTCGAGCAAAAAAGTGACCGAAACACGACAAATCCTTTAATTATAATAATTCTGGAAAAGACCAGATATTTCCTTAAAAACCAACAGGAACTAATTTATTATTTTATATTTAGAACTTGAACATAATTGTCATTAATAAAAATATCACTTTAAAAAAATTCATATTTTGAAAAAATAAAAATGGAGATGTTTAAACGGCTTCATAGAGTATGCGTATGCCAAATATTAGCAAAATCGGAAGACATAAAAAATATTTTTAGGCGTTCTCTCGTGGAATGGATTATATACGTCTATGATAATTATTTTTCTATATATTGCGAAACTGAAGAATAATTGTTAAATAAAACTATTCCTATAGCTGTTGATAAAATTTCATTCTTAATTTAAAATTATTGTACGGTCTAAGAATGTGATCAGCAATTAAAAAATGTTGTTATCATGAATGGAAAATGTATTAACATCAAAGAAATTGCGTTATCCAATTTTTTTAAAATAATTCTGCTAGTTTATAAATGGTTAATATCCTTAAGAAATTTATATTAAAAGCATGCTTAGCTGCATTAAAATAACAGGCTAATCGGGCTTTTTAATAGCTAAAACAAGCCGGTACAAAACCTGAAACCGATTGGTTAAATATATGTAACGCATAGTTCATTCTAAGAGAGTTTTTTTAAATATTAATTTTTTGACGAAGGCTCACCATTTTCTAATTTCAAAAAAAAATAAAAAAATATATATATATATATATATATATATATATATATATATATATATATATATATATATATATATATATATATATATATATATATATACCGACAAGCTACGTTACTTCAAATAATAGTTCTTTAGGCTATAGACTGATTTTAATGATTCAAGGCTCTAACGAAGACTAACTGACACCTCTTTAATGGCATTAATTCAAATATAAATTGTTTATTTAAAAATGCTATCATAACACAGGGAAACACTGATTCTGCGGCACGGTACTAATAAGTACTAAGCCTCTAATCCACTTTTTTTGAATTGACCCTAGTTCTTGCGATAAATCGCAATTTGTAAAATTAAGGAGGTTGCACTATATATTGAAGCATATCCCAAAAACGACTTGTCTGATTTAGTTCAAAAAAATATCAGAAAATTCTAATTAAAATTATTTTTAAGTCATTCTAACATTACTTCTTAATACTGTTAACAGTTACGGTGATATTAAGCCCATCTTTTGAGAAAAAAATAAATTTTAACTATTTATTTTTAAGACATGTAGTCTATTCTTTAATATATATCTTTTAGTGAATTGAGTAGTAATTTTTTATGGGCATGTCTAATATCTTTTTCTTAATAAGGTGAATATATAAGTACATTTTACAATAACTCGAGAACAGGTTTCCAATTAATACAGTTAAAACACCAAAAAATGTGGAATAAAATTATCCTTTTAACATTATTTTTTTTATCTGTCTAACAGTTTCAGAGTTATTAAGAAATTAGTGTCATGCAAAATATAAGATTTTTTCCTGAAAACTTCATTTAAGAAATGATACCGACAAAAATGTGCAGTTTTTAATTTATTATCATAGAGTTGGGATTGCTATGAATAAAATAATAAAATAAGCCATTTATCTTCAAAATTGATACACAAATCTAATTTTTTTTCAGAATTGACTATAAGTACACCCAATTAAGTAGAAATAAATAATAAAAGAAATTTTTTAATTAATTGTATTAAATATTTACAGTGTTGTACGTTATCAAATAGTCAGGTTTAACCATTTATAACTAGGGTTTTTAAATGTATTTACTAAAATAATATCCAATAGATATTGAAAAATATTTTCAATAAAAATACTTCTATTAGATAATCGATAATTTTAATATTTTTCAGACCCCACACAAATATTTTCGAGTACTTGGATTTGTAACCAATTTTGTGTATATTATTTTTTATTGTTTAGGACTTGTTTTGCAAAGAAAACGAGAAAGATATAGTCGAATATTGTGTTAGTGCATAAAAATTCGGGAATGGGACTTATATAAGACCTATGGCCAATTGTAGACCAACACTTTTACTAAATGTAAAATAAAATATACTGAACAAAGCGTTGATCCTAACATCTATAAGATTTTATGCACTTTAGGGCGATTCCCGGAAGTGGGTTTGTATGGGAGCTATAGTAAATTATGGATCAATTATCATAAAATATGGCAATGTTGTTTATACTTACGATATATAAAACTATTTTTTGGACGGAATGTTCTAGACCCGTGACTTTCAATTGCTGGTAGGGAACTAAAGATTAATTTAATTTTTTTTTAGTATTTTTCCCATGTTAAGCTAATTTTTACTCAACGTTTGAGGGTTTCCTACAAAATTTTTTGTCAACGGGACACTCTAGTATATATATTGATTGGTATTAGGAGAAAACTGTACATTTTTTAAATAATTTTTTCAATCATATTTGAGACAAGGAAGAAGAAATAAGTAAAATTATATGTAGGAACTGGAGGGAAAGAGTTGAGAAGATCACCAAGGTTTTGCTGGACAGAGACGTTAGTTAAGTTTTATGGGTTGGGTTTATGTAAGACGCGACAAGACGGAATGGAAACGTGGGTATATAAGACCGATAGTTTAGACAAAAGGGGAGAGTAACTCAGTGTGAGTTGAGCTGAGTGGAAGTAGTTTAACACAAAAGGAGTTTGTGTTAATGCTAAGTTATTTTAAGTGTTGTAAATATTGTAAATAAATAAATGTAAATATGAAGTTGAAGTTCATCAAAATGCTTTCAAAATCTACATATGTATATGTGATATATTTGTTGATCTCTTGATTTTTTACTTTTTTTTATAAATACAGAGTTTTCTTTAGTTACTCTTTTTAAATAATGCCTTGTTTTAAAACACCCTTAATTTTTTCATATACATTTTTTAAAATTAACAAAATTGTATATAGAAATAAAAACTAATGCATTAATTGCATTATCAGACAATCGATTGCAAATTTTTGATAAAATAGCGTTTTTTGCAGAACTTTTAATTTTTAAAAATTGCTTTTAGTAGTTTTCAAATCACGGGAATCGAAAAGTGAAAAATTGCCAAAATTCCCGGAAAATTCGCAAAATCCTGTTTATAACTTTACTTTTTTTAATTCATTTAATTTAGTTTATAAAAAAAAAAATAAAATACAAACGCAATTTAAATGATCAAATTTCAACAAATATATTTATATTAGTATTTCAAAAATTGTGTGCAAACTGAAATTCGTCAGTAGTTTTATACATTTTTTGCATATATTTTAGATATTATTTAAATCGAAGGAGGTCGGGTCAATTTTAGATGGATAAAAATATAGAAATTTCAAAGCTCCAAAATTTTATTTATCTAATGTATTTTTAGAAAATTATTTATATTATCTAAATAATTACATCTAAATTTGTTGGGACGCTCAACTTAAGGTTTGTACATGTTTAAAAAAATGAAAATATATTCATATTGTAGTCGAAGCAATGATTCTACTTTTGAAAAATTTACAAACATAGTTTTGAAAAGCTTTTTAAATGAATTTTGCAGGAATAAAAGACTGATATTTATTTCATATATTACATAAAAAGTAATAGTGAAAATATTATAATATGCAATTTAAAAGAAATCATTTAAAAAACAAAAATTTTTCATAAAATTTATATTCCTGCATTAGTTTTTGGCCGGGCGGGAATCAATTTAATCGATATAAATCTAATTCATGATTAAATATCGTCAATAGATTTAAAAAAAAAAAAAAAAAAACTAGTGTGTCTTTTCTTTATGGTGAAGTTACAATTTTTTGAAACTTTTTCATACTAGAAATGGTAAATTTTTCAATTCTATAGCTTCTTGTGTTATCACAGGGTGCTACAATTTGATTTTGAAAGTTTAGGTCCTTCTTTATAACTCTTCCATATATTTCAGTTCGATCCGAGATACAGATTATTTTGCATTTGGCCACAATGGTCATAGGCATAATCATATTCATCTGGTCACATTAAATACAATCAATGAATAAATGCAAAAAAGGTCTCTAATTACCATTTGTCAATAACTATATACAAAGCTTTGGCCCTTTTAAGCATTAATGATTATTAGCCGTATTTAAAAAGTTTAACACAGCATTAATAACCACTGTTGAATAAAATTCCTTAAAGTTGTACTCAAAAACAATGATTTGCTTACTATACCTTTAGTAAACCATTGTTAACTTTAAATATTTTAATATTGGTTCAACCCTACGTTAAGGCTATTTTAAAATTATTTCTGTTACAATTTTCAATAAGAAAAATAATACATTTTTTGATACTTTCACAAATTTTAGATATCTCTTAATGTCCGGATGTTAATGTGTCAGTGTAGCTGGTATTAAATGAATTCCGGGATAGGATATTTTCTGTAATTATTTTTGAACTATATACATACACATTTTAAACACAAACAGGAAAAAGTATATTATGAGTGCTTTTTGATTAAAATACCAACATTGACATATGTTCAATATGCAAAAATTTCATTCCACGTAATTCCAAATAGTACATTTATACATACACGTCTTAGATTAAGGTGTACTTAATCTATCATATTAACTCCGCATTAAAACTTATGCATTTTAATAAAAAAATAATAAGAAATAGTTTAATTTTATCAAAATTTCAACAAAAATGAAAAACCAAATATGAAATATGATGCTGATCTTATCACAGAATATTCGATATTCGGATACATATAATTATATCCAACAAAAATTAAATAAAATTATTTATTTTATACATAAGTATATTTACATAAGCAAAATAAAGGTTTTTTCTAAAATAAAAAAAAAAATAAAAAAAAAAAAAAACTTATTAATCATCAAAAACGTACTAGAACATCAAAAGTAATAACTTAAGAATAACAGTTAACAAATAATTTATTCCTACTACATAAACAAAAAACAGTTTATTAGTTAATATAGACAGTAAATTATTGCATTGCGTTTTCTCATTAGTAACTTTAACATCGCCTAATTAACTAATTATGCAGTTAATTTTTTTTATAAATTTTATAATTGTTTACATTTGTTGTGGACATACGCATGTGCGTTGGTCTTTTACACATGTATACAATCAACTCTTATCTTTCACACTTGTGTGTGATAAGAATTATTGAAGGGTTTATGTGTATAATAAGAAAAGTACTTAAAATTATTTAGTCTAGATAGTTTTAAGAAATTCAATATTAGTTCTTAAGGTTTTTAAAATTATTAATAAAATTAGTGCAGATTTAGCATTCAAGAATGTCTTACAAACATTCAGAAACAAAAGAAGTGTTGTATTTGATTTCTTTTGTTCACATAGTCCTTCGAACAGGATAGCGACCTATGGATGAACAATCCTAAAAAATAAAATTAAAATTAATATTTATGAAGTATTTTTAATATTTTGTACTTCGTAACGAATCAGTAAATTTACTGTGAGGAAGTACAATTAAAAGAACATTTTTTTTAATAAAATGGATCTACCTGTAAGAGGCAAAGTGCAACAACAAAAAGTTAATGTTGTTACGAATAGCATCTATGTTGAAATATGCAGATGTTGCCTCAAACGTGGACATAAAATTGAGGACTGTGAAATATTTTTAAGTCTATCGTATGACAAAAAATTGTCATATATTTGGTCCCTGTTTAAATTTAATATAAATGATACGATTATGGATTTCGATTTCTATAAGTATGAAGAACTGCTTACCAATAAAAAACTTTTAGAAACATATTTCGATGAGATTGAAATATGTTACTCTAAATGCAGCAGATTTAATATTGGCATCGCAACCAAATTTATTGAAGTAAAGCGCAAATATCAAGATGTACTTCAAAAATTAATCGAGAAGATAAAATCATCTGAAATAATGAAAGAAGACGCCATATCAGAAGAAGTTAATCCATCAGATGAAACGAGCAGTAAAATAGGCAATAAAGAAGCTGTTACCGCTAATGGTGTTTCTCCTGTGGAAAATGGCATTAGTGAAGCCATAATAACACAACAACCAGAAGAGAGAAGTATGGAAATCAAAAAGGCAAATGTCCAAGAGGAAGCTGACGATTTCCTAGATGAATTCTACTCAAGAGCTGAATGGATAGTTGACTGGTGTTTGAAATTAACATCAGGTAAAATAAACATATCCAAAAGATCGCTGGTAATTAAAAAACAATTTATTGAGACGAGATATGAGCAAATAAAAAATATGTTTGAAATCCTTGGAGGTTCCGAAAGCTCTCGTAAAGTGTGGTGGCAAATGTACGACGTGGACGAAGCATATTTTAGTGCTATAGAATTTATTGAAGGAAGTATGGAAGAGCCTTCAAAGCATATAGCAGGAAAATTAACGGAAAAGCCGGAAGAAGATGAAGCGGAAGCTGTTTTAGAACCGGTTGTTGAGTCGTCTACTGAAAGTCAAGAAGCTGCAAAATTAAAACACACCGAAACAAAGAAATCTGTAAACTCTTACGTTAATCAAACAGAGAAAGTACGAAAGGTGTCAGAATCTGTTGAAGGCGAAAGTCACATGAAAACAGAAGAAATAAAGTCTGTTGAAAATGTAACACAGAAAAGGGAAACCCAAAAAAATGAAGCGCGCGCATCAGTCATGCAGGATGCAAAAGAACCGACACCAGAACCAATGGAAGTTGATTCCAATTCAAAAAGTAATGAAGACGATGTAGCTGATGTTGTTAACGAGGAAGTACAATCATTTGCGTCTGTTACTGATGATAACAATGAAGTTTTGGCAGCACAAAGCAATCAATTTTCTAAAAGTACAGTTATACCGAACGTAACTTTGGCATCGACTTCTGCAAATGTTTTAATAAACTCTAAAACCAACCACCCGTGGATAGATGGGAACAAATTAGCTACAGTTCCTAGTAATTATGAGTGTATTACCACCATATCAAATAGCAACAACTACAATCAACATAAGCAGCAATGGCCAAATACTGATGAAAGGACAAAGGTAGAAAATCTAAGACCTAGTGGGAGGCCGAAGCGTGATCCTGATCACATAAAATGTTTTTCTCTTGTCTGGGGCCGAAAATACATTTGGCGCCTCGGCAGAATGTTCAAACTTATTTGAACATATTTTATTATTTTTTTTTATATCTTTCTTTTAAGTATTATGTTAAATTTTAATTACCATTTGTAATATTTTTTTTATAAATTTTATGATTGTTTACATTTGTTGTGGACATACGCATGTGCGTTGGTCTTTTACACATGTATACAATCAACTCTTATCTTTCACACTTGTGTGTGATAAGAATTATTGAAGGGTTTATGTGTATAATAAGAAAAGTACTTAAAATTATTTAGTCTAGATAGTTTTAAGAAATTCAATATTAGTTCTTAAGGTTTTTAAAATTATTAATAAAATTACTGCAGATTTAGCATTCAAGAATGTCTTACAAACATTCAGAAACAAAAGAAGTGTTTTATTTAAATTCTTTTGTTCAGCCATTAAACATAAATGAAAAACTTTTTTGAATACGACTGAATATCTTAAGTAGATATTTTATATCACTGTTACAAATCTACTAGATTTGACTAAAAAAAAATAGCTCACAATTTAGCTCAACACAGTAATATTCCGCAGCATATATGAATAAGAGTTTGCATATGCTTCATGTATTTATATTTCTATCTATTCATGCATTTAATGCTCATACATTCACAACTACAATCAAACTATTGCTTGCAAACACATTTATATGTATGAATGAGTGTATTTATGTATGTAGGATGTAAACATGAACTCAAACAAATGTATATTACATACATACGTACATACAAACATGTGTATGTTCAATTTGTTTAAATTTTAGTGTGCAACATATGTATGAGTAAACTATATCTAAGAATCTGTGTATATATATGTGTATGTGAACGTGTATTCATACATTTGTTTTAAAACAAAACGTGTTATTTTCAAGCATACTTATCTAACCGTAAACTAACACGTACAATTCAGTCCATCTAAACACACTGTTACAAAAGATTTGATTTCGTTTTGTACTTTTTACAACTTTTTGTTTTTGCTGCTGATCGCCATTTTTTCTCGCTTTAGTAGTAGGTTATACAATTTATGTTAAAAAAGTAGCAGCAGAAGTCTATTTTTGTGTTTAAAAACGTATCACTGTTTTTGTATTCTTTGTTTTTTTTTTTTTTTTTCGTAATGGTATGACCCTTGCAAATACCAAATTGAGATAACAATATTCTTTATTACACTTTCAGAAAACAACATGTTTTATTCTTTTTTTAGTTTTTTTATAGAAAAATTAACTTCACCCAGAAATAGAGTTAGGAAAAGTTTTAGAGTTTTTGTTAAAAAAGTTTTCTTTTAACACATATAAGATTTCCTAAGAATACTAAAAAACTATTTAAGATTTTAGCAAAAAGTTTGTTGCTCATACACACACACGCAAGAAAAAGTTGAATGATTTGTTATTCTACTCTAGATTTCTAAAATAACTATTGAAAGTGTTTGCAAACAAAAGATTTATGTTTTATGTATGTATATTTACCTTATCCAATCGATTACTGAATTTTTTGTTATATGAAGATATGACAAATACTATGTGGTATGTTTGCAGTGTTTAAATTCGACTAGATATAGATAATGTTACGAAACACTCTCAAACAAATTAAAATTCAATATTTAAAAATCTAAAATGGTCTCATAATATGTGTCTATGTCTGTCATTGGGAGTAATAACCTCAAAATTATTGTTTGAAAAGTAAACTTGAATACATCATAAAAACATACCTACCTAATTAACACAAATTAACCAGTAGGTACGTATGAGCAATAATTCTTAATAATATCACTTATACGTAGGGCAAAAGTTTTTTCGACAATTTTAAAAGTTCGAATTTTGCAAAACTAAATATCGCATTCAATAGTTTATAATGTGCTTAACTTTGCCCCAAACTTATTACTCCCACTATCGTGTATAACATGTCGTAATAATCATCTAAACCTCCATAAATTACATATGTTCTAGGTCCTTGTGAAAATCTATGGCAGTCTAACGATGTCTGTTTGTCAGCAGGATAAAGCTTGGGGTAGATATCTTATAGGAATCAAGGACCAATGTAAACTTGGAAACAATTAATTCACAAATTCTCCCTTCTTCAAATATATGAATTGGTAACTGCATTATAAAAATCAATAAAAATTAATAAGTATTATATAATAATTATATATAATAATTAGTTACTAAACAACTTCTATGTAATACTGTCAGTATGTTGTTGTCATTACAAAGTAACTACATCTGTAACTACATGCCATTACCATGTTTTGCTGGGTACATTTTTTTAAAGTCAATTTTTCGATATTAGATTTTATTTTAGACTAATATCGTGTAAATGATAACACAGGGAAACATAGATTCTGCGGCGCGGATTTTCTCATTCAATTCGAACACAAGGTATAAATAAGTATTAATAGCCTGTTTCTGTATGTCGAATGAAAATCTAAGCGAAAAAAAGCAAGTCGAACGAATTCGAATCATTTTGGGTTTCTGTATTTCTTACGCTTTCCTTCGCATAGAGTTACGTTTTTTCACATTGTTTTTGTATTATTTCTTATTCAGAGTAATCTTTTTTTTAATTTTTAATACATTTAACAGTTATAAAGGTTTTAAATCTGAAAAAAATACAATTTTTATTATCTTTTTTTTTAATGCAAAAAATTTAAATTTTTTTCTATAATCAATAATATAAATTTATTGCAAATAAATCAAGACACATGTATTTCAATAAAATCAGTGAATAAATTTCGATTTTATTTACAAATTACATAGAAATATTAGAAATATTTTTTTTATACCCTTCACCACAGTTGTAAAGGGTATATTATAAGTTTGTCATTCCGTTTGTAATTTCCACAATTTTCGTCGGAGAGCAAAAATGTTTATATTTTCGGGATCCTTGTAAGAAATGATGATGATAGGACCATGTCCGTCTGTCCGTATCTCCGTCCGTCCGTCCGTGTGTCGGTTGAAATGGCGTTTATGAAGCCCACCGATAACTGGCATATATATATCAAACGATCGGAAATCCTTTCGAGAATTAACAGAGTTCATAATTAACAGAGTTATGGGCCAAAAACTAAAACAAATCTGTTAAGAATATAAATACACACACAAACATGTATATTAAGCATTGTAATGACTATTAGTGACGTTTTTGTTTTTTGTATAGGCAAGTAGTTTAGTTAGCAACAGCAGTAATATAATGAATAACAGTGTTGTTGTTGTTCTTTGTATATGCAGTCAGTTTGTATATAACACATACAAAAATAAATAAATATGGAATTGTTGTTGTTGTTAAAGTATACCAATCGACTCAGAAATATTTTTTAAATCGAGCTAACGATGTCCGTCCGTCTGTCTGGCTGGCTGGCAGGCTGGCTGGCTGTCCATGTAAACCTTGTACACAAAATACAGGTCGCAGTTTTGAAGATAATTTTATGAAATCTGGCAGGTGGGACTTTAATGATACAATGACGAAGTCTATTGAAGTATGCCCTATAGTGCATAAAATCATCTAGATGTTATTATTAATGCATTATTCTGTATTTTTATATTTTATTTTAGATTTAGTAAAAGTGTTTGTCTACAATTGGCCACAGGTCTAATATAAATCCCCTTCCCAAATTTTTATGCTCATACGCAATGGTGAAGAGTATCATATAGTCGGTCTTGACCGACTTTTATACTATTTTTTATAGTAATATAATTTAGTGCCAAATTTAATCCCGATATAATATACATGCAAGCACGTATGATTTTCCAAAAGTGAATTAGAGAGGCGAGCCTTATGTGGACGCTAATTTGGGCTGATAGTTACAAAATTAGGTATCACTATTTTTCACTTTAATAGCAACTGTAAAAACGAATTTCGGCAAAACATGTTTATTACGATTTCCATGAAATCTACATAAGTCATTTTAAGAAAGGAATTTATGTGTAAAATTTCATTAAGATATCGAGCCCTGACCGCCAAAATATCATAACCGACAACATTTTCGAAATTCGTGTTTTGATAATAATCTATAAATTAGAATCATTTATATCATCTGTCAAAATTTCATCAACGTATCAAGTATCATTTCAGATTTATAGCGAAAGCAATAAATCTGTAAGTCATATTTTTAATATACATAACAATGCACAATGGGGCAGAAACGAATTTTTTTGGAAATAAATCTGTAGCTTCTGATCGGCTGGTTGGATTTGCGTGAAATTTGGTACAGACGTAGCAGAAGAGTGTACAATATTGAGTTTGGAAGGGAGACTCAACACATCCCTCAGGGGGCGGATCTAAGGGGGCTCAAAGTAAGGTGCCTCTGACATAAACAATTTTTTAACCGCTTACCAAAATTCTGTTTCTCTTCCGATTTAAAATATTTTCATCTATTATTGTTGGCCCTGATAGACCTACAAAAAACATGCTAGCATGTCATATTTGAGTTATTTGCGTTTGAATTTTTAATTATCTCAATTTTGCATGATCTTGGTCCAGTTTTTTTTTTTTTTAATATATATCCTAGTATTTCCGTCGATTTTATAATTTTTTTTTCACCTAATAAAAGAGCTATATTATCCATTGAATAAGAAAAATTTGAAAACGACATTTTTTTCTTAATATTTTGACAGCTCTTAATAAAATATAAAGAAAAACAAAATTTTTTTCTATAAAAATATAAATATGAAATAAATTTAAATCAATTTCCAATAATTTTTAGCTCTTTATTTCTTTTTTAGAAAAAGCAGTAATAATAAAATCAATTATTCTAATTACAATGGTTGATAAAAAAAATCCTCCACCATAGACAAAGTCCAAGTCCAACCACTTGATGTATTTCTATGTGCTAAACACGATTCTGCTTTCAGTTTTTTTCCATCAGATCTGAATATTTTTTATGGGCATGTCTAATAATGCCATTACTCTAGTATATTTCCTTATAACTTAAGAACGGTGAGAACAATTGACTTAAGTGATACACCAAAAGATGCGGACTAAAAATGTCTTCAAATGTCCTAAACTTGTGTGATTATGTGCTCAATAGTTTTGAAGTTATTTTGAAATAAGTGACCTAAAAAACTGTTCATGCAAAATTTTAGATTTTTTTGTTACTAAAATTTCTCTTAATAAATGAAAACATCAAAAATGTTTCAGTTTATCATCTTTACCTTAAAGCTGGTAATGCTGTGAATAAAATAAAGTATGTGTCTTCAAAATGGATGGACAAATCTTGATTTTTTTCCCAGTTAAGTAAAAATATCCATGTTATATACAATTGAGTAGATATACAATGGTGGGCAAACAAAAAAAAAAAAAAATAATAATTTTTCCTTGAAACCAAAATAGGTGACGACTAAACAAGAATCTGCATTCACTTTTTTATATCACGTACTGATTTTTTTTATGGACATAACTAATATCATCACCTTATTCAGCGGTCACACTATAAAACTTGAGAATGGTTTGTAAAATTTTTACAATAACTCAAGAACCGTTTACACGATTTTGATGAGTGATACACCAAAAGATGCATACGAATTTTTTTCAGGGCTTGTTAACAACATTTTTTATTCGCTCAAGAATTTCAGACTTATGGATCAAAATTTTTACCATTTTTTAATTACCGAGTAACTACGGAAATATTAACTGATCAAAAAGTTATGTAAATTCAACTTAAAGACGATTTAAGTCGCTATATATTGGAATTTAAATTATCTTAATAGGAAAAACCGTTCTCGAGTTATACAAGTGTGACTGCCTAAAGGCGGATGCCCATAAAAAAATCAATACGTTATAGAAGAAAAGTAAAATCTGATTCCTATTTAGCACGTTAATTTCCATATAATCCATCTATTTTCTTTTTTTATTTAAGACGAAAACATATTTTTTTTTTTTTTTTGCCCACTAGTGTATCTCCACTTAATTGTAGGTATTCATGGGTATCCTAACTTAGCTGTGAATGCAATCAAGATTTGTGCATAAAATTTTATGATACGTACCTTTATTTACTCGCAATTTTACCAGCTTTGAGATAAAGATGATAAACTGAAACATTTTTGATGTTTGCACTTTTAAGAAGAAATTGTATCAAAAAAAAAAAGAAATCTTGAATTTAGCATGAAAAGAATTTTTTCTGACACTTATTTCAAAATATTTTCTTAGCTATTGAGCGGATAATTTGTTAGTAGAACGACTTAAAGCCAATTTTATTCCACATACATATTTTGGTATATTACTTATATACACATACCGTTCTCGAGTTATAGTGAAATATTCTCGAGTAATCGGCTTATTTAGGACGCAATATTAGACATGCGGAATTCCATCTAGTCTACATATATAAAGAGTGCGGTCGAAAAATCTTAACATGTATAATGTTCAATAATTTGGAAACGATTGATCTTAGAGTATTGATTGTTTTTTTATTTAATTAATATTATACTACAGATTACAGAAAAATATAAGTTTTATATTTCTGTTCACTACTTATGACCTCGTAGACCTGTTTGTGTAACCCTTCCATTAGTGATTTAATAGTCCTGTCTGCCACTTTTTTGGAACAGTCTGCCCATCTGCTTTTAAAATCTTTGATGTTTTAGGACAACTCGTTTGTCCTCTTCGATTCTCTTTTCACAAAAGTCCAATATCTCTTCACTGGTGTTAGCCCCGTATAATTTAGAGGATTGATTTGGTACAAAAACTATGTTATTACTTCGGTACCACTCCAGATCTTTCTTACGTAGTGACATGATGCCAAATCGGGCCAAAAATATGTGGACACGCTGTGCTCTCTTATGAAAGGAAAAGTATTTTTTTGCAAACATTCTTTGATGTATTTTTCGTTATTTATAGAGCCCACTGTAACAAATGACTGCTTCTTTTGCCGCAGCTGCATAAATCTTGCAACACCACGAATTCTATAGGAAATTTCGTGATTTTTTCAGTCCTAAACATATCTTTAACATTTCCTAGAGCTTCAGCAACATAAAAATTTTGCCCCGAAGCTGCAAAAAATCAGCCAGTACATACGTTTTATCGTACTTTATACAATATGAGTATTTTTGTATGAAATTTGGTTTTAATTTCCTTCTAAATTTTTTGCAGCATTCCAGTCTGGAACTTTTTGGACTTTATATGTTCTTAGTTCCGTATTAGCTTTAACTTTTTTCACCAAATAGTCAAATCACTGAGCTAACCGGGCTGCTTTTCTACCAGATGTGTTCAGAGTTCTTTTTAAAATGCTTTAAATTTTCTTTTCCTTCCCAATATCATGTGGACCTTTTTTCTTCAGAAATCAGGTTTCCTATCAATGGTCGAATTCTCCTGATACTGTTTAATAACCTTAGAAACAGTTTGACAGAGAAATTTAATTCTTTGACCAATTATTTGTAGGACCAATTTAAATTTTTTTTTTTTGAAATTTCTTAATTTATAGCACGTACATCATATTCGCCACTCATTTTGATCAAAACCGCAACAAATCAACATGGTTGTCATTAAAAATAATAACAGACATATTCTTCAATGATAACTAGATGAAAAAAAATTCTAAGTATGGCTTCGGAAAAAAGTTATGAGGCAAAATGTGTGTTAAGATTTTTTCAATCGCACTCCTTATATATAGTTTTTTTAAGGAGTACGAAAAAAATGTTTTTTTGTCGACCAGTATTATTAATGATTGGATGATTGGAGTAAAATCAAACAAAAATTTATTAATATAAGCAATTTCGTAACTGAAGTCCATTTTTACATTTTTCTGTGCGTCTATATTATTAAACTAAGCGAAAATTTATATAATTATGCTGAAACTCAACTAACTCAAATAAATTCAAAATATTTTCTTATATTACAATCATAACAATTTTATATATTTGTCTCAGATTAAACATTCAACCCAACAATATTTCTTCTCAAAGAATTTCTTAAAAGATTTTCAACTTCAAGGGCTAATCTATATACATTTTGAAAACTTTCCATAAAAACTAAATTTTTCTGGTCCACTGACTTTGACAAGAAACACATTTTTTTCTTTCGGTGTAGATGCACTTAAATATAACATTATAATAAAATGTAATAAAAACAATGAATAGCACACAAAAAAAAACAAAACACATCATCAAAAAATAAATCCTTATGAACGTATGAGTTTGAAATATTGTCTAATGACCAATATTTATTGCTGTTGATGGGCCATTAAAAAGATTTTTAAGTATTATATTCTAAACCGAAAAAATGGGTAAATGACCCTTTTTTAAAGCTGTTTTGCTCAAAAAACTAATTGAGGTATAGTACATTTAAAAACAAATTTATGTGTCTACTGCCGCAAACATACATGTGAAATAAAACTGAAGTGCTGTTAAATAAATGTGCTGAATAAAGATAGAGCTAAAATGTGTTTTTTAGTATTATTTTAGTTTAAATATAAATTGCTATTATAATTTAAATTAAAGCCATCTTAAGCAATTTCTATATCCGCTAGTATTATATAAATCTGGTTTTATACCACTTAAAATTTTATATATTTGTACACACAGTTTTAATTAAACTTTTATTTATGATGGAAAACATACACAAAAAACTGTTGACGATTTTTTTTTTTTTTGTTTTTTTGGCAGCATAATTATTGTTTTTATTAACTTTTGAAAAATAATCAACGTTTTATAATTTATATATTTTTTTATTTTTTAACTTCATATACGTATATATTTGCTATCAACTTATAATGTAAAATATTTATAACATAACAAATTAACTATTTCATTTGAATCTATGCTGCTTAAAATATGAAAACTAGTTATATGGATTTATCAAAATTATTTTGCCAACAAAAAAAACTTTTATTAAAATAAGCAACAAAAACAGTAATAATATAATAATCCACTTTAAGTTTTTTCATGATTTTCAATTAATTTTAACAATAGTTTAAGCCAAAAACAATGGCATGGACAAAACTTAACAAAAAAATAAAAAAATAATCGCGATATGTTAATAAAAGCACACTTAATATTTTATTAAATTAACAGTTTTATACCTTGCACCAAAGTTTTAAACTGTTTAAGTTTATCATTCCGTTTATGATTTTTACAAAACTCACATGGGCTCTAAAGAGTGTAATAAATTATATCCTATAATACCCACTATCAATAACTTTTTCTGCGAACCTAATTTAAAATTTCACCATATATGAAAAGTGGGGATAAAGTTTCTATTTCCGAGTTTACATCGATCCGTGTGTTTTTTGTAAAAATTAGTACACTGAAAATATTTAAAAGTTTTCAATTTATGAAATATTTCATTTAATACACAAGGAATTTTTACAAATATGGGCAGTTATCAAAAATTTTTAATTTTGCTGAATTTGACTTAAATCCTTAATAAGTTTTATCATAATGATAATTTAAACATATTAGTTACAGATCTGGACTCACAAGAATTAAACATTTAGAGTGCAAAATTTTAGCACAATGGGTTTATTTTTATAATCATGATTATTGTTCAAAGTTCAAGAACAAAGAAAAACGCCTAAAAATTACTTAAGTTTTTCCCATTCTTCTGCAATTTTTGTTCGCGCGTTTATACTTTTTGATCTCATTCTATCATAAATAAACTAATTGGACTTTGCAGATAAATTCAGCAACATCCTTGTTGTTGTACAGACTTTCAACAGTTAAATACAGGGTAGTCGAGTTTTGATAACAAAATTTTTTAGTTTTTAAAAATTTTAATTTTTTTTTTGGACGGGGTCTGTGCGCCCCTCCACCGAACACAAAATTTAGGATAGAGATTGATTGTAATTTTGCGTATTTTTCGCTGCATCCCATTGATGTGTCCGAAATAGTCAACGTAGTAGATAGTCTCAAAGTTTGGAAAACAAGTGCGAAAATTTTTCAAAAAGTCAGTTTTTCGCGGGGCGCATTTACATTTTCATAAGGAATTGCTTGGATGACTGCGTGAACTTAGTTTTTCGTTATTTTACATAACAAAATCGGAGGAGCATTAAAAATAAATTTAACACAAAAATTTTATGGACTTTTTGAAAATTATGCAAAAATTACACTTTTTGTTTTTGTATTTTTATATACAAAATTGCAATTTAAACAAATATTGGATATATAGATATAAGAGTAGCGATAAATATAATTAATCGGGATCATAAATTTAAGTCAAATGTCGTTGATAATTGAAAACGGGACACTTTTGTCAAAACACATTTCGCTAAGGCACATCGTGTGGGCAGCATGAAATTAACTATAATTGGCATAATTAGTAAGTGTGTTTGTTATGCTTAATAAAAATGCGGAGGCGCATCAAAAATTTTCGAAATATAAACATCTTATGGACCAAAAAATATTTACTTATGTTAAAAAAGAATCACAATATGAAATAGCATTTCTTTGCAATAAATTCTAACAAAATATATTTTCATTCAATGTATGGAGAAATAACTTTTCGAACGATTCGATCCCAATTTTTTGAAAAATTTTTAAAAATCGCGATTTTAAAATTTTTTTAAATTTTACTAAGAAACCCTTAAATATGCTGCATTAATACCATCAAGCATTGAAAATATTATAATTTTATTTGAATAATTCAGTAGGTTTTAATATTACGTGTAATTTTGACCAGAATTATACATAAACATCTAGTTTGTAAAAATGTGTATATGTTCAACTTAAAACCGCCATAACTTTCGCGCCCCTCACATGAAATGATTAACGCGAACTGATTCAGCATGCTTTCGAATCACTTTATATGTATACAAAAGGATTTTAATGTGGCATCAAAAAATTTTTTTTGTTTTTTTTTTAAGGGTTAAAATCAAAAATTTATGATAATGGCACATATACTCTTTTTTATTCTTTATATATATTTTTTTTTTTTTTTTTAGAATAAAAAAAATATAATTTATTTCATTAATGCATTTTTGATTATTAATTTTTCTACTTTTTTTATACATCTACTTACATACAAACACAATCATACGTTTATACATGAATAAAAAAAAATATTCATATTCGCAGAACACAACATCGTATAAATTTACTCTCATAAAAAATAAAAACTCACCAATACATCTACTTGAAAGTCTTATCTCAATCTGCTTAACGCTGAACTAGAGGGTTTAAATCATTCACGTAAAATCTCACGGAAATACATTAACCAGTCGAAAGATAAGACTAAGGAAATTCATTTGATGTATAATAAGTATCCGGTTTATTATCTGTCGAAAACTTATGAGGTGATAAAAAATTTGACTAAAAATCTACAATTTTTGCAAATTTGCAGTTTTTTTGATAGAAAATTCAGTATTTTAAAGACGAAGTGATTACCTACAGTTCAATGTATATCTCGTTGATATCAGGAAACGGACGCACAGTGGGGTCAAACGCAAATTTTTTGGTAATAAATCTGTATCTCCAAAACTACTGCTCGGATTAAATTGAAATGTATTAAAGAGTTGCAGAGAAGGACTTAAGCTGTCAGAGAAATTATCTTGTGGTCACCCTGTGATAACACAAGATAAGCTACAGGGTGTCAAATTTGACTACCTCGGGTATGTAAAAGTTTAAAAAGTCGTAACTTCTACAAATGAAGTCCGATTTTAAAGATTTTCATATTTCTGTAAAGTGTTTGGCAAAGTAAAGATAAAATAGGCTTACTTACCTAAGTTATCTCTTACAGTTAAAAAGATATTTACACTTGAATTTTCAATTTTTTATTTTTTGCATCGACTTTCTTTCGTTTTTCAGGAATAAGTCCTGAGGTATATGAGGTAAAAATTTTTTAAAAATATCTTGTAATTTGCTATATACCTCAAAATAATATGCTGAAAGAATTTTTGGATTATATCAATTCGTCTAGACGTGAAAAATATTCAAAATCAGCACTCTGAAATTAAGTACTATGAAAAATGGATATTTTTATACCCTTCACCACAGGTGTAAAGGGTATATATAAGTTTGTCATTCCGTTTGTAATTCCCACAATTTTCGTCGGAGAGCAAAAAAGTTTACATTTTCGGGATCCTTGTAAGAAATAATGACGATAGGGCCATGTCCGTCCGTCCGTCCGTCTGACCGTCCGTCCGTCCGTCCGTGTGTCGGTTGAAATGGCGTTTATGAAGCCCACCGATAACTGACATATATAATATATATATCAAACGATCGGAAATGCTTTCGAGAATTTTGCTATTGGAATTCAGCAAGATCGGTTCATACAATGCGGAGATATGTTAAAAAACCGGTTTTTAGAACCGGTTTTCCAGTTTCTGAAGCCTCTGTATATACTAGGGACTTCGTAGAAGTCTCGGAAATTTTTTTCTGAATTTTTGTTCTGAAAAATGAAATAAATCGGTTCAATAATAACTGAGATATCGGACAAAACGCATTTTTTATTTTTTAAAGCCCTGGTTTAAGCTATAGATTTTTATTTTTATATAGATCAGTCATAAATGTTTTTATAAAATTTCGTTTTTTTTAATAAACCAAATTCGTTTATAATCAACAGAGTTATGGCCCAAAAACTAATCTGTTAAGAATATAAATACACACACAAACATGTATATTAAGCATTGTAATGACTATTAGTGACGTTTTTTGTTTTTTTCGGTCACAAATATTTTTATAAAATTTTGGTTTTTTGAATCAGCAGGAACGGTTTATAAATGGCGGAGATATGCTTTAAAAACCGGCTTTTGAAACCGGTTTTTCAGTTTCTGAAGCCTCTGCATATACCAGGGACTTCGAATTTTCAAAGGAGGCTCGGAAATTATTTTCTGAATTTTTGTTCTGAAAAAATTAAATAAATCGGTTCAGTAATAACTGAGATATCGGGGAAAACGAATTTTTTATTTTTGAAGCCCTTGTTCAAGCTACAGATTTTTATTTTTATATAGATCAGTCATAAATGTTTTTATAAAATTTCGTTTTTTTTAATAAACCAAATTCGTTTATAATCAACAGAGTTATGGCCCAAAAACTAATCTGTTAAGAATATAAATACACACACAAACATGTATATTAAGCATTGTAATGACTATTAGTGACGTTTTTTGTTTTTTGTATAGACAAGTAGTTTAGTTAGAAACAGTAGTAATATAATGAATAACAGTGTTGTTGTTGTTCTTTGTATATGCAGTCTGTACAAAAATAAATAGATATGGAATTGTTGTTGTTTATTTTTAAAAACTAAAACATATCTGTTAAGAATATACATAAATACATACACAAACATGTATATTAAGCATTGTAATGACTATTAGTGACGTTTTTTGTTTTTTGTATAGACAAGTAGTTTAGTTAGCAACAGAAGCAATATAATGAATAACAGTGTTGTTGTTGTTCTTTGTATATGCAGCCAGTTTGTATATACACACATAAAAAAATATATAAATATGGAATTGTTGTTGCTGTTTATTTTTTAAAAGCAAAGCCTGCTATGATTGTTTTTTTTTTATATATGTATTCAAATTTTCGTAGTTTGAAAAAAATTTAGATTTATATATGTGAAAATATGAAAGCATACGTTAAGGCGAAAATTTTATTATTTGTCGGTAATATGGTAATATGATGTCGATAAGATAGTAAGATGGTAATATGGTGAAGGGTATCAAAGATTCGGCACAGCCGAATCTTTTTTCAATTTCATTTTTTTTAATTTTAGTACAATTCTTTCACTATATTATATTACCATAATATTTTTGCCATTATTTTTCATGCAGTGTATAAATTATATATCGATCATACACATCTGCAAAAATCATTTAAAAATCTTTACAAATCAATTTTTGGTAATTTTTCAAAATTAAAAAATATAAAAAAGATATAAAGAATAAAAAAATAATGTTTTGTAAAGCAAAACTCCGCCTAATAAAAAACTAAAAAACTAAAACTAATAAAATATTACAAGGATATAAAAAACTTATTTACCAATTTATTGATTTATAATTTGTATATATGGATCGTTTTAAAAGCATTATATCACGGTCTCAAAACTGACAACTTAGGTCAACTCTTACCAAATTCATTGTTTTACAATATTTCCATATGTGCGTATACGTAAGACACAATTGTTTTGTTGCGTTTTGGTTGTTGAACGAGATAATATTCGTAATAATCGCTTATATTTATTAAATATTTTTTATATTTTTCACATCTAGACGAATTGAGATAATCCAAAAATTCTTTCAGCATATTATTTTGAAATATATAGTTAATTACAAAATATTTTTAAAAAATTTCTACCTCATATGCCTCAGGACTTATTCCTGAAAAACGAAAGAAAGTCGAGGTAAAAAATCAAAAATTAAAAATTCAAGTGTAAATATCTTTTTAACTGTAAGAGATAACTAAGGTAAGTAAGCCTATTTTTTCTTTATCTTGCCAAACACTTTACAGAAATATATTTATTTCGGCTACAGCGGCATACATCTCCAGACTTATTTTGCTTGCTGACAACTATCGCAAATTATAAATGATTATATTATATATGTCAAATGAAAGCAATTTATTTGCTTAATACAATAATTTAGATGGCGTCAAAATATCTTAAAGACTTATAATTGTATGGATTAAAAACATGTTCTTAACCACAAAAATCAACCCTACATATTTCATATGTTGGGTTGATTGTTCATATATAAAAAAAAAAAAAATCAATTTTCCATTTAAAATTTATCATCAAATAAGAGTCAAGTTAAAACATTTTTCTAAAATTAACTTACAAAAAAATTAAAATCGTGCTTTTTGTTAAGAATACTATCAAGAGTAGTAATGTTTAAAAGACTATATTTTCCAAATTAATGTCGATAAACACTTAATTTTTTCAGCAAACGATCACAAGATATGTCTGTTATTACACATATTTTTGCGAAATTTTAAACTAATATTGTTTTTAGCTATCTACGAAATTGTTCAAAAAATAAAATTAAAGTGTATTTATTGAAGATTCTGTAGTAATTTTGACATGTGCTGATAGAACTTCAGAAGTTCTATAAAATTACGTTATTTTGATTTTAATAAAGCCAAAGCTCTATTTTTGAGATTTTTTTGAAAGTTTTAAATTCAAACCTCCACAACTTTTGTGCGCATTGATAAAAATTATTAACGCAAACAGACTTTGCATGCATAAATAGTCGTTAATAAAACCACAAATCGACGTTAGTGTCAGAAGAAAAAATGTTAAATGTTTTTACTTAAAATTTTTAGATTTTCCTCAAATAGGGTAAGTGTATCGGGCAGTTTAACTTTTTTTCTTACTTTAAATTTGTCAAATTTTACAAATTCGAACGTGGTTTTTGAAAGATAAATAGATATTACACCTCAAATAATTTCACCATCAAAGGGAAACGATTTCGGTTTACAAGAGAATTTTTTTAGATTTCGGACGAAATATTTGTTTACAATACTTTTAGATAGATCTAAGTTTCAGCAAAAACTATAGGTGTATCACACCTATCTTTAGTTTCTCAGTTTACATCAATTTGTGCAAAGTTTTGTTGCCATACATGCTTTTGTTTAAGAGATATCAATAGAAAAGTATGATCGGGGGTTACGATGGACTTTAGTATTTGACCCATAACTTTTTTGTTTATTAACCGATTTTACATATTTTCAGTACAAAACATTTTACATATTTTCAATACAAAATACATTCTTACTTTTAATTTTTTTAGTTAGTGAAAATAATGAAGAATAACAGGAATAACATTGTGGTGAAAAGCTTTTTCGCTTACATCGTAATTTCTTATGTACAAAGTCTGAAGCTTACATGAGAGCCAAATGTTATGTAAACGTTGTTTTTTTTTAACTTGTAACAAAAAAAAACCTTACTAGCGAAAAATAAATAAAGTTATTATAGAATCTTAATCACAATCTTAAACCTTTAAATATTTTGACATTATTATTGTAACATATTTCCAAATTACCTGAAATATATTTTACTTTTCCAAAGAAACATGAAACCTTAACTTCTGAAAATACTTAAGTCTCCTTAAAAACAAACAAAAAAGTATCAAATATCGTTCCTATATTCCTATGTATGTATATTTAAAGCCTTCAACTAAATTCACTAAATGTCAAAATCAAATACAACAATCAATATCTTTTAAATACGACTTTAAAGATTCAATCACTCTTCCTATTTCTATTGTGCATGTTGCTATTACTTTGACATTAGACAAATTGAAATGGAAATATTAAAGAAATCTCAAGGAAAATTCTTTCTGCACTGACATAGAATAATAACAACAATAAAAATAACAAAAAAAGATGTATCTAAAAGTTAGGAAAAATACAAAAAATTTTGTAAACATTTCAGGGATTATTATTCTTGTTTATTTGCTTGTTTTGCTTAGACTTAATATTTTTGGGAATTTCAAAGGAAATATTTAATGGCGCCAAACTCATCATTTAAATGGAATTCTATGCGTTCTATATTAAATTTTTATTAAATTAAAGGAAATAGTTTGTAATATGTATAGAATAATTAAGCAGTGAATATTATAGAAACCTATTGAATACATTAAATAAATTAAATTTGAAATAATTTTCAGAGCCCCTGGGTCACATACTTATTTAATTAATAATTCAAATTTGCTTTTCAAAATGTATAATTTGTTGTCAACGAAACCGTTAATGAGGGTTAAAATCATCAATCATAATATTATGTTTTATATATCGTCCATTCCATGAAAGAACGCCCAAGAATATTTTTCATGTCTTCCGGTTTTAATAATATTTGGCATACGCATACGCTATGGGGCCGTTTAAATATGTCCGTTTTTATTTTTTTGAATTTTGAAAAATTCGCGAATTTATTCGCGATTTAAATTTTTCAAAAAGTGAAAAAAATTACAAAAGTGTCTAACTTTAAACATATTTTGTCCTAGAATAATTTATATTGCAATTTTTAGCAAATATATCGAAAGAAGAAAAAATTGAAAGGGTAGACATTTTCCAAAAATGCATTCAAAAATTGCATTTGCATTATGAATGCATTTTTAAACGATAATATTATTTTTTAATTACTACATTTATAGTGGACTTATTCTTCTTAAATATGCAATTTAAATCATTAAAATCCGTTAACAACTTTTTGAGATATTGATGTTTAAAGTTAGATACTTTTGTAATTTTTTTTTTCACTTTTTGAAAAAATTAAATCGAGAATAAATTCGCGAATTTTTCAAAATTCAAAAAAATAAAAACGGAGATATTTAAATGGCTCCATAGGTTATATGTGTAACAAATATAAACAAAATCGGATGACCCTCCGTGAAAAAATTTACATTTTTTATAAATCTTTCGTGGAATTGACGATATATATTTACATTTATGCTTTAATTAACATATTAGTATATCAATCAATTATTGCATTCTACATGTACATACTTAGTTCAATTTACTAGCTTAGTATTTTTTGTTACCTTTACATATATTACTTAAATTGTATTAAATCATTTAATTGCACAATGTACATTTAATTTAATAGTTTAGAATTTCCAAAAGGGCAAAATAAAAAAATAAATTAAATGTTTAATGTTGGTTTTCCATTTCCGTTTGTTTTATTTTAATTTTTGTTATTGCTGCTGCTGTTTAATCTGAAAAGAACAACAGAAACCATCACCACATGCAATCGCGCTTAAAATTTAATTTACTGTATTTTCAGTCATTATCTTTTTGCAAATGTAAACAGTTTTAAAGTACTTGTCAAACATTTGGAGAGGAGTATTTTTTTAAATTTTTTTTCTTTTTGTTCGTTTAATGCGTTAATTCTTTTTAATTTATTTTTAATGAGTGAGGAAAAAGAGAAATCTAGATAAATGTGCTGCTGGTGTTTTTTTTTTTATTTTTATTATAATTAAATAAGTAAGTGCAATTTTTGGTCTTAATTTTCTTATATTATTTACAGAGAAATTAAGAAATGAAAGAGTGTTTTATGTAAGTTTTTTATTCATCGACATGATGACTATTTTGTATCATAAAGTTCAAAATGGGTGAACAGGAGTATGGAACAGAGCTAAACTAATTTGTTTACAAATTTTAAAATACAGTTTCTTGGGATATTTAGTTTTGATCTTTTCGAACTTTCGAAGAAAATATATTTTATACATGTCATTTTAAACTCAATATCTATTTTTATAAAATTAAAAAAAAGTTCTACAATGCACATAGGGGCAAATATATAACAAACGTGGCGTTACCGAGGTATTTTAACATAAGTGATTGGTATCGTTGAAGAGATAATTTTCTCTAGATTTTAAATATGTTTTAATATTATAACCCACTGAACAATATTAATGAAAAAATTATGAAAATATACATAAAGATTTTTTAATTTTCCTAATTTGGTTCTTAGATAAATATGAAATTTATTAAAAAATTTTTATTATTCAATAATTTAAAAAAAGGTGTAAACACACGTCAAAATTTTTACTAATCTGAAGTTTATTTAACATAATAAAAAATTATAAATTTAGGAAAAGTTTGCCTCCGTCTCTGATGGCCTTAAAATTGTATAATCTTATAAATAAAAGTTATTTGTGCCAAATTTGTACCTGATATTAAAATTGTTATGTGATTTATGCACTTTAAGTAAATTTCGGGGAGTAATTTATATGTACACTATGGTCTAGTGTGAACCAATTCCTTTGAAATTTGGTAAAATAATTTATATGGACCGATCATAACAAATCATTTACACCAAATTTCATTAAATTATTTTCCAAATTGTGAACTGCAGGTCAAAAAAATTCAATGATCCTTCAAATATTCTAAAATGGTTTAAAATCGAAATTCGCAAAATTTGAAACCATTATATACAGATGGTTTAGTTTTGCAGTTTCTTCGTTACTTTGCTAAATTTTTACACATTTTATTCATTTATGAATAGGCTTAGTAACAGAAATTATGTGTTTTATGAAAAATAATGAAATTTTTGTGCGCATTTTTGGAAAAATCAACGAAAACTTTACATAAGTAATTTTGTGGAGCAATTTCTTATTAAGATATGATTGTGCTTTTTTTTTTGCAGGTTCTTAAGTTCATTAAAATATAAGTTTGAACTATGAGAGGAGGTATTACTAGTAATATCTTGGTCAAATTTAAACTTCCTAAGATAATTGGAACGTAATTGGAACGGTAATTTGTTGATAATCCCAGAAAAATCTTCAAAAAAATTAAAAAAAAAAAATTCACCAATATTAACGTTACATGTATCAAACGATAGCTAAAGAAAAATTAATGAACCCGTATTTCATGATTTTCAGAAAAAAAACATTTTATATAAGATAAAATTAACGATTTACAAAAAATTCCTGAACTCAATAAAGTGTGTCAATTCCTGCGATGACAAAAAATGTTGCAAATGTTCCCTCCCAAAATTAAAGATTTATGTGTCTTAAACTAATTCCCAAAATATTAGGAACGAATTATTTCACTTTCGTGAGCTGGATCAATTTAAAAGTAAGGAGTGCGATCGAAAAAATCTTAACACACGGTTTGCTTCATAAATTTTTTTCGGAATCAATATAAATATATATATTTTTTTTCTTTGATCTAGTTATCATGGAAAATATCAGTTATTATTTTTAATAACAACCATGTTGGTTTGTCGTGATTTTCATCAAAATGAGTGTCAAAAAAGATGCACATGCTACAAATTATTAAAAAATTTCAAAAAAATCCAAATCGGTCCTACAAATAATTGGGCACACAACTAAATTTCTGCCGTCAAACTGTTTCTAACATTATAAAACAGTTTCAGGAGAATTTGACCATTAATATAAAATCTGGTTCAGAAAGAAAAACAGGTACACATGATATTGGGAAGGCCAGAAAATTGAAAGCATATTGAAAGGAACATCAAACACATCTAGAAGAAAAGTAGCCCAGTTATATTCGTGCTTTGACTATTTTGTGCGAAAATTTAAAGCTAATGCAGAGTTGATAATATATAAACTCCAAAAAGTTCCAAACAGGAATGCTGCCAAAAATTTTGAAGTCAAGAATAGGACACGGAAATTAAAACCAAGTTTCATACAAAAATACTCAAGTTGTATAATTGACGAAAAAACGTATGAGCTGGCAGAACTTTTGCAGCTTCTGTGTCAAAACTTTTTATTGTTAATGCTCGAGGCATTGTAAGAGGTAAGTTTAGGACCCAAAAGCAGAAAAAATTTCTTACAAAATTCCTGGTATAACAAGATTTTTGCAGCTGCGGCAAAACAGGAAAGTCATTTGATACATTCAGATCTTTAAATACCAAAATATGCATCAAGGAATATTTGCAAAAAAAAACTTCCTCCTTTCGTAAGAGAGCACAACGTGTCCACACATTATTGACCTGATTTGGTATCATGTCACTACGGTAAGAAAGCTTTGGAGTGGTACCAAAACAATAACATAGTTTTTGTACAAAGAGAGGTAAATTTTCCAAATTGTCCATAGCTTAGACCAGTGGAAAATTATGTTTTTATATATAATTTTTGAAAATTAAAATTTAACCATTCATTTTTTTATTATTATTTTTTTTTTTTTTTTGGTCAGAAAAACTAGTTATTTTACTACATTATTTAATTTTATTATTATTATTATTAATTACAAACAAAAATGCACAATTACAAATATGTATTTAAATAAAATTTTTTCAGGGAACATTGAATAGATTTTAATTATGAAAGCTGTGCATTTACTTTGTGATACTCCTAAATAGTTCAAAATAAAATAATTTAAATAAAGAATGCACATTAGAGAAACAAAAAAAGATAAGCTATTTAGATCTTGATAAGATGTCAGCACACCGAACTATCTCTTCGTTGTTTTGTTTGTAATAGAAAAATCGCCAATTTCTTCCAAAAATCATCTAAATGTAATAAAATTCGACAAGAATATTAATATTGACGCTGGTAACTTAAACACGCCATTTGTTTAAGTTTGATTACCGCGATTTATAATATCTCAAAAATGATGAAAATTGTCTTTTTAAAAATACAAATGTCTTCTAAATTATTTACGTTACAACGTTCATTGAAGTAATGAAATTACCTTTAAAATAATACCTGAAAGATGTTTTTATGTTAAATTTTATCGTGAAAAATATATATGTGGATGATGGAATCATTTTGAATGTTCTCTGTAAATGTCGTGATGGGATTGTACCAAACAGTGTTGCCAGGACTTGAGAAAAAAAGAAGCTAAATTGGACTTAAAAAAAGGTCATAAAAGGCTAAATACCCCAAAAAATAAAGCCAAAAAAAAGCTAACATATTTTTTATTTAAAAAAGCATAAATTTTTTTGTTTTCATTAGATTTTGGTATTTGTTAAATATATTTTAGTGAATTTGTAAATATAAAGTAATTAGTTTATATGGGTAATAAAGTTTGTCAAAAAAAATAATTGTAATATTTTTGTAGAATGAAGCGCCGCAGGCAAAAATTTTCATTAAATATAAATAATTTCGATATTTTTGTAAGAATTAATGTACACAAATACTTAAATTGATGATTTTGTAAAAATAAATTTTGTAAAATTTTAAAAATAAATGTTAAAAATAAAAAAGGCTAACAAAAAAGCTAGAAGCTAAAACGAAAATTTTGAGGCTAAAATCAAAATAAAAAGGCTAGATCTAGCCTTAAAAAGGCTAAACTGGCAACACTGGTACCAAATATTATCAAATTCGAAAGAGGTGAGAAAATCAGCTGATTGATTTTAAATGGATGACTCTATATTAAAATACTTTTATATTTTAAAACTCCGACAATGATGGAATTTTTTCTTTAGACTAAACACAGTTATTTCTTTCTATCGTCTTAATGATATTGTTTTTGTTTACAATAAAATGAGATGTCAATCTTTAAAATAGTTTAAAAAATCAAAAATTCTATAAACAAAATTTTCATATATTTCACATAAAATCAAGTAAGCTCTTTTTGTCTAAATAAAAAAACTAAATCTTGCTATATTCGCAACAAAAATGTTGTTAAAATAATTGCATATTAAATGATTGCATATTTTTTATTGACTTTTATAAAGAAATTCTAATGCATTCAATCTCCAAAAATTCCAAACCAAAGAAATAAATACGACAACAAACTTGATTATTCAAAAAAGTATAACAGAAAAAATTTTGAGAGCCATTTAAAAAACTTTTTTATGATGCTAATTATGTCATTTCCCGAGTGATTTTTCAATGTTATAGAGTGTATTTAAAAATTAACTTCTAAATATGAAAATTGCTCACACAGATGTGCGACAAAAAGTACAACAACTCTTCAGGAAAGCAAAAGAAAAAAACAATTTATTTTCTTCAGTACAATTTTTAGAAGGTTTAATAAAATATTTGGAGCAAATTAAGCGAAAAGTATTATTTTTGTCATCGTCTTCCAGGAAAGTGGTAGACAATTTCTTAGGAAATGTTAAAAATAATGCCTTTTATTTGAACAATTATTTTCTTAACACAAAATTATGAATATTTTCAATAAAATTTTTTTAAATATTTTTCTTGAAAAATTAGAATTTTAAGACTTTTATTATTTCATTTATAAATTAAATCTGTATAGTGAACCAAAATTTACATAATATGTAAAATTTATTAAATCTAGAAAGAAATTTAATTTTTTGTGTAAAGGAGCTAGGAGAACATTTGTGTTCTTTATTAAAAAAACGTTTATTAATTTTTTTCTGTGTAAATGCTTTTCTTTATTTTTGATGTTAAAAAAAATTGCTTCGTACAAAATTTTTAAAAGATTCTGATTTATAAAATAAAAAATATTTTTGATGAAGACGAAATTTTTAAGTAATATTAAAACATTAGTTAGTGTAATTTCAATATGACTGATGAAACTACCACTATACAATAATTTTTTTTATTGACATATAAATTTTTAATCGTATGGTAAAGCTTAAGCTGGAATTTAATGAAAAAAAAAAAAAAAAATAGGAATTGCATTTCCTATATTTCTTTTATTTAGTAAGTCCCAATTTTAAAAACCAATTTATTACCTCAAAAATGTTCGAAGGAAAATTAAGATAAATATTTTTTAAACATAGTTTGGTCGTTCTTAGGCTATATTGAGGATAAATTTATTCTTTTATTCTTTTATTTTCACTAAAGAAAATTTTTCTTAAAGAATTTTTATTTTTTCCTTTTCCTTCTGTAAATTTTTCTTAGTTCGAAATCCATTTTGGGGGGAGGAAATTTCCGATTTACCACCCCCCCCCCCCCCGTGGATCCGCGCCTGGTCACGATAACACTTTCTCATTGACGGCAAATATTGTGTAGAAAAATGTCCTCATTAAAGTTGTATAGAATTGTTTCATACAACTCATTTTTGATTTATTGCCAAAGGTCTCCATATAGCTGCCTTGTATAGTTTAGAAGTTATCAGCAATAGAATGTGTACACTTCTTCAACAGTTTTTTAATTTTTTATAATGTCATATTTTTGGACCATAAAGTTCTTCTGAAGTTTTGTAATTTAAGAAACACTCAATAGATATTATTTGTATCGAATATGTCAAATTCAAAATGCGCTTTTTAAAGTAGAATTACTCAATACTGGCTGCATTTTACTGAAATATAGTAAACATAGTGGTTATTTATTTCAATATAAGAAAGTTTTACTCAAATGTTTATAAAAACTATTTTTCATACAACACTTCTATGGCCAAAAGGAAAAACTATATAACATGAATTATGTCATTTTCGGTCTTTTAAATTTTTAGAATTGTTATATTACATTACATATTGTGTAAATTTTTTACAGAAATCTGACCATTACTTTAGGATATAGTAATCTGAATAACAGCATAATTCAATTGATTTTACTTTTTTCGAAATGTAAATATTTTACAAATTAACATATGTTTTCATCCATATTTAGATGTGTTATTTTTTTTTCAAGAGAAAAATTTTATATTTTTAATATTTTGGAAATAGAATTATGTACTTAATTCGACATATTCATGATATATTTTAAAATTCCATTTGGGTAAAATATATAAGTTGAGATATTATTTAAACAAAATAATAATTTTATAAAGGGAAAAACAACACCATTACTTTTTCGGTATATTTTTCAATAATCAATAAACATATCGGTTTCAAAAATATCCCAAATAATTTTCATAGAAATGTCGGATATAATTACCCTGGAGATAATCCAGAATGGTATAGTTTTTTCTTTTCGTCACAGACTTGATACTTGTAACTTATTTTAAAATCTCTTGGCGTATTCACAAAAATTCATCCTTCATCATACGTAGCGTGTCTTTAATTTGTTAAACAATAAACAAATTTAAGCTAAACTATTTTTTTATTAAGTTCAATTTAAAGAATTTGTAATTATAAAAAAAAAAAAAAATAAGTCGACTTCAACTTTATAGTACCCTACAAGCAAGTATTTAATATATTTCATACTAAGAATATGATTATATATTTAGAAATAGTTTAAAATCATAGTGGAATTTCATATTTTCTGAAAAATTGAGTTAATTTTTCTAAGAAAAGACTATATTAATTAAATCAACATAACGCATGACCAACATTTTCATATACATATTTCAAAGCGAATGATAAACAAAAAAAAACTACTTTTATACTAAAATCCTACAATAAAAACCCAGTTAACGAAAGACTAATTTCTGAATAAATGTTACAAATACACAGATTTTTTTTAATACACAATATTTTTCATATCACAATAAAAGAATGCCAGCCAACATGTAGTATTTTTTTATAATTCATATACAACAGTTTTTATGTGGTGTCAATATTTTTTTCTCTTAAAATAACACACAAAATCTGAAATATAACATGATATTTGTTTTAAATATAAAGTTGTTTTCATCGCAGTAAAAAAAAAAAAAAAAAATAAAAAATTGCAAAAAATGTATTTAAAATACTTAAAACATGTTAGGGTGTACAGTAAAATTGATTATATATATAAAAAGAGTGGTCCGGTTTGTATGAAGAGGAAATAAGGTATCGAGGGTTTCCGCTCAAATGAAAATTTGTTTAATTCTGATATGCCGTTTATTCTTTCGTGAGTTGGCTCAGAATAAGGGTTTATTGGATTTTTTTTTTTTTTTTTTTTCATATTTTTGCCTAAATTTGGGGCGATCATTTTTTCTAATATCTGCTACATTAGACTTTTGTCAAGGAAGCTGTGAAAAGTCTAAAATGATGTATAATTCATCATCCATGACAAAACATTTAAGCTTAAAAAAATAAGAAATTAGGAGCTACTCCATTTCAGCTTCAAAAATCTTCTTTGCGTTTTTATCTGGTATTTAAATTAATTTTTTTTTTTTTTTTTTTTTAATAACTTTTTTTTAGATAACTTTACGAAATTTGGCACAAAGTTTGTTTTTGTTTGTGATAATAAATTAGATATTTTTCATTCGAAATAAAGGGCTTAGAAATTTTCAAAAATCGTACCATTTTTGGACCCGGAAAATTTTTCTGAATAATATTTTGAAAATTGTTTAGCTCAAATTTAAAGCTATTTACCTTTAAATACATCCATAGTATAAAAGCACTTTTTCGGAAAGTAGATTAAAATATATTGCCGAAATGACCATAGATGCGTTTTCGCAACACTTACGTTTTAGGCGATCCATGTGGCTTTAACACCTAATTTTGGACAGCCTATTTATAAAAAAAATAAAAGATTTTTTTCTCTTATCTTTAAGACAACATATTAATCTAATAATAATTTTAAAAAAATTATTATTAAATTCATAATTAGTTAATTAGGCGATGTTAAAGTTGCTGATGCGAAAATGCAACAGCGGTCATAAATGGGTTAAAAACCAGGTTTTAAAAACCGGTTTTTGAGTTTCTAAAAAAATCTGTTAATAATATAAATATACACAAAAACATTTATATTAAGCAATGTAATGAGTACTAGTGTTGTTTAGTTAACAACAGCAGTAATATAATGATCAGGGTTGGGGGGTAATCATTACTTTATGTAATCTATTACATGCACAATTACAATTAACCAGTAATTTTACAAGTAACCTGTAATTGTAATTGAAAACTTTAAATTACAATCACGTGTATTTGTAATTGAAAAGTTCCAATTACAATTACAAGTAATTGTAAATGAAAATTTCAATTACTAATTAACATCGAAATGTACAAGTTTTTTAAATAAATAATGATTGTATGGCATTAAAAATATACAAAATTATCGGAAAAAAAAATCGTATGTTGATTTTTTTTTTTTTTTTTTTTTTATATAGCATTTCGATAAAATTTAATTTTAAAAGATTTAAGAGTGTAATTAATTACAATTATTTTCAATTACATTATAATTTTAATTCGAATTTTTCAATTAAAATTACTGTAATTGTAATTAAAAAAATATCAATTACAATTACTTGTATTTGAAATTGAAAATGTTCAATTACAATTACTTGTAAAGTAACTTAATTGAAAATGTAATCATTAACCCCCAACCCTGATAATGATTGACAGTGTTGTTCTTGTTTTTTTGTGTATGCAGTCAGTTTGTTTGTATATATATGCACATCTGGTCAAAATAATAGATACACCTTACAAGATGATATTTATGTGGCGATAACTTTGGAAAATTCTTCAGAAATACTCCGACTAGTTTTTTTTTGTAAAAAATTTAATCCGGCAATACCACTTTAATGAAAAATATGCATTTAAATTGATTTCGATTTAAGTACCAAAAATTGTTGTTCATTATAATAGACACAATTAATTAATTTGTAATTTTGTATATTAAATTAATTAATATATGTTAATTAATTTGTAATTTTGTATATTAAATCTGATTCCATTGTCCTTTTTTGATTTTCTCTACGTAATGGGATAAGAATAGTTGCATTTATGTTGAAAATATTGTAAAGAAATAGTATTCTGGCATAAAAAATGGAAAGAAACAATAACTTTACCAAATAGGAAAGAAAATTTTTCAAAGCAAGAGAAAGAAAGGCAAATAGGGAGAAAAATCTACATTTTTTTCCAAAATACCTTATGTAAAAACCAATCGATAGAAACTCATTTCATACCTTATAAACTAAAACGGAAAAGAGGATTATATTATTGTACACCTTCATTTCTTTGAAGGCTATTTCAGCTGAAAATTTTTATGAAATGGGTCCGCAAATAGTCCATCTTCGTTCGAATTGCGAAAAAAATCCATCAATGCATATATAAAATTTTAAAATATGGTTAAAACTTGTTAAAACAAAAATTTACTTTAGTCCGAATATGAAGGCAAACAAATTGGAAGACATATCTTTTGCCAAAAGGAAAAACTACATAACTCAAGTAATGTTGTTTTTCGTTTTTTTAATTTTTAGAATTGTTGTATACCATTACATATTGTGTAAATTTTTTAGAGAAATCTGTCCATTACTTTAGGAGATAGTAGTCTGAAAAACAACATAATTCGGTTGATTTTCCTTTTTTCGAAATGTAAAAAATGTATAAATTAACATATGCTTTTTTCCATATTTCCTATATTAAAATTCATGATTGAATTCAACATACTTATTTAAAATATGTCTTTTTTTTAAGATATAAATTTTATTTTTATAATATGTTGGAAATGGAATAAGTACATAATTCAACATATTCATATTTTAAAATTCCATTTTGGACAAAATGTATAACTTGAGATATTATTTAAACAAAATATAAATTGTTTAAAGGAAAAACAACACCATTACTTTATTACAATATTTATAATTATACGGAAGTTAATTTAAAATTGTATACCTATGACTTTTAATTTCAATTTTGAACCTTAAAAACGCTCTCCTGAAAAGTAATAAAAATGAATTATGTAGTTTTTCCTTTCTGCCACAGATATTATTCAGTGGCGAAATGAGAACTAATTTGTTTGGAAACGACTACCAAAGAAGTGTCCAATGTCTTATTGGCTATTTAACAATGAAGTGAGGAAATTTGATTGTCTTATTTATAGTATTGTTAAATAAAATGAACGTGGTAAGGTGCAGGGATAAATATATTAGATATTGTTATAAGGAGTGCGTTCCAAAAATCTTAACATATATAATATTCAATAACTTGGCAATGGCTAACCTTAGAGTTTTCATTCTTTTTTTATTTCATTTATAATGTACGAGCTGTAGACCCGAAACTTCGTTAGCGGAAATTTTTTATAAAAACCATACTATATAATATATAATAAATTTAAACTAAGATTCTTTACTCCCTTGGGAACATTTTTAATAATGGTGTTATGTCATCCATAAATAACAATTTTACTTTAATTTCAGGTTTCTAATCTTAGATTAACGAAAAATAAATATCAGAATTACAAAAAAGTATATTAGAATAAAAAAAAAGGACCACAAAAACAATTTTATGTTTCTAAGGATGAAAAATGCAGAACATTCAAGAAGAACTATTAGAAAAACAAAAAGAGATACCATAAAGTCCCTTCTTGTGAATTCTCGTTCATTTAGGACTACAAATATTTAATTTCGTGTTTCTAGATTCATAATTATATGAAATTTAAAAAAGTACCATTAGAAGAACAAAATAAGCACCACAAAGACCCCTCTTATGAATTCTTTCTCACATAGGACCATGCATATCTAATTTCATGTTTCTACTTTAAATACTATTGGAAATTCAAAAAGTACCATTTGAAGAACAAAAAAGTACCACAAACTCCACTCTTATGGATTCTCATTCACTTAGCACCACATGTTTTTAATTTCATGTTTCCAGATTGAAAAAGTACCATAGGAAGAACAAAAAAGTACCACAAAGTCCCTTCATATGGATTCACATTCACTTAGGACCACATGTCCTTAATATCATGTTCCTAGGTTCATATTTACAGAAAATTCAAAAAGTACCATTAGAAGAACAAAAAAGTACCACAAAAACCTCTCTTATTAATTTAACATATCTTTAATGTCATGTTTCTGAGTTAAATATTATAGAAAATTCAAAAGGTACCATTAGAAGAGCAAAAAAGTACCATAAAGTCCCCTCTAATGAATTCTAATCGTTTAGGACCAAATATCTTTAATTTTATGTTTCTATGTTAAATATTATAGAAAATTCAAAAAGTACCATTAGTAAAACGAAAAAGTACCACAAAGTTCTCACTTACGGATTCTCATTCACTGAGCAATTCATGTCCTTAATTTTATATTTCTAGATTAAATATTACAGAAAATTCAAAAAGTACCATTAAAATAACAAAAAAGTACCACATCGTCCCCTCTTGTGGATTCTCATTAACTAAGGACCACATATCCCTAATTTCATGTTTCTATGTTCATAATTATGAAAATTCAAAAAGTACCATAAATAGAACGAAAAAGTACCAAAAAGACCCCCCTTGTGAATTCTTTCCAACATCGGACCATGCTTATCTAATTTCATGTTTCTAGGTTAAATATTACAGAAAATGCAAAAAAGTACCAATAGAAGAAGAAAAAAGTACCACGAAGTCCATCCTCTTGAATTCTTACCTACATCTCTCATCACTCTTGTAAATTCTTATCTACATTTTCTTAATTTCATGTTTCTATGTTTAATGTAGTTGAGAATTCATTATTAAGTTTGAATAAAATGTAATTTCCCGCCTTTACCCCTTTTATGGTACTTTTTTTTACTCATCGAGGTATCAGAAATTGTATTCCAATAAATTTCTAAACTGTAGTGGTATCCAGCGTTACCATTGAGAATTTTTAAAAAGTGTCCAAAAAAGGGGATTTCAAAATAAAAAGTCGCCAAAAAAGGGGATTTTTAGAAAAAAAGGGGCCAACTGATTTGAAACTAAAAAAACTCCTTCAAATTTGTTTATTTGATAACAACAGAAACAAAAATGTTGTATTTTAAGAAAAACTACTAAATCTAATTTCGTTATAATTTATTTATAATTATTTTACAACAATTTTTATTATTACAAAAATAAAATTCACAAAAATAGTTGACATACAATTCTCTTTTAATTAATTACACTTCTGTATTATAGTATGAAGTCTTCATTCGTATTGCGGTCTTTCTAATTCCCGTCGAACTGAACATATGGATTCACAAATATTGACTTAAGTCTATTGGAGATATGATCTTATTATAATTTAGTAAAAAGTCACGTTCCCCTGAGGGATTGCTATGAGCAATTAAAAAAATATATATTATGATATAAGTCTTTATCGTATCTGTTTTTATTTTCTCAATACAGTGCAAAACATTCGCACATGATGATTTAAATAGCTGTTTATAAATTTTATTATTTTTAGTTCCTAACAGTTTCAGTTCATTTATAAATACTCAGCAGCTTTTTATATCACTATACTGTGAAACAATCTCTAAATAATAAAATTTATTTGTTTAAATTAATATAAAATATGTCGATATATTTCAAATAACTAAGATTCCCGTCATTTATCATATAGTTTGAAAAAGTCGCCATTTAGTCGCCATTTATAAAAGGGGCCAAAAAAGTTGCCAGGTGGTTGAAAAAGGGGAAATTGGAAATTGACTAAAGTCGCCAAACGGTAACACTGGTGGTATCCCATATTAAAATACTCATATGAGTATTTCAATAAATATGAAAACATGTTTTATGAAAAAAGTACCAAAAATAGGTACGATTTTTACCCCTTGAACGTTTGAATTTCTAAAAAGCACCAAAGTTGTATTTCTCATTTTTTGATAAGTTATGAATACTACATAAATTTTATCTGTATGTTGATTGGTTTCAAAGATACATATGGTACCAAAAAAGTACCAAAATACAGTTTTTACCCGTTTTCTCCCTAAAACGGCCGATTTTCAAAAAAGTACCAGACACCTGTCCAATTATTTTTTAAATGAATAACGATAGCTATTCAACTTTTTTTTGTATCATTATTAGTTTACGAGTTATAAGGTTACCGATTTTACCCGTTTTTACCCTTTTTTACCCCCTAAATCCCATCTTAGTGGATTTATATGGAGGGAGACCTACCTACGTTCCAAATTTCGTCTCTCTAGCTTCAGCCGTTTGGGCTGTGGGATGATGAATCAGTCAGTAACGTTACTCTTTTATTTATATATAGATTACAGATAACAGAAAAATATAACTTTTATAGTTCTAACCACTGCTTACCATTTTTGGTAACCCTTCCTTTAGAGATTTGATAGTAGCTTCACTCACTTTTTTGGACAATGTGCTCAACTTCTTTTAAAATCTTCGGTATTTTGGGACACATTTTTTGTGCTCTTCAATTCACTTTTCACAAGAGCTCAATATTTTTCCACTAGCTTCAACTGCGAACAGTTTGGAGAATTCATGTCTCTTGGTACAAAAACTATTTTATTGTTTTGGAACCACTCCAGAGCTTTCTTACCAAAGTATACAAAGTAGTCCGACTCTCTATTTATGAAATTTCTCTCTCACATATATGGGTGCCGTGTGAGCAGAGAGAACTATAAACAAAAGAAAAAAACACACAAATTTTAACTGCAGATATCCAAACGTTTATGAACTTTTACAAGTTACTGCATTCACTCACAACATTTTAAAATTTTTTTTTTATCACCAAAAGATGGTTTTTATTTGAAATACAGGTCCATTTTGCACAAATTTAAAAAATAATTTTAATTTTAATTTTTGACATTTTATTTTGTTTGATTTATAGGTTGAATTGTAGAACAGAGTTTCATTTTTTAGTATTGAAAATTCAAACAAATTGAATTTTAGAACATTTTTATAGAACTCTGTGCGTATGGGAAAAATAAAAATTCACCAACACATTTACATTTTTGTTACCAACACATATTTAGAGTTAGGTACTTTTTCACTAACACACTCTTAGAGTTAGGTACTCCTGCCCAAGAGTCGGACTACTTGTATATACTTTGTTTCTTACCGTAGTGACATGATGCCAAATCGGGCCAAAAATGTGTGGACATCTTGTGCTCTCTTATGAAAGAAAGAAGTTTTTTTTGCAAACATTCTTTGATGTATATTTTGGTATTTATAGAACCGAATGTAACAAATGACTTTCCTGTTTTGCCGCAACAGCAAAAAGTTTGTTATACCAGCAATTTTGTAAGAAATTTTTTCTGCTTTTGGGCCCTAAACTTATCTTTAACATTGCTTCGAGACTTTACAATATAAAAGTTTTGCCACAGAAGCTGCGAAAGTTCTACCAGCACATACGTTTCTTCGTCAATTATACAACTTAAGTAATTTTGTATGAAATTTGGTTTTAATTTCCGTGTCCTATTCTTGGCTTCTACATTTTTTGCAGCATTGCTGTTTTCATCTTTTTAGACTTTATATGTTATCAACTCTGCATTAGCTTTAAATTTTCGCACCAAGTAGTCGAAGCACTGAGATAACTGGACGTTTTTCTACCTGTTGTGTTTGGAGTTCCTTTCAATATGCTTGCAATTTTCTGGTCTTCCCAATATCATGTGGACCTTTTTTTCTTTCCGAACCAAGTTTTCTATTAATGGTCAAATTCTCCTGATACTGTTTAGTAACATTATAAACATTTTGACGGCAGAAATTTAATTATGTGTCCAATTATTTGTAGGACCTATTTAGATTTTTTTGAAATTTTTTAATAATTTGTAGCACGTACATCATTTTTGTCACTCATTTTGATCAAAATCACGACAAATCAACATAGTTGTTATTAAAAATAATAGCTGAAGTATTTTTCAATGATAACTAGATTTTTTTGATCGCGCTCCTTATTTCCATATGCCGTAGAGAATATGCCATTCACCCTGGACATTCAAGCAAGATAATGGCCCCAAAAACAATTCGATTTCAGTTAAGAATATGTTAGTAGTAGGAGACAGGGGGTTCTAAACACAACACGATGAAATTGACAGGGGGTTCTAAACATTTTGCTAGTTTTTACAACAAACACGATGAAATTGACAGGGGGTTCTAAACATTTTGCTTGTTTTTACAACAAACACGATGAAATTGACAGGGGGTTCTAAACATTTTGCTAGTTTTTACAACAAACACGAAGAAATTGACAGGGGGTTCTAAACATTTTGCTAGTTTTTACAACAAATACGATGAAAACGACTAGAATGGTGGTTGTTTTTGAAGATTTGAAAAATATTTTTGTCGCACACAAAAATTTTCCACGTATATTCCTCTTTGTGGTTATTTTCATGCGGGTGGTAACATTGTTATTTTTATGCTGGTTGTAATATTTGGAAAATATTTCTTGAATCTTGCAATTTTTTCTGAAATCCTGGTATTAATATTTAATGTTGCCTTTTTAAATCAATTTCATGGAGTTTGTAGGATTTGAAAAATACTTTTATCGTGCCCAAAAATGTTCGTCATTTTTATTTTTATGTGGGTTTTAATATTTTAAAAATAGTTCTTGAATCTTGTAATTTTGCTGGAACCCTAGTATTATTATTTAATATTCCCATTTAAAATCAATTTCTTGGAGTTTGTAAGATTTTAAAAATATTTTTGTCATCTAAAAATGTTTAGACATTTGAGGAAAAATGATATCCATTGTTAAAAATATATGCATATTCCTGAAAATATTGCGAACATTTTATTATTTATTATTGGTATTTTTTAAGATTTGAAAACTATCTATTTCGCGCCCAAAAATGTTCTACGTTTATTCCTTTTTGTTTTGCGGCAGATCAAATTTGTATTTTATGAGGGTTGTAAAGCGTGAAAATTATTGTTTGTGGCGCCCAAATTGTTTACACGGGATTTCCTCTTATGATTACTTTGATGTGGGTGGTAACATTATTAAATCTAGAGATATATATATGAAACATTATATCCGTTTTTGAAAATGCATGTATATTCTAACATTTTATTACATATCTTGGATTTTTTGTTTTTATTATCATTATTATTTTGGATTTTCTAAAAATTTGTGGGTGATGACAAGATTTAATTAAATCCGGACTTAATATTTTACATGATAAACCATGTGAAATCATACTTTGGGATATTTTTAGTATTATTTCTATGTGTATATGTAAAAATGAAGCATTATTATAAAAATCAAAGGTTATATAAAGCCTACATTATTAAACTGTTTTCAGTTTGAAATTTATTTTCAAACTTCAAAGCAATTTTTGTGTATCAAATTAAAAAACTTGTCTACATTATTTAAAAAAATAAAAATAAAATTTTAAAACAATCATAAGAATGGATTCCACATTAAACTTTTTGCCTGCAACTTCCAACTTCTCAAATGATATTGGACAAACCAATAATATAAACTATACAGTTGAACATTATATGGATGTTGCCCCCTCAACGTCCAGATCCACCAAGATTGTGAAAGAAGCAAATAAGAGCAAGAATGGAGTTAGTGGTGACTTCCAATGTGATGTATGTAATACATGTTTCAATACATTACAAAAGTTACATAAACATAGTATTGTACATAAAAAAAGTACAAAAACAACAATTTTCCCTTGTGATGAATGTACAAGAATATTTAAAACTGTTGAAGGAATGGTGAATCATAAAAAAAGTCATCAAAAGATTATCAAATGTACAAAGTGTGATATGGACATAATGAGATTGGATTGGGGTCACCACCTCCGTACAGCTCTTCATAAGAAAAACATCGGAATTCCACAAAAATTAACGGAAAACATGAATGTAAGATCCAGCGATTTTATGGAGAGAATCGAAGTTTATACATACACTAATCCAAAACCAGAGGAAGTCTATATTGAAAAGTTTTTTGAAAGATCCCAAACAGAAGTATTGGATATACTTAAAGAAGCCCTTATTAAACAAATTAATTTCAAATTTAATTTTGAAGTTCAATGTTTATACATTAAAAGCAGTGGTGAATTGGAAAATATTGAAACAATTGCTCACATCACAAAAATGATAGCGGTGACTAGAGCCGACAGTTTAAAAGAGATGTATGAAGAAAAAGCCCTCGACATTAAAAATAAAATGTCTGAATTTCAAGAACGAGATAGTGGATGGGCGCTATTTAAAATTTTAAGTTTAGACATTAATATAAATAAGCATAATGTTGTTCGAGGGTCTAGCTATATAGACTTACCATATAAATTAATGAAACAACATTCATGTTTAAACATTAAAAATAATGACAACTATTGCTTCAAATGGTGTATTATAGCTGCCCTAAGACCTACAACCAATACTAGGAAAGCAAGAGAATGTACCACATATAACATTAATAATATTGAGAGTGAAAAAATAATGCTTGGGGACATAGAAATAAATTTTGAGAATATGAAATTTCCTTTGGACGTAAAGGATGTTAAAATTTTTGAAGAAAAAAACCCTGAAATTAGCATCAATGTTTTTGGGTATGATGTCGAAGGAAGCCAAATTGTTGGACCATACCATGCCTGCAAAGAATTAAGGAAAAAGCATATAAGCTTAATGTTGCTGGAAAATAGTGATAGTAGTAAGAGACATTATGTTCTTATTACTGAATTGTCAAAGTACGTTAATATTTTAAAAATATATTTTTAGTTTTTTAATAATATAATATTTTCATTTTCTAGATTCCTGAGATCATCGCTAACATCAAGCAATAACTCTGTTAACTTTTGTATGACATATCTGGCTTATTCTAAGGATATTGACATGTCAGTGCTCCACAAAGATGGATGTTCAAAGTTGGTCACAAAAATGCCTGATGCTGATAATATGTATGTAGAATTTAAAAATAATCTTAATAGTTTAGAAGTACAATTCGTAGTCTATGCAGACTTTGAATGTCTTTTAGAAAAAGTAGGTAGTAGGATTAGTGACAAAACCGTGAATGAACAGAAACATATCCCCTGTTCATTCAGTTATTACATTAAGTGTAGCTATAATGATAAATATTCAAAATTATTTACATATAGCGGACTAGATAGCCCCCAAGTATTTGTTAGGGAATTGTTGAAAGACACAACTGATATTTATAATAGGTATCTAAACAAGGTAGTACCAATGTTAGAAATGACTAAAGAAGAAATCAATAAGTTTAAAAATACTAAAGATTGTATGCTTTGTGGTCAACTCTTAGGTGAAGATAGAGTTAGAGATCATTGTCATTTGACTGGTCGTTATAGAGCTGCACTACATAACCACTGTAACATAAATTTTAAACTTAAGAAATTTATTCCAGTATTTTTCCACAATTTATCGTCATATGATAGTCATTTGTTTATTACAGAATTAGGAAAAGTTACTGGTGATATTGAAATAATTCCTTTAAACAAAGAGAAATATATATCAATAACGAAAATTGTTTCCACAGAAAAAGGTAGTTTTAAACTTCGATTTGTAGACTCATTTAGGTTCATGGCATCAAGTATAGACTCATTATCATCAAATTTAAGTTCAAATGATTTTAAAATTATTAAAAAATATTTCCCTAACGATAATGAGTTTAATTTAGTAAAGAGAAAAGGAGTATTTCCTTACTCTTATATAGACTCTTACACAAAACTTTCTGAGGAAAATCTTCCTGCTCGTGAAGAGTTTAAAAATCTCTTAACAAATAGAGAATGTAGTGTTGACGATTATCTGCATGCTAAAAATGTTTGGAAAACATTTAATTGTAAATCACTCTTGGACTATACAGAATTATATGTTAAAAGTGATACTTTAATTTTAGCTGATATTTTTGAAAATTTTCGAAAAATATGCAATAACATTTATGGACTAGATCCATGCCATTATTTCACTGCTCCAGGTTTATCATGGGATGCTATGTTAAAAACAACAAATGTTCGATTAGAATTACTGACTGATGTTGACATGTATAGCATGATAAAAAATGGTATACGAGGAGGACTTGTCCAATGCTCTTTGAGGCATACAAAGGCAAATAATAAATATATGTCAAATTATGATAGTTCAAAACCATCAAAATATCTAACGTACTTAGATGCGAATAATTTGTACGGTTGGGCAATGTCACAATATTTACCAGTATCCGATTTCGTTTGGATTAATAATGAAGAAATAAATGAATTAGATATTACATCTATAGAGGATGAGAGTAGTGAGGGATATATATTAGAAGTGGATTTAGACTATCCTAATGAGCTACATGACCTACATAATGATCTACCATTTTGTCCAGATAATAAAATTATTCCTCCAATGAAAGAGGAAAAATTAATAGCAGACTTGACTAATAAGAGAAAATATACAATTCATTATAGGGTTTTAAAACAATGTTTGGAAAATGGTTTAGTTTTGAAGAAAATACATAGAGTAATTAAATTTAAACAAGCTCCATGGTTGAAAACATATATAGATCTTAATACATTCCATAGAACTAGAGCGACAAATGCGTTTGAAAAAGATTTTTTCAAACTATTAAATAACGCTGTTTATGGTAAGACCATGGAGAATGTGGAAAAAAGGAAAAATGTATATTTAGTTACAAAGTGGGAATCAGATAGAGTAAACCACAAGGAAGCAAGAGCTCACATAGCCCAACTTAATTTCCATAGCTTGTCTAAATTTGATGACGATATGTTTGCAGTTGAACTAAAAAGATTAAACATAAATTGTAATAAGCCAATGTACTTAGGATTCAGTATTTTAGAAGTATCAAAATGGAAAATGTATGATTTCCATTATAGTTATATGAGGCCCAAGTTTAAGGAAAATTTGAATTTAAATTACATGGATACAGATTCTTTTATTTATACTGTTAAAACAGATGATTTTTATAGAGATATTTGTAGTGATGTTCCTCAACGGTTTGATACATCCGAATATAAACCAGACAATATTTTTAATATACCAATTGAGAACAAAAAAGTTCTTGGGATGATGAAGGATGAAAACGCTGGTGTAATAATGAGGGAATTTGTAGGGCTTAGAGCGAAAATGTACTCTTTCCAAAATGAAAACCATAGTGAGGTAAAAAAATCAAAAGGAGTAAAAAGAATAGCTTTAGAAAGAATTAGTTTAGCAGATTATAGAAAATGTTTGTATACAAAAAATATTTATAGTGGTAGTATGTATACATTTCGATCATACAAACATCAATTATATACTCAAAGAATTCACAAAACAGTTTTAAGCCAAAACGATGATAAACGGTATATTAAGATGGATGGTATAGGGACATATGCTTGGGGGCATTACAGATTAAAAAATTCTGATTTTGAATTAGATGATATTGCAGAGTATTTAATAGATTATGGGGATGATAATCAATTACATTCTCATAATAATAATGCCAATAACATTCCAGATTTTTCTGCTTGTGATGAGGATATGTTTTTAGACTTAGACGAATCTTCTCATAATAAAAATAAAAATAATATAAGTACTTTTTCCGATTTTGATGAAGAAATATTTCTTAATTTAGAAACATTTGCTTCTTCTCCTATTAATAATAATTTAAGTATGTTCTCTGACTGTGATGAGGAAATATTTCTTAATTTAAATTCATCTTCTTCTAATAAAAATAATAATATAACTATGATCTCTGATAGTGATGATGATATTTTTATGGAGTTGGATTATTAATATAAAGTATTTATTAATTGAAGAAAAAAAAAACAAAAAAACTGTGATTTGTATATATGTATGTATATATATTTATTTATTTATTGTTGTTTAAACATAAGTTATAAAATAAGTTTGTTAAATAAATTCAATAATTAAAAAAGTATAATAATTTGAAACATTTATTTATTTTAAACTATTTTTTTGACGGATGATGTAAGGGGTGAGTATTCGATAAGTCGATCATGTACGAGCACACAGTATGCAGACGTATTTTTCTCAACCGTTTTATCCATAGAAAACTCAACTTTTATATCTATGGGACCTGTTGTGATTGATTCATTTTGATGACTTACATCAATTACGATTATAGGTGCTTTTTCCTTAAATTTTTCTGATGATAGAAGAGGTTGTGGCTCCCTCATATAAAAGTTTTGTTGAAATTTGACGTACATATCATATAAAATTGCATACCGCTGATTATCAAATTTAATGTTTAAGTCATCATATGGATATGAATCGGAATTTAAATGAACTTTAATATTGTTAAGATTGGAATGTGTAAATTCATTATTCTGTTGAAAAGCAATTAAAACAAAGCGAGGGCGCTCTCTGTTTGCTGCAAGTTTAACATTCCAAATATGATTTTGAGATGATGATAGTTGAGGATGATAGTGGCAATCCCAACTACGAAATGCTATAGACAACGGATTTCCACTGTTAATAATTTTTATTGTATTTAGTTTTGCATAATCAGATAGTTTTACATGGGGAATTCTCCAGCTTATATTTTGAATTGTAATTTTTGGTTTTTCACCAGCTTGAGTTGAATAAATAATATTATCATCGTTTTTGGTTCGCAGTAAAATTAGTTCATGTTTACAATTCAATAAAATTTTATTATAATCTCCTGCAAATCCTAATAATGACTTAAGTGGTACATAAAAGTTGAAATATCCATCACCAATATCAATATCTTTATCATAAGACCAACTTGCATTTCCCATCATGATACTTTCACTATCATTTAATGATAGATAGTTTTTAATTGTACTAGAAATTCCTACATGACGGCTGCGATCTATTTCAACACCATTAAGTTCATAACGGATCTCCTCAAAAAGTTTTGGTACAAAATTATTTTTTAATTTGAAGTTTTTGGATTTTTGACTATTTACAGCATTTACTACAAAGCCTTCAATATATAAAAAACTTTCACTTGGTAAGACATATAAATCTTGATTCTGTATTGAGATACGGATTTCATCATTGTTATTGAATGATTGAATGTATGGTGTATATGTATGATAATCTTTTTTTATAATTCTCTCATCCGAGATGGGTTGTTCCAACACATTAATAATATCAGTCATTATTCTTTAATATTAAATTTAATGATTTTAGGAATTGTTTATTCGCTTCACTAAGTTTTGGAATGCTTAAAAATGCTCTTGTTCGTCCAATGTTCTGCACCTTAATGTGATTGTTTACTCGACTGACAGTATTTTTATTATATATAATCATTATTGTTTGGGTCTTAAGTGAAGACGAAGAGTAATATTTTCACCACGAAAATTAATTAAATCACTATTTTGATCGACAATAGTAACAGTTATAGAACTAATCTCTCTGGTGTTGAGTGGTAAATAAATTAAATTCCGAGGAATCTCATCCATTTTATATCCCGGAGATACATTAATCCCGAATTCATGAATTGTATGTGCTCTTGCACCATTAATATAAGAACCAATTGCAATATTACAATCAATGCGGATTGTGTTTACTTTTAGAATATTTACAGGCAATTCAGATAGATAATTAGAACCTCCTCTTAAAATATTTTTATTGAAACCCATCAACCCTCCAATTGTTCTTTCTCTATTGAAATATATAGGATCATGAGAAGTAGATATTTGTACTTGCATGGTGTTATTGTTGGCTTCAATCTTAATTGACTTTTCACCATTTGTCAGACTTTCATATTCAAACTCTAAATAATTAGCAATATCCTCTAATTCATAAGAACCAATGGGAATTTCAATGATATTATCTCCAATATGAAATAAATTATTATCGCCATCCACATTAGGAATGCTATTATATGTATGAAAATCTATAAGTGAACATTCATAGTCTTGTCCTAATTCTATTGATGGAAAATAATTTGCAGTTAAAATAGAAGAATTTCCGTTCAAAGAATGTAATAGACATGTTGACCACTAAATCTTTAATGAAATGAAAGACTGAGAAATGATATTTTAAAATATATTTTATTTAATATTTTCATGAATATAATTACATATAATTTGTTTATTTTATATAGTTATAATATTTCATTTTTATTAATCCAAGAGTTATGATCACTAGAGAATCCCAACCATTTTACATAAGCTTGACCATTTTTAGTTCTTAAAACTTTCTCAACTAAATATGTATTAGGATATCTGGTTGAAAGAAGTTCTTCTTCATAGAATGTTCCTTTGATTGGAGTCCCCGTATAGTCTTCTAATATATATGTTGTTGGATATGTAATTTTAATTTCTTTAATTTTAAATATTTCTGTAGTCCAATTTGGTGTATACCCTTTTTCAAAGTTATGTTTATATTTGCTGATCCTCACATGATCACCAATATTAAACTTATTTTTCTTAAATATTTTAATGTGATCATAAACTGTATTTAACAGGAATTTTTCGTTGGAGGGTTTAACATTAGCTGGTGCCATTTTGATTGTTCGATGAATTTTTTTATTATACTCATTAATTAACTGTTTATACAAATCGATCCAATGATAGGAACCGTTGTAGCTAAATTCTTTCCACATCATTCCCTTTAAAGTTCTGTTGAAACGTTCAACGATGGAGGCTTTCATAATGCTATAGGTAGAATAATGGTTTATTTTGTATTTCATCATTAAATTTTTGAATACTTTATTAAAAAATTCTTTTCCATCATCTGTTTGTAAATTTTTTGGTATTCGTCCCAAAGTAAATATATTACTCATGGCGTTAGTAACATCTTGAGAGTTCTTTGATTTAAGTGGTCGAATCCAAGCAAATTTAGAAAATGTATCAATGACAGTCAATAAATATTTAAATCCTTTATTATATGATGAATAATTCCCCATTTCAACTAAATCGGCTTGCCATAAATCATCTATACCCTTCATTATCACTCTTCTACGTTTAAAGTTTTTTCTTGCTTGAGCATGAAGCTCATTCACTAAATCACGTTTCACATTCATTATTATTTTACCAGTGTTTATTTTTAATTTTTATGTTTTTTTTTTTTGGCGTATTTGATTCAATGCTTCCTTTTTGTATTCTTAGTTACTAATGGAAATCCATTATTTTCTACTCTTAGTATTTTCTCATACAACACTTCAAATTGTTCACCAAAGTACGTTTTTAAGAACATCTCTGTTTGAGCTATCATATTTTTATTTGATTCATTAATATTTTCAATTTTTTCATTAAGTTTAGCATATTGTTCTTTATTTCTTGTTAATATTTCTTGTTGCAATTGTCTGATTTCTCTTCCCATGTAATGTTTATTAACAGCGTCTTTTTCTTGTATAGAAAAAGAAACATTTGTGATCCTTTTGTTTTGAAAATCCATGTTATTATTTTTATCCAACATAAATCCAATAATTTGACGAATTTTTCTTTTATTTTTTTCATTTTTGACAAAATCATTTTGACTTTTTGAATGATGGCCAAACTTATCAACAGACATATCTCTATAAAACTATAATCTTCTATACAATTATATCGGCTTCTTGTAATTCTTCTATTATTGAGTTAATTTCATTATTATGGTTATTGTGTCCGGCACCTTCTGATGCAATCAGTAGTCTAAGTCTATCTACTAATTCATTAGGATCGTTCCAGTATTTATAGTTGGGCTTTTCATTATTAAATTCCATCATCATTCCATTTCCTTTACGTGTTTGTGATCTCAACGATTTTATTGGTGTTGATGAGGTTTCATCTACAAATAATTTTTGTATAATCGTCTTATATTTTTTACTTCTGATACCTTTTATCTGATTTAATGGATCATAATTCTTTTTATGAGCATTGGTATTTATTAAAATTTTTTTGTAAATATCCAATTCATATGGTTCATAATTTTTTGGTTCTTTATGAAATAATAACTCAATCAATCCTGGTGTAAGTGCCCAATTTTGATTTCCTATAGTTACTTTATCGTTAGATATTTCTATGTCACAATCTCCAAATTTCCAAACATTATTCCTATTTTTATGTGGACCATATGTTGTATCAAGAATTTTATTTTTATGTAAAAATGATAAATCTACAATTCCAGATGAATTAGTAGCAGAATTGAAACTAGAATCTTCAGTCTCATTTCTATAAGTATTATCACTGTTTTCTTCATCAAAATCTTCAATATTTTCTTTTTTTGGTGTGCTTGTTATTCCTTCAGACAACCTTTTATTAAAACTTAAGGATGATTCATTTACATTTTCCAATTTTGGTATAATGTATTGAGTTTTGCTCGTTGCAATGATTTCTTTTAATGGTTCAGTTATCGGCTTAAATGTTTTTTGTAATATTTCATCGCTATCAATTTCTCCTACTTTAAGACTTCGAAATTTTCGTTTTAATATAGACCTTGTTTTTATTAATTCTTTTAATAGTTTTTCGTTCATTTTATGATTTAAAAATTATAAGACGTTTGTGCTATACTTGTATGTGCAACAATAACATCTAAAGTATTGTGAACGTTCCTTTTTATAAATTTTCTGTCCGTTTAAAGGTCAATGTGAACTGTTTTTTAAATATTTATGAATAGTTTTTGAAAAATTTTAATATATATTTTTTTCTTTAAGGTTGAATATAGTTATCAAAAAGTTTTCTATATCTCCCAATGTTCATGTCATCATCCTTGCTAATTACTAGGAATCCAAATTTATCTCGCCAACATTCTCGACACATATCATAAAACTTTTCAAAAGTCATATCCGCACCTACATGATCATTATATACATGTCGAATGTTTAATTCATCCTGTTTAAACATTATAATCATATTGGCATTATCACGAACTAAATGTTTTGGAATTCGAGTATATGTTTGACATAAATAAAATGAATCTATATTTTTGTGGCGACCCATACAAAAGTATGATCGTATATTATTTTGCTTCTCACATGCAACATCATCAAATATCATAATAGAATTATTTTTGGCTTCTTCCGGTGGTATAACACTATCATTATCACTAAATGTAAAATACCCCATTCCTGTTATAGGTTTCACAAGTTTTTCCAAGTACTCATACTTGGGTTGATAGAGTGATTTAGAATATAAATATATATTCTCAAATTTTAAACCATTTGGACTTTCTATTAAACTAAGCATTACATTAGTCTTTCCACAATTCGAAGGGCCTACAATAAGTGCTCTAATTGTGTTTGGTAGTAATGTGCTATGACGAATTTTTGTATTCGTATTTGTAGAAAAGTCCATATTTCTCACAGAAATATTTTTATGTTGTTTTATTAAACGCATTTTGACAACTGATTACATTTTCATTTCCCCCAAAACATATATAAGATACCAAAAAATAATATTATAATCATTTGGGCTTAAGATATGAAAGGAGAAGGTATATTAAACAATTTAATCGATGTTTTACCAATAGAGCTACATCTGCCAGGATATCAATTTTGTGGACCAGGAACTAAGTTAAAAAAACGTTTAGCAAGAGGCAACAGAGGTATTAATCCATTGGACGCTGCATGTAGGGATCATGATATAGCATATTCACAAAGTAAAGATTTAACCCATCGTAATAAAGCTGATAAAATATTAACTGAACGAGCTTGGGAGAGAGTTTTGTCAGAAGATAGTAATATTGGGGAAAAAACTAGTGCATATATAGTTACCAATGCTATGAAAGCAAAAACTAAATTCGGTATGGGTCTTAAAAACAATAAAAAGTTGCACAACAAAAATCTTTTTACAAAAACTGTTAAAACTGCTACAGCCATTTTGAGAAAAGAAAAGCCAAAAGATATACAAGATGCTATAAAAATTGCTAGAAAAGTGATTGGTAAATCTTTTAAGGGGAAAAAAGACAAAGTAATTATTCTTCGCATTATTTCACTACCTAAAATCGGTGGTTTTATTCCGCTTATTCCAATACTAAGTGCTCTTGGAACAATAGGTAGTATAACTTCAGGTGGTGCCGCATTAGCAAAAACTATAAACGCTGCAAAAAATGCCAAGAAGGAATTGGATGAATCTAAACGTCACAATAAAACAATTGAATCAATTGCTATGGGAAAAGGTCTTTTTCTAAAACCATACAAGAAGGGTTATGGATTAATATGTCAAAACTCAAAAAACTATTAAAACAGCTACCAAATAGACCACTAACAGATGTAGATATCATACAATTTACAAAAAGAAATATTCCACATTTTAGAGGAGTATTCATGAGAGATACGCTTCCAAAACATCCTAAAAGAAGAGAGTGTGGAATAGTTAACCTAGATTCTTCAAGAGGAAGTGGTACTCATTGGGTAGCATACTATAAAAACAATAAATTTGTAGAATATTTTGATAGTTTTGGAAATTTACAACCGCCGCTGGAAGTAATAAAATATTTGGGAGCCAATATTAAATATAATCATAAACAAAAACAACGTTATAATTCATTCAACTGTGGACACTTATGTCTTGAATTTCTATGTAAAAAAATTATATAAATAATAAAACAATATTTATTTTTAAACAATATATGTGTATGTGTTTTTATTTTTATTTTTTATTTCTACAGAGTTTTAAATGTTTTATAAAAATATTTTGAGAGTAAATGATATTTTTTTATTAAGTCTTCTATAAAACTCTTTCGTTTTTCAAAGAACATGCATTCACAACAATCTGGACCTTCAGTAGTATCGTCCTGAGACCACAAGCAGCTTTTAAAATGTGAACCATATCTTGATTGTAGTAGTATATCTCCACGAACTTTCTGTTCATCCATTAAAACTAAGAAATTGTTAATTATTTCCAAATGCTCCAGGAAAATTAAATGTTTAAAATCAGTTAGAAAATGTAATATTTGCTTCCGAGACATTATAACCTAACAACTTTGAAATCTGAAATAATAAGTGTTATTTTTTTTTTTTATTATACTTATATACAATTTTTCTTTTTAAATAAAAGACTTTGTAATTTATTTATGTATATAACTTATTATGAAAGTTAATCTGAAAAAAGTATAATATTTTTAAATGAAAGATTTTTATTTTTTATATTATAAATATAGTTTTGTTTTATTATATATTAAATTAATTAAAAGTTTTACAAGAATATTTAATACATTTTTTTATTAATTTTTCTTCGCCACCTTCGTCACCTCCCAGCTAAAAAACGGTTGAGCATTGGGTATGTACACTAGGTCTTCTCCGTCACAAGTGAGATCCGTTACAGGAATTTCTTCTAGCTCCAACACAAAATTTTTATTTGTCTCATCCAGTCTTTTTATGAGAATAAACTTCTCACCCCCAACACCATCAATGACCATGTCATCCAAGTCGTTATACCTTTTAGGAAGGTACACCATTATATCTTCCAGCTCAGCTATGACAACATTGCCATACTTATTTATATGGCGAAACACCTTCAAAACCTTAAAAGGTTTAGACGTTTGTAGGTCCGTACAACTCAAATATGGCTTTGCCTTTTTGCTATTAAATGCAGCCATAATTTGAGTGTTAGTTAGTTTATTCATTTTAACTTGTAAGATTTGTACTGAATAAATATTATTTAGGATTTAAGTATTTATACATTTTTATTTTAAATGTTCGAGGAACTTATCAGTAATATATTTTGTGAAAAAACTGTATATTTTACAATCTTAAACGGAAGTATTAGAACCCACATGAAAATAAGAATATTGTAATCCTTATTTAAATAATCACAAAGAGGAATCAACGTATAAAATGTTTATGCGTCATACATTTTTTATTTTTTTTTTTATTTTTTAAATCTATTAAAACTATATTGAAAATTGTTACAAACAGGAATATTAAATAATTTTACTAGGGATCCAGCAAAATTTAAAAAACATTTTTCAAACATTACAACCTGCATAAAAGTAAAAATGTTACAACCCGCATAAAATTAACCGCAAAGATATGCGTGGAAAATTTCTGGGCGCAACAGAAACATTTTTAAAATCTTACAAACTCCAAGAAATTGATTTTAAATGGGAATATTAAATAATAATACTAGGGTTCCAGCAAAATTACAAGATTCAAGAACTATTTTTAAAATATTAAAACCCACATAAAAATAAAAATGACGAACATTTTTGGGCACGATAAAAGTATTTTTCAAATCCTACAAACTCCATGAAATTGATTTAAAAAGGCAACATTAAATATTAATACCAGGATTTCAGAAAAAATTGCAAGATTCAAGAAATATTTTCCAAATATTACAACCAGCATAAAAATAACAATGTTACCACCCGCATGAAAATAACCACAAAGAGGAATATACGTGGAAAATTTTTGTGTGCGACAAAAATATTTTTCAAATCTTCAAAAACAACCACCATTCTAGTCGTTTTCATCGTATTTGTTGTAAAAACTAGCAAAATGTTTAGAACCCCCTGTCAATTTCTTCGTGTTTGTTGTAAAAACTAGCAAAATGTTTAGAACCCCCTGTCAATTTCATCGTGTTTGTTGTAAAAACAAGCAAAATGTTTAGAACCCCCTGTCAATTTCATCGTGTTTGTTGTAAAAACTAGCAAAATGTTTAGAACCCCCTGTCAATTTCATCGTGTTGTATTTAGAACCCCCTGTCTCCTACTACTTATGTTATTCTAGAATAATGTCCGCGCTTTAAGCTACCGAAGTCAACCTCCTGATCTAAATCCAAACATACATACAAAAACACCGAAAATCAAATGAGATTTTTCACATTTTTGCCTATAAAGTCTTAATTGTTACGTTGTCCCACAGGTAATAATCTTGTTATAATCTCTTAAAAACATACTATAGATTTCTTAACAGAATTCAGTTTGCAGATTTATACTCTGATATTTTAGAAAATATAAACTAAAATCAACACTTTCATATAAAATAGGTCAAACTCGGGACCTAGACTTTTTGGGTTATTGGGCTTGTTTTACATTTTAAAATAATCCTTGTGAAGATACCATGAAAATTGTAAAATTATTATTTTAGAGAAGAAATATGTGTAGAAATTGTTTTCGGCAAAAAAAAAAAAAAAATACACACACACACACAAAATTTGCAATATGTATATGAAAAAAAAAAAAAAAAAAACATGAGCAAGAACTTGCAAAAAAAAGTTAAGAGGCAAAACGTGTGTTAAGATTTTTTCAACTCACTCCTTATGTATACAAATTATTAAATATTTTATTTCCAGGAACTCCCTGTCATGTTGTTATTTGTATTTAATCCGCATTAAAACAAACAAAAAAAAACGGCATACAAAAACAACCAAAAATATGATTGCATAAAAAGAACAAGCGTGAATGTTATATTCGGCTCAGCCGAATCTATACACCCACCATCAACTTTTTCAAATTTTACGTTATATGGGAGGTAGGCGGTAAAGTGGGCGGATCACGCCCATTTTTTGTTTACGAGTTTATATTGGACCTTGAACTATTTGAACACAATTTCACTTTATATGGGAGGTGGACGGTAAAGTGACCGGACCACGCCCATTTTTGGTTTTCGAATTAACATCGACCCCTAAACTATTTATACAAAATTTCGTTGTCGTACATGCTAATGTTTAAGAGATATTAGCAGAAAAGTATGAAACGGACACCCTGTGTTTCTAGTTTTTAGCCCATAACTTTTTTGTTTATTAACCGATTTTGCCCATTTTTCAATCCCAAACATGCCTTATATAAGACAAATATTTGTGGCAAATTTCGTCCCGTTCGAGCCCTATCCTGCTTTCAACAGACGGACAGACGGACGGACATAGCTAGCTCGACTCAGAATCTAACCAGCACCCAGAACGTATATACTCTGAGGGGTCTTAAATGATTCCTTCGACATGTTACACATGAAATGAGAAAATCAATACCCTCATCTTTTTGATGGTGGGTATAAAAACACAGTCATGTGCAATATTTGATTAAATATTCTAAAAAATTGCATAGAAACAAAATAACATTAAATTCATTTTAAAGTTATAATTGTGAGATTAAATAATATTTTTGTTTATTTTAGAACTTTTATCTTAAGTTCAAAGAATTATTTACAAATATTAAATATACTTTTTTTTTCAGAGAAATTAAAAATCAGTAAATTAAATAAAATGAAACCAAATAATGCAATAAATGTGCATGTAAAAATTTTTAATTACTTATTAGAACACAAAACTAATAACTATTTTTAGTATTTTATGCGAAAAAATAAATAAATATATTTATGACAGGTGTTAGAGATATCTTAAATTTTAAATTTAGAAAATTAATTATTAGTAAAAAGAAAACAAAGAAAATAATATTTTATTTAATAAATAAAACTTATTTTCATAAACATCACATTTGTATGTAATTTTAAATTTTTTTCTTTTATTTCTTTAAAGGTATGTAATGGAATTTTTACAAATTCAAATTTAAATCTGTAAGTAGAGAAAATACTATTTATAGCATTAAAACAACATATACGAAAAAAAATGTATAACCAATTTAAATATGTTAACTTTAACAATTATTTTTTACGGCTTCAAAAGTTAGAGATAATTGAAATTTTTTCTCAATAACCATATATTTTGTAAACGGCCTACATTGTTCTTCATTTTGTTGCCCACATTTACATCCAACACTAAATTATTCAGTATCCATAGCACCCACAAAATAGCCATTAAACAATTACCCTTCTTATCCATTACTGGTTATGTTCAGACACACTCTTGCATAAATATTTGGTCAACCATTTGTCAATTTTTATTGTAGAGATAAATCGGCCAATGTCCCAAACATTTGGAATTCGACATTAAAAACATTTAATATTTAAGTGCAATTTTATTTAAATTTATATATACAGACATACATTTAGTATTTTTTCCTAGTGTTTATTTTCTTTATTCATTGTGGATATTAAAACCAGCAACACATGCAACCGCACATGAAATTAAATTCACTGCACTCCGTCAACATTCATGGTTAAAAAACAAATAAACAAATTTATTGAAAATGGTTCAACTTTTTACATACACAAATAAATGCATTAATTTCAGTGTATATTTTATTTGGTAAAACATTTTACTGTTGAGAAATTTATAATAAATACTTTAATACGCCAAATAATGGAAAATAATTTTTGATTTCATTTTTGAACAAAATATTGGGTCATATAAAAAGTATCAGCAGTTGTTTGTTTTATTTTTTAACTAAAATTTTCTTTATTCATAATTCCACCGCTGTAGAACTTCTGTGATTTATCGGCAAAACACTTAGCCAAGAAATTTTTTCTGTTGTCGAATTTTTTTATTATAAAGAGAAACCCTCTTAAGAGACCGAAACAAATGGTAATCAGGCTGTGCAAAAGCTGGACTATTCGGTGGATAGATCAAAACATCCTAGTTATGTGCAATTAGTTTTTGGCGAGTCATCAAAGATGTGTGTGGTCTGGCATTGCATAATACAATTCTCAAAAAAAAAAAAAAAAAAATGCCGAAAATCCCAAAAATGGCGTTTTTCACATTTCTCCTCTTTTCGGACCGATTTTTATCAAGCGATACCTTTTCGTTTTACCAATGGAGTATAGAATTAGGATACGTATTAAAAAAGTATGTTTTTAATAAAAATAGATATAAATTCAAAATAATAGAAGAAAAATTCAAAAACTGAATTTGTGTCTTAAATATTCAATATACACAGAAAAAAGTCACCAATTAACAAATATATATGAAAATAATTCATTCAATTATAAACTTGTTTAAATTTGCACCTCTCACCAAAATGATTATATCAATTACTAAAAACTGTAAAAAATACAAAACATAAAAAAATTCCCAATTAATAAATTAACTAAATCAATCAAGTAGTTGATTGTATGAATTAAAAATGTATATAAGATATAAAAGTATAGTTCAATTTTATTAATATTTCATTTTTGCTTGAATAAATTGATTAAATTTCGATGCAAAATGAAACAACTATGTTAATTGAAAAAAAGACCGTAATAATTTTTTCTGTGTAGTTTTGCTGTTCATTTAAATGCGTATATACTTTTTAAAAAGGATAATTTCTTGTCTTTCTATTACAGTTTAAAAAAATTTGATTTGGTCAACTGGTATTCTAGATATATAATTTTAAAACCGCGAACTCCGAAAAATTTACTGACCCTCATCTATAAACTACACTATATTATATTCAAATATATTTTTATTGTTGTTAAAAAATAATTTAAAAATACTATAAAAATCCCTCAGGTGCAAAATTGAGTACATGCGAGTTGATTTCGTTTTGTCGGATTTTTTCGTAGAGCTTGATGCTTTTATTTTTAAATTATAAATTATTTTATTAAATACTAAACGTAAAATAAATTACCCAGCTGAAAATGATCATATATAATTATATATGTAAATATATGGTTCATCATATATGATTTGGATCCGAAAATTGAGGGTATATGGTTATATATAATCATATATTTATATATATTAGAAACTATTGTGAATTATAAATTTTTTTTTTTAGTTTTTTATTCATTTTTATTAAAAAAAAGACACGTAAATAAAAAAGATACATTTTAAAAAATACGCTTAATCATATCTTAAGGCACCCAGTTATTACGATCTATTGGACTTTGAATTTGTAGGACATTCGTCAAAACATAGGTTTGGACTATAAAGAATTTACATCTAGACCAATCACCGAGAAACTTTCAAGACCTAAAAATAATGAACGTAAATTAAAAACCAATAATTGCGTATAAATGTTTGCAAATTGTGTGTTTAAGATTTTAGATCTTACGGGCTATTTTTGGTCAATCATTTGTTTCCAAATGTGTAAATAAAAATCATAACATTTTTACTTTTTCACCCAACGTTTCGTTTGCTTGTTTCAAACTTCTTCAGGGGTATTTTATTGATGAATTCTAGCGACAAAATTATTATTAAATCATAATTAGTTAAAGATCTTACAATATTATCATTGTTAAACTTACGAATTTCTAATGATTTTTCTTGTTGTTTATCATTTTACTTATTATTTAAAAAAAAACTGGACTTCACGACACAGAATTAATAAATAAATAAATAATCACTACAACACAAACATATAAGTTAAACTTAATGCTAATATCACAGAACTTCAACTAAATTAATACTTAATTATTGCAGCGGAATATTGTAGTTTTGTGTTGTCCTTGTCCTCTTTTGTATTCATTGTATTGTGTATTTTTTGTTGTATTCTCAAGCTTTCGAGAGTATATCGTTTGTTCTCTTTCTTTTCTCTATCCAAAATCCTAATGTTTTCAAAATCCATATTGTGATCGCACTCCTTTACATGCAGCGATAATGCCGTCGTTACTTTTCCTTTTTCAATATCTGTTTTGTGTTCATTAATTCTTGTCCCCAACATTCTTTTTGTTGTACCAATGTAAACCAAATTACAACTCTCCCTTTCATTATCGTCACATTTTATTTCATACACAACGTTATCACTTTTCAGTTTGTCAAGTTTGGTTTTATTATTCGTAAATAGATGCCTCAATGTCATATTCGATTTGTGGGCTATTGTTGCTGTTTCTTCTGTAAGCATTCTCTTCATTGTTTTTGTCTCCGTTAGTTTGGGAATATATGGTACACTGTAAAAAACTTTTTTACATTCCTTGCTCTGTTTGTTTTCCTGTTTCTCAGTTTTCAGTGTTTTGTTGATTAAGTTGTTTATCATATATGTTGTGTAACTATTCATGTTAAGTATTTGTCTTATCCTGTTGATATTGGATTTTTTGAATTTTTCATCACTTATTTTTAATACCTTCTTTATAAGATTTGTCGCTGTATTTATCTTCATTTTCAATGGTTGTGTTGAATTATAGTTCATCATTCTGCCTGAAGATGTAGGTTTCGTATACCAATTAGTCCTTATTTTCCCTTCATCATTTATTATGTTTATGTCCAGATACGGAATTGACATGTTCTTCTCTCGTTCTATTGTGAATTGTATTTTCTTGTGATAAATGTTCATTGTCCTTAATATCTTATCTTCGTCTGATTTCTTTATAATTACAAACAAATCATCCACATACTTTGTAATAAATTTAATTTCTATATTATTCGCTTTTAACTCGTCAATTACATTGTCTAGTAGTGTGTCAAGTACAATATTTGCAATTGTTGGAGATAGGGGATTTCCCATGGACATACCATATGTTTGATGGTAAAATTTGTTGTCAAAAGTGAAATAATTATTGTCAGTTAAGCAAAACTGAAGAATTTTCAGAAATGTTTGCCTTGGTATTGTAGTGTGTTCCTTCAGTATTTTCCATTTGTCAAGTATATTCCTTATAGCCAAGTGAATCGGTATATTAGTAAATAATGATACCACGTCGAATGAGACCATAGTTTCGTCGTTTTCCAATGAAACATCATCCAATTTTTGTTTTAGTTCCATCGAGTTCAGTATATTATAAGTGGGTGATATGATGTTCTTCAAGATTCTCCCAATATACTTTGATAAACTATAACACGGCACTTTCATTGAAGCAGATATTGGTCTAAGTGGTATATCATTCTTATGTATTTTCGGCAAGCCATACAATTCTGGTGCTGCAGCCACTCGTGTCGTCATGTTGAATTTTTCATATCTGGTTATGTATCCATCTTTATGTAGTTGTGCAATTAATGTATTATTTCTTTTCTGAAGATTATCAGTTGGATCTATTTTGATTGTCTTGTATGTGTTCTTATCACTTAAAAGTTTCCGCATTTTCTCCATGTGTTCTGTCTTGTATATTATGACAGTTTTGTTTCCCTTGTCCGCTGTAGTTATAACTATGTTTTCTTTGTGTTTTCTTATAAAATTCTTCGTGTCCTCGTATATACTCAATATAAATTTCTCTCTTTCAGTGTTTTTCATCCTTCTTTTGAAATATGTAATTCTGTTTGCTATCTTCGAGCGTGTTATGTCTTTTTCAGTGTCATCCTTTATGTTTTGAACCCATTGTTCAATATCGGCTATAAGTGGAATAGGCGCGAAGTTTTTTGTATCCACTGGTATAGCAAATTTGTTCCCAAGTGATAGTATTCATTCATGTTCCATCTCAAATTCTATGTTAGTGTTGTTTATAAACCAGTCTTTATTGTATAAGAGATTCAATCTTCTAAACTTTTCCTGCTTCAGTTTTGTCAATTTTAATGAATGGGTTTGTTTTATATTTGTCCTAATATTATTAAATTTGCCCCACTGTTCCCTTTTGAATTTTGATAGTTCTGTTTCGTCAAGTGTATTTTTCATCCCGTACTCAATTTTCTTGATATTTAATCTTATGTGGTTAGTGTTGGTGTGTGTCTCACTTATCTCTATATTCAATAATTTTGAGTGTAAGTTTTTCTCTATCTTCTCTGCCTCTGTCTTCGCTGTTTCTGTTGTAAATAATTGTCCCAACATTCTTGTACTGTTCTTTAAATGCGTGGGAATAATTCCCATCTGTCTGCATTTTTGTAGGAATGTCATCCTCTCTATCGATTTTGCTAGTCTCTCTATCTCCCTGCTGTATTTCTTCAATAAGCTGCTAGTATGTATGTTGTATTTTTTCCTGATCGTATTGAAATAACTCTCCATACTTATCTTTGTCGTTTTTGATGTTGTTTTCATTCCTCCTCACTTTCGGCGGGCCCTCCGATAGTTAATTTTTTAGTTTGTTTTATGACCAATCTTGTTATAATATTCTGTGTTTATGATTTTAGATCTTATGGGCTATTTTTGGTCAATCATTTGTTTCCAAATGTGTAAATAAAAATCATAACATTTTTACTTTTTCACCCAACGTTTCGTTTGCTTGTTTCAAACTTCTTCAGGGGTATTTTATTGATGAATTCTAGCGACAAAATTATTATTAAATCATAATTAGTTAAAGATCTTACAATATTATCAATATTATGTTAAACTTACGAATTTCTAATGATTTTTCTTGTTGTTTATCATTTTACTTATTATTTTAAAAAAAAAACTGGACTTCACGACACAGAATTAATAAATAAATAAATAATCACTACAACACAAACATATAAGTTAAACTTAATGCTAATATCACAGAACTTCAACTAAATTAATACTTAATTATTGCAGCGGAATATTGTAGTTTTGTGTTGTCCTTGTCCTCTTTTGTATTCATTGTATTGTGTATTTTTTGTTGTATTCTCAAGCTTTCGAGAGTATATCGTTTGTTCTCTTTCTTTTCTCTATCCAAAATCCTAATGTTTTCAAAATCCATATTGTGATCGCACTCCTTTACATGCAGCGATAATGCCGTCGTTACTTTTCCTTTTTCAATATCTGTTTTGTGTTCATTAATTCTTGTCCCCAACATTCTTTTTGTTGTACCAATGTAAACCAAATTACAACTCTCCCTTTCATTACCGTCACATTTTATTTCATACACAACGTTATCACTTTTCAGTTTGTCAAGTTTGGTTTTATTATTCGTAAATAGATGAAATTAGTTTAGTAAAAAATTCTTACAGGTGTTAAAATAACCAAATCTTCCGAACCATTAGAATGTGAAAACCAAATACAAGGCATTTTGTGAAGATAATTATGTGTACTTAGATGATACTGCATATCATTGATCACTCAAGTTGGAGGGATTCCCACTTTCTTTTTGATGGACTGCGCATATTCATGAAAAAATAATATCAAAATATAATGTCAATGTTAAGAAGGAGATTAATGATATATGCACACTTACCTTACTTTTGTTTTGGTTAGTAGATAGAGCGATTTATTATTTGCAAAAAACTGCTTCGTGTTTAAAATTTGTAATAAAATATTGCTGGATTTTATTAGAATTTTTATTTTAATTTTAATTGTCAAAAAATTTATTAATATTTTTCTTTTAAATTTTATTTACTATAAGTACAAAATTATTAAATATTTCAACTTATTATACAAATTAAGTAATAAAGCCAACAGATTTTATCAAATTGATTCTTTAACTTTTAGATTCAATGTAGATATAGTACCATATTTGGCAAAAATATTCATATATTTCATCATATATGGATTTATATATCGCAAAAATTTTCATATATGACCTCACATATTTCCATATATTACCAAAAAGTTCATATACTTCATCATATACGAATTCATATATTACAAAAATTTCAATATATGACTCCACATATTTCCATATATGTAACCATATATATCTATATATCTTCATACATGGGTAATATATAAAAATATATGATCGTTTTTACCTGGGTAAAGAAAAAATGTTTGGATTTGCTTTACTACTGTTATTTTTATGCAACGACAAGTGCACAAATTACAAGCATGTACTCATTTGTGCTACCTACTGTATATCGTCTTCAAATATTATTTATTTAATAGATAATTTTATTCATTAATAAGTTAAAGAAAAAAAAATAATAAAATCAGTCAGAAATACTGGAATATATATAGAAAAACTGTATCAAGAACTTGCAAAATTGAGGTAGTTAAAATTTCAAATGCAAATAACTTGAAAACTATAACAAACAAATATCACAAGTAAACATATATTTTATAGGCCTTTATAAGGGCTTAAATAAAATGTAAAAATTTTTAAAAAATATAAACAAAATTGGCAAGCTTTAAGAATTGCCTATGTTTACCTTAAGCCCCCAAATCTCCGCTCCTAAAGGGTATGTGAAGCTTACTTCCAAACTTAAAATTTTACAATACTTTGCTATGGGAAATGTTACGTATATCTAAAACCGATTAGTTACAGATTTATTGTTGTGATTAGTACAATTTAGAATTGATCATTTAGCTCATAATGTATATTTACCTTCTAATACCACCAAACACACCACATTACCCTATTTGCCGTCAAAACCAGATTTTAAAATCATTTGTGGAGGGTCGCCGCCATTGACCCAATGTTATAATGCTCATAATTATCCATTTCAGAAATGGTTAGATTTTATTGCGTTTTATCAACGGACGCTGGTCGACAAAAAAAAATCCTGCCCCAAAGGCGAATAGTTGGACTTGATGCTAAACATGAATCTGCTTTCAGTTTTTTTCCATTAGGTCAGGATTTTTTTATAGGCGTGTCTACGACGCACAGTGCTTTGATTCCATACAACGATGGGACAAAAATAGAAGGAGTTCTCGTAGCGAATTGAAACTTGGTACACATATTACTTTAGGCTTAGAATGAATAAATACGAAGTTTTGAAAAAATTGGCGCAAGGACACGCCTACCTCCCATATATCCTGAAGTTAAAAAACTAATTTTTTTCTAAAATACTGATCTGAACTTTCCCAAAATTTGTGGCAGCCATTAAAGATAGATTGTTTACACGACTTCTAATTTATTTTTCAATCGGTGCAAGGACATGCCCACCTCCCATATATCCTGAAACTAAAAAACGGATTTACTTCGTGAATACTGGTCAGAATTCCACCAAAATTTTTGATTGCTGTTAAATATAGATTATTTATGATTTTGCCAATTTTTATTTAAATCGGAACAAAAACACGCCTACCTCCCATATATCCTGAAATAAGAAAAATGCATTTCTGGCTAACACACAGTTTTTAATTTTCTAAAAATAGAAGGAGATGTCGCAGAAAATTGAAACTTGGCACATATATTACTTTAGACCCAAATTAAATACATACAAAGTCTGAAATTTGTAAACGCATTTTCTTCAAAAATACTGGTCAAAACAGTATCAAAGTTTATGATATCTATTGGAATGGTTTTTTTTAAGGGTCAGACAATATTCTATTTATTAGGAGCAAGAACATACCTATCTCCTCCAAGCCCAAATAATTTTTAAATATTATTTTAATTTCTGCACCCACATTTTATGTTCAGTAAATTATTAATTTGCCTAATTTCGCCCAATTTCTGGTCCAAATTTTTTATTTATTTTTTTAGTTTTCAATATTTTATTAAATTTTAAAGCAATGTCGATTTAACGACGCGAAATATTTCAACATAAAGTATTTTTTGACTTTTTGTAATAAAAGGAAATTTATAAATTTTTTTAATTATTTCTTTTTTTTTTAGTTGTGGCAAAAAATAGGACGCAATTCTTCTTTTGTTTATTAAAAAATAATACTAAATTTTAGAATCAAACAAAAAAATTTTATAATTTTTTGTAATTTTTTTTAATACTCCATCGAACTGATGTAATTTTTGTAATAAAATTAAAAAATGCTCCATAATGAGCGCCATCTGGAGGATTTTTAACGTAATATATTAGATCCAAAAAATATATTTTTCTTTTCCTTAGTTGTTTTTTAAATTTCGGAATAAGTTTTATAATTATTTTATTTTAATTTAGCAAAATAAATTACGTCAACATTGAGAATACTTTAAAATTGTAGTAAAAACGAGTAAGAGCCCAAACACAACCTAGCGGATTGTTTTTTTTATATGAAGATTTGGCAACTAAAACAACACAGCGGAATCCGCTGGAAATTAAAATCTATTTTAATTTCACAACGGATTCTCAAAAGCTCTCATTTTCTCACTCTCCCTCCCTGTCAGTGTTGCCGTTGTTGCAAAATGAATCGCATAGGTTTACATTAAATTTATATAAGAAAGAAAGAGATAGATAGATTTGTCTTATATTTTTTATGTATGGAATTTAAGAGAGGAAGATAAATATTTTTTTATATATGTAGTTTTGTTGTTGCCAAACACAAAAAATATAAAGAAACAAAAACAATATATATAAGAAATCCGCTGCTGGACGCCTTCATTTAATTTGCATTTCTCTCAATATTAGACACGCCCATAAAAAAATCTCGATCTGATGTGAAAAAACTGAAAGCAGATTCGAGTTTAGCATACGGAATTCCATCTAGTCCACATATGTTTATTTTTTTTTTGTCGACTAGTGCAATCAATCAATGTGGCACCCAAACATGAAGCTACTTTGCTAATCTTTTTTAAATGATTCTAAACTATGATATGACTGACATATAATACCTCCACCATTATCTAACAGCTTGCGTGTCAGTCTTGCTTTACTAGTTCAACCACTTCTTTCAATGACTGGTCCACCAGAAACCAATTTTTTACTATTTAAACACTTATTAGTTTGCTACAAAAATACTGATTATACTTTTTATATCACCCAATATAAGTACAATAGTTGTTTATAATAAATAGATTAATATTGAAATTGAAAATTCAAAAGCAAACAAATTATTTGTGATAATATTAATCATTTAAATTAAGTTTAATATTATATATTTACCTTATTATCTTTAAATATTTCCAGAAAATGTATTTTGGTTTACATATAGTTAATAATTGTAACCAATAAATTTATATTTCCCAAAATATCTGAAGACCTTACAAAACACGTTCGAATATATACTACTACATTACCATTTATTTATTTCCTTCCCTAAAACAATTAATTTACTCAAAGTATTTATTGCAAACATGTTGATTTCATATCTCCTAAATATTTCTAGAACATTTAAGCTTTTATTATCCTTTTGAATTGGTCATTTGAAAGATAGTTAAATAATTTATTTATTTTTAAATATCCCTTATCTACTTACTTGATGTTATTCATATTTAAATTAAATATATTTACATATATCAAAATATGTAGGTATATATTGTACACGTGTATTTAGCTTTTTGTAAATAAATTTACTGATTTTTTTGTTAAGATAAAATATTTTATAATGCAAAAACTAATAAAAGAGAATGTATTATAAATTTAACTTTCAAGGAATTTATGAAATGAATTAATAATAATACAAAAAAGTAATGTCTATATTATAATTTAGTTTATATTAAGGAGTGCGATCGAAAAAATTTTAACATACGTTTTGCCTCATAACTTTTTTCGGAAGCAATATTAAAAATTTCTTTTGATCTAGTTATCATTGAAAAATACTTCAACAACCATGTTGATTTGACGTGATTTTTATCAAAATGAGTGACAAAAATGATGGACGTGCTACAAATTATTAAAAAATTTCAAAAATATCCAAATAGGTCCTACAAATAATTGGCCACAGAATTAAATTTCTGTCGTCAAACTGTTTCTAATGTTATTAAACAGTATCAAGAGAATATGACCATAGATAGAAAACCTGGTTCGGAAAGAAAAAAGGTCCACATGATATTGGGAAGACCAGAAAATTGAAAGCATATTGAAATGAACTCCAAACACATCTGGTAGAAAAGCAGCTCAGTTATCTCAGTGCTTCGACTATTTGGTACGACAATTGAAAGCTAATGCAGAGTTGATAACATATAAAGTCTGAAAAGATTAAAACAGGAATGCTGCAAAAAATTTAGAAGCCAAGAATAGGACACAGAAATTAAAACCAAATTTCATGCAAAAATACTCATATTGTATAATTGACGAAGAAACGTATGTGCTGGCAGAATTTTCACAGCTAATTTAGCAAAACTTTTATATTGTAAATGCTCGAGGCAACACAGAAAAAAGTAAAAATGGACTTCAATTACGAAATTTGTAATATTAATTAATTTTTAATTGATTTTGCTCCAATCATCAAAATGATAATATTAATAACTAGAATAATTGATATTATTATTACTTCTTTTCCTTAAATAGATGCAATGAGCTGAAAATTTTTGAAAATTTACTTAAATTTATTTTATTTCTGTACATTTATAGACAAATATTTATTTTATCTTTATATTTTACTAACAGCTGTCAATTTATTAAAAAACAAAACTGTAAACCAATTAGAAAATTAATTATATTAATAAATCATATAATTAAATTTCAATATAAAGTTAATTAATTATTTTATTAAACAATTTTTTGAAATATTTTTTTCTGTGAATGTTAAAGAAAAGTTTAGGATCCAAAAGCAGAAAAAACTTGCTAAAAAATTCTACCTATAACAAACTTTTTGCTGTTGCGGCAAAACAGGAAAGTCATTTGTTACATTCGACTCTATAAATACCAAAATATACATCAAAGAATATTTGCAAAAAATACTTCTTCCCAAAATACCGAAGATTTTAAAAGAAGATGTGCACACTGTTCCAAAAATGTGACTGAAGCAACTATCAAATCTCTAACGGAAGGGTTACCAAAAATGGTCCACAAGTTCATAAGTAGTGGTTAGAACTATAAAGTTATATTTTTCTGCGATCTGTACTAAATTATAAATTAAATGAAAAAAGAATAAAAACTCTAAGTTCAACTGTTTCCAAGTTATTGAATATTATATATGTTAAGATTTTTTCGAACGCACTCCTTATATACTAATATAGAGTTAAAATAACAATGAACGGTGGGGCAGAATCGAACATTTTTTTAGATAAATTTTACGTGGTCGTAACACAGGAGTTTACAATTTTAACTTTGGAAGTAAAAACTTGCCGAGTACTATGTAAAATGTACCGCGAAAATTTGGTTTTAAGTTATATTCACATTATTTTTTATTTAATTTAGCACTTTTAGTGCTAGAACTAGCATTCGAAAAGGTTAAAAAGCATTAACAAAATATGCAAAATGATATCTTTATAGTATTTTTTTATTCAATATTTTTTGAGTTTTAAAAGAATTTCACAGTAAATTTGAGGCTATTATTTGTTAGTTTTAAAACGTAAGCCCTATTTGAACTTTATTATCTAATATTACAAATAATTTTAAATAAAAATTGTTTGTAATCTATCATTTGAAGTATATTTTACAAGAAACAAGGGCAACAAAAATGTGTATTTTTCTTCACAAAACAATGTAGAATTTTCCATTACTTATGAACTCGTGAGCCTTTTCTCGGTAACCCTTCCATTAGAGATTTGATAGTTGTTTCAATCACTTTTTTGGAACAGTTTGCACATCTTCTTTTAAAGTCTACGATATGAATGGAGAATTAACCTCTCTTGGTACAAAAACTATGTTATTGTTTTGGAACCACACTAGAGCTTTCTAACCATAGTGACATGATGCCAAATCGAGCCAAAAATATATGGACACATTGTGTTCTTTTATGAAAAGAAAAAGCCTTTTTTGCAGACATTCTTTGATGTATATTTCGATATTTATAGAGCCGACTGTAACAAATTATCTTCTTGTTTTACTGTAACTGCATAAAACTTGTCATACCAGGAAATTTTTACGAAATTTTCTGCTTTGGGTCCTAAACTTAACTTCAGCATTGCCTCGAGCATTAGCAACATAAAAATTTTGACACAGAAGCTGCGAAAATTCTGCCAGCACATACTTCTAGTCATCAATTAAACAACATTAGAACTTTTGTATGAAATTTGATTTTAATTTCCGTACCCTATTCTTGGCTTCTAAAATTTTTTGCAGCATTAATGTATGAAATTTCATACACTTAGTTTTCCATACACGAAAGTAATTAGGATTTGAAAAAAATGTATACGTAAAATTTACGTACATTAATATTGTAGGGTTAAATGGTATTATCGCAATAATATTGCGTATACCTATTATGCTTTATAAAAATATTAATTACACTATCTTATCTAAAAATAACCGATCGGCAATTGACCATAGGTCCCATGAAAGACCATCTCTTAAAATATAAAAAATTAGTAGTGTGGGTATGAAATAATCGGATTTGACCGACTAGATATTGCTTACTTGTTTTTTCGAATAAATTTGCTAAAATTATTAACAAAAATATCGCCTCATTACACTGGTCGGCAAACAAATTTTCCCCCAAAGACAAATAGTTGGACCTGATGGATTTTGATGTGCTAAACACACATCTACTCTCAGTTTTTTTTTTCCATAAGGTCTGTATTTTTTTATAGGTGTGATTAATATTTCGCCTATAATACCCATATATACCTACAATTAAGTAGAAATACAGTGATGGGCACAAAATGTGTTTTTTCTTCTTTAAACAAAAATAGGTAGACTAGATGGAATCTGACAAGCTTTTTTGAAGGAGGAAGAAATATTTCTTTTTTTTTCGACCACTTCACTTATTCGTAATTTTCTAATATTTCAACTAGTTTTAGTTATAAAAATAAAATAATAAGATTTTTTAGTTCTACCTCTGTGGGGTTTTTTAAGTTATTTCCAATTTTTCGCTGTCACATTTTTTTTTTTTATTTATCATATTCGATTTTCTTAAATATTTTCATATTGTTGGTTACTAAACCTATTATTACTATACGTTCTGCAAAATTGCACCTCAGTACTTTTACTTCAAGTAGAGATTTGAAAATCTTTATGTTTTTGAGACAAAACTTTTTTGCACTTGAAATTATTGAAAAATAAAGTATTCAATTTTCTATTCACTTATTAAAAGATTAACTTAATGGAATATCCTCCTCAGAAACATCAGCACTTAAAAAAAATTTTTTAGTACACAGAAAAAAAGAATTTAAATAATTTTCAATAAAATTATTAACAAAGTTTATATTGGAATTTAATTATATTATTTATTAAAATAATTAATCTTCTAATTACAATTACAATACATTTTTTTTTTTTAATATATTGACAGCTTTTAATAAAATATAACGAAAACTTAAAAAAATTTTCTATAAAAATATAGAAATAAAATGAATTTAACTAAATTTTCAAAAATTTCCAGCTCATTATTAGCCTAATTCTATAACTCAAACGTTTGTTCTGTTAACGTTTATAATATGAAATTTTTTAAATTTGTATTCCATAAACCTAATATATTATTTAACAGAACGAAAGTCTGTAATTAACGTAAAATACGTTATCATAAGAGACATTTACTGTGTAAATTCACTGTTAGGAACGATAGGTGTTTTGAAAGTGATAAATAAATTTTTTTGCTAAATTATTACTAAAAATTAAATTTAAATATGTTATTGATAAACTATACTTTTAGGGAGAATCTCACATTTGTCTTATGGTCTATAATTGACAGAAACACATTTTAATTTATCTAGTTTCTACTAATGCAATTTTATATTATGCAAATATCGAAAAAAAAGCGTTACATCGAGAAATGTGTCCGACTTTATTTTCTTGCCTGGTTAACCATCCATTCAATTAAACCATTGTTAGCCTTTTGAACGTTCTATAATAAATTATCTTGAATAATCGTTTAATTGGGGTTAGTTAACAATTAAAACTCCGAATATCTCTTAAGATGCGAGGAACATATCAGTTACAAATGTAGTCCTTAAAAATCTGGAAAGAATAGTCTCAATCTGAAAAGAAAGCAATAGTCTGAAAAGAACAGGTGCTGATATTTTTGTATTTAATATGAAATGGAACAAGAAAAGACAATATTCATTAAAACTAGTCAATGGACATTTATTTATTAAGATTTTCCTCATCATAGGTGACGTCAACTCACTTCTTATGATGATTTTGCCATATTTTTGCTGAATAATTTATTAAATATGCTTTATATGAGACAAAAATTATTGGCATTCTAATGGATTTTTGACATGATTTCGTTGTAATTTGATTCATCTTCATACATTTGGCGGAAGTACCAATGTTTTTAAAAGATTTTCAAATCAAGGCCTCCAGATTTCTGTTGGCTGTAAGTCCATCATCTTTTAATTTTCCCCTTCCACTTTTTAAAACGTTTTTGTATATTTTTATCAAAATATTTAAAAATCATTTATTTTTTCAATGTTTTGTAGTTCTTATAAATTTGTATATTAATTTTTGTTGACAAAAACTAACATTTATTTCATTAAAAAAAGTAATTTTAAACTGGCAATTATACAATTTTTTTATAATGACAAAACGTAATAAATGTAATTTTAACATATTTTTAATGATACAGAATACAAAACTTTACTGTTAACGTTTTCGTTTCTGTACATTAATAGAGCAAACGAAAAAATATAGAATAAGGCTATATATCTATTTAAGAAAAAGCAGTAATAGTGAAATAAATTATTTTATTAATTAATATTATCATTTTGATGATTGGACCAAAAACACACAAAAATTTATTAATATAAGCAATTTCGTAATTGAAGTCCATTTTTACTTTTTCTGTGTATATTTTATTTGCTTGCGCTAGACAAGCAATAAAATTTAAGTTTTCACGAATGAAATAGAATTTAGAAATATATTGCAATAATGACTAACATATATGGACAAATCTCATTTTACGTTTGCCTTTATGAAATCGACCTTCAACCTCAAATATTTTTTTAAACATCTGATATTTGTTTATGTTAACAACACTTGATTGTGTAACAGAACAAAAATTCAAGACCTGAAATGGTTCCATGTAGTGCCGGCAAGCACCCAAAGTCAAAAATTAAAAAAAAAAAAAAAAGTGTTTGAAACTAACAAGTTTTTTTCTACCTTTTGATTGCTGTAATCGCAGATTTTAGCGATAAATACTTGTAGAAAAACTCCAGTCAAATTGTGTTATGCAAAAGTCGTGAAACCAAATTTTCAAAAATTTTAAAATTTTGCAGATTTTTCACTAGGGATTTTACGCCATTTCGGGTATTGCAAAATTCAAGATAGAGCCAAATAGCTCTTGAAATTATGCATCTTTTGACATATATCTTGTTAATGTGCCCTCAACAGAAATGCTGTAGGAGATACCAAAACTTGAAGAGAAAAATATGGCTCCATGAGGTGCCTTTTTTGCTAGGCACACTCGCAACATTATTTCAATGAAGCTATAATATCGCGTTATCAAAGAAGGTTTACACATTACATTTTAAAATCATTGTGGCATTTTAAAATATTAATTTGCTAAAAGTATATAGTTATTTCTAAAAAAAATCATAAATTTTGCATATTTTGTTGTTGAGGATTTTGGCGTTATAAGTCAATTTTAATCTGAAAATAATGTTAAGTTTTACTTACGCAGAAAATATAATTTCACTAAAAATATTTCACTAAAAAAACAACGATTTTCATGGGCAAAGAACGCAATGTTTTTAATTTAACATTAATCGTCGAGGCACACCTAAGCGGTAATTAAAATTGGCGGTGTTATATGTCAGTCTTTAGTTGCGTTAATACCCTATATCAAAATCAATATGGCGTTTGAAAACAAAGTACGATTTTGCATTAAAATTAAAAAAGTATATAAATGATATTATCTTATATCTTGTTTAAAAAAATGAATTTTGCAACAAATGGATGAATATAAACAAGACTGCCTCACTAAAAACTAAACTTTGCAAATTTTATAAGAAGGTTTAATAATTATTAAATCGCCAATATATCCAAGCATACTTAACTTATCACGATATTTTTAATTTGTTTTAAGATACAGCATAAATAAATGTACATAAAAGTACATAAATGCAGTAATTTTTGATTTAGCACTATAAATAGAATTTTGGCAATTTTTTTCTAAATTTTTATCTTAAACCTCCATAACATTGACGCCGTTCGCTAAAAGTCATTCACGCGAACAGATCTGTGTTCCACTAGAGCCCATGAATATTGTAACTAAATATCGATGATGTACCATTAAAAAAATTTTCTACATTTTTTTGAATACCAAAAGTAAACGAGTTTGAAGAATTTCAGTATCCTGTGTTTCTAGTTTTTAGCCCATAACTTTTTTGTTTATTAACCTATTTTCAATCCCAAACAAACCTTATATACACAGAAAAAAGTAAAAATGGACTTCAATTACGAAATTTGTAATATTAATTAATTTTTAATTGATTTTGCTCCAATCATCAAAATGATAATATTAATAACTAGAATAATTGATATTATTATAACTTCTTTTCCTTAAATAGATACAATGAGCTGAAAGTTTTTGAAAATTTACTCAAATTTATTTTATTTCTGTACTTTTGTAGACAAATATTTAATTTTTCTTTATATTTTATTAACAGCTGTGAATTTATTAAAAAACAAACCTGAAAAGCAATTAGAAAATTAATTATATTAATAAATCATATAATTAAGTTCCAATATAAAGTTAATTAATAATTTTATTAAAAATTATTTGAAATATTTTTTTCTGTGTAAGACAAATATTTGTGTCAAATTTCGTCCCGTTCGAGCTCTATCATGCTTTCAACAGACGGACAGATGGACGGACATAGCTAGATCGACTCAGAATCTTACTAGGACTCAGAAAATATATACTTTGTGGGGTCTTAGATGATTCCTTCGACATGTTACACACGGAATGACAAAATCAATATACCCCCGATCTTTTTGATGGTGGGTATAAAAAATACGCAAAAAAAGTAAAATTGTCTACATTAAATCAAACGCCATAATATCCCAGTTTCCTATGATAATAAGCATTTATGTAAATATACAGAGAGAACACAGATTCGTTACGGCAACCGAATTTTTTGCCAATCGAATTCTGTCGGTTTCAAGTACTATCTGGTAATTCGATTGCAATTATGAATATTTATAATTCTCTTAACTGAAGATCAGATATTTCCTTAAAAACCAACTGGAACTAACTTATTCTTTTGTATTTTAAACTTGAACATAACAGTCATTAATAAAAATATAACTTTAAAAAAATTCGCCCTCTGGTTTAGTTTCTATAAGCAGATTTGCATGCACGGATTTTTTCGTGCGCAGACCTTACTTCAAACATGAGGGAAAGAAGCACTTCATTCATAAAAAGTGTTTCCATTAACACAGAAATATACGTAAATGCGTGCTTTTCGAAGAGACCTTTCCTTTCCTAAGAATATACAGTGTATTATATTTTTTCTAGCCTGTTATCGCTTCTTCTCATTACATCCAAATCCATCAAATTTTCCGGAACTGGGCGCAATTGAAAGATATTGCGCTCTAGTAAAAAATAATTTAAATAATTTAAAGCACAAAATGAAACGTAGTTTAAAATTAAATGGACTTATTTGAGCAAAAAAAAGTGACTGAAACATAAACAAATTTTTAATTGTGGAAATTCTGGAAAAGATCAGATATTTTCTTAAAAACCAATAGAAAACAATTTATTATTTTATGTTTAGAAGTTGAACATAACAGTAATTACTAAAAATATAATTTAAAACAAAGTCACCCATTGGTTTAGTTTCCATAAACGGATTTGTATGCAGGGAATTTTTCTTGTTGAGCATATCGAATACATTTCTTAATATATATTTTTAAAGCAATTTCTTAAAAAAAAAGAGAACAATTCATTATATGATATATTGGAATATTTCTTAAAATTTGTATATTTTTCTATTCAAAGCTTATGCAAAAATTTGCTTATTTATTTAATAATAAATAATTACATAATTGCTAGATCATTATGCAAAGTACTTTTATTTTATTTAAATGTTTTTGATATAAAAAATAATAGAACATTATATAAATACCAAATCCCCTCTTAAATATTTTCAACAAAACAAAAAGTTGTTTATTTATTTCTCATTAAAATTTCAATAATAACATAAACTCTTGTACAAATAAGTATTCAATGCACCAATAACAGAGAATGTCTTCTTTTAAAAGTAAAAGTTTTATAACAAAAATATTTTTAAAACACTCTTCTTTATATCTTGGCAAAATAAAAATAAAATCAAATTGTTAACAAAAATAAAAAAGTTTTTTAATAACTTAAGTTTTTTTTTTTTTTCTTATTTCTATGACCTTCTCAAACAATTCATGCAAAAATAATAAACGGATTAAATGCAAATGGTTGATAATAGATTTAAGTCTTGTTATAAACATTCAAAAATTTTAATAACAAAAAGAAAATATAGATATAAATATAGAGAAAATATCAAAAATAAAATACAATATGATACCAATTCGTTCGTTCGTTCGTTCGTTCGTTCATTCATTCATTTATTTATTTTTATGTTCAACCAACCATTCATTTTATTCGTCCGTCCGTCCATCCATTTAACCAACGAACCAATCAAACTTTCATTTTCAACCAATTACATTTGATTAGCTGTTTGTATGTTGTTGTTATTATCATACAAGTATTCGTTTATGTGTGTGTATGTGTTCTTTAGCAATCAATGTGAAAATTCCAATTTAATACCCACCATCAGACAGTTGATGAAAGATGGGATTTTGAGGAAGTATTTTTACATTTAACCAGAAATATGTAACATATTGAAATTTTTACAGTAAGAGAAACATCCCTCTGTAGCATTTGTCCCCTTCATAAGTATTTAGAATTACTTGTTTTTTACCTCAGGCATTAATTAAAAATAATCCGCAAAAATAAAGAAGCAAAATAGAATTACTTATGGATCAAAATTAAAAATAAAAATATTGCTTCATCATGATGTGGTATCTAAATACACATTCTTTATAGTTAAATTTTATTTTCCTATAACCACATTTTTAATTTTGTCTCAACATTCCACAGTGGGACAGGATCTAACATTTTTGATAAGTAAATTCTAATCGACTAGCTGAAAAACAACAAGCGCGAATGTTATATTCGGTTCGGCCGAATCTATATACCCACCACCAATGGTGGGCGGTAAAGTGGGTGGACCACGTCCACTTTTGGTTTCCAAGTTTACATTGGTCCTTGAACTATTTGAACACAATTTAACCTTATATAGGAGGTGGGCTGTAAAGCGGGCGGACCACGCCCATTTTTGGTTTTCGAGTTTATATCGACCCCCAAACTATTCATACAAAATATCGTTGTCGTACATGCTTTCGTTTAAGAAATATCAGCAGAAAAGTATGAAACGGACACCCTGTGTTTCAAGTTTTTAGCCCATAATTTTTTTTGTTTATTACCCTATTTTGCCCATTTTCAAAACAAACCTTATATAAGACAAATATTTGTGCCAAAATTTCGTACCCCCTACGTTGTTCCGTTCGAATCCTATACTGCTTTCAACAGACGGACGGACATAGCTAGATCGACTCTGAATCTAACCAGGACCGAGAAAATATATACTTTGTGGGGTCTTAAATGATTCCTTCGACATATTACACACGGAATGACAAAATCAATATAACCCCCATCTTTTTGATGGTGGGTATAAAAATATTCTTACGTGTGCTTTTATCTGTAATAGTTTTCGAGTTATTTGTATTTGAAATTTCTACTGTCTTAATTTGCATGATTGGTCAAAATTTTCCAAACAAATATACACTGCTTCTCAACTGAATAGGTTCAAGAATTTCGTTAAATTAAAACTCGTATTTTTAATATAATCAAGATAGTTAAATTTTTTTATCTTGATTTCTTAAGTCTTTAATTTTAAGATGTTTAATAACAAAAAATAATTAATAAACAACTAAGTATGATTTTTAACGGATTTTCTTCTCACAAATGTATTTTTTAAATCATTTTTTTTTTTTTTTTTTATTTTTTCATCTGAATAGGTTCATTAAGAATAAAATCAATTTGTGTCAAGTATTTGTTAAATTCATAATTGTGTGTTTTCCTTACATTTTCAACAATTTTCTATAAGAGTCTTTAAAAACTGGTCACGTAAAAATTTTCCTATAAAGAAAAAAAGCAAAATTATAACGTATGGACAATTCAGACTTAATCTATGAAAATATGGCGAAGAAATATTGAACGAAGTTAAAATACTGTCAACAATTTCTTAGAAATCACTTCCGCTATGGAAAAAATATAAAAAGTGGTCTTATAAAGCAACAACGAACGCTGACAGAAGATTCACCATTCAAGATGCCTCTAATTCTACTGATTCTGCGTAAAAATTTAAAAAAAAATCAGATATTTAAGTAAGTTTTACCGTAAAACTTGACATTCGAAATTCAGTGCACCTAAGAATACTAAAAATTATAAAGAACCCACCTTTAAACACCATTCGTGAAGTAAAACTACTCCCGTTTATCCTGAAACTCCAATGGCTATAAATATTATTATTTTCGTTATTTGAGAAAAAAAAAGGATGCTAATTATGTATCCCATAAAGCTGCGAAGGAAGTACAATGGCGTAAAGTGCAACTTCACATTATGAGACATGTAAATTTTGATTTTCTGCGCATAGAATTACGGAAAAAACTTACAAAAGTTTACGGGAAAAGAATTTCTAACATTTTATACACTATTTTAATTCATTTCATGAACATTCCAGCTTGACAATGCCCCTATTCACACCGCAGCACTAAGCGGCATTTACCCTGAAAAGCTGGCCAAAAAGGCAAAAATGAATTTAAAGAAATTTAAGAAACTGAGTATGCAGTTCAATAGACAACAAAATGCATTATATAGTGAATTTTCACGACTTTAAGTTGAGATTTGTAGATTTGAGACGATGTCAAAGTCAGGAAATTGAAGAAAATAAAATGCGTTTTTGGTGTTTTTTTGAAGTTTTAACAGGTTTATATGATATTTTTTTGTGGTTAAACGAATAGAGATTTTATATTGATTTTTTTTTGATTTGAAAGGTATGAGCAACTGCTACTTTTATTTTATTTATATATATATATATATATATATATATATATATATATATATATATATATATATATATATATATATATATATATATATATATATATATATATATATATATATATATATATATATATATATTAATATTAATTATTCGTTAAAAATTTAAAAATAATAAAAATTTCACATTTTTTTTTTTTTTAAGTTTGCGTCATTTTTTTTTTGTTTTTGCGATTTTTTGAAAACTTCACTTTTTTTTAATTGTTGTTCATTGCACACTTTTTATACACCATACGTATGAATTGTTAATTTTTCGGGTTTTTACAGGTTTATATAATAATTTTTTGTTGGCAAACGAACAGAGGTTTCATGTTGATTTTTTTTTTTTTTTTTTCCTTAAGGTCATGATAAACGACAATTTTAAATGTTTTAAAGACAAAAAATAACTTAAATATTTATGCTGGAAAAATTCGCTCAAAAATTGAAAAATCACATTTTTTTACCAAGAAAGAAACAGACAAAGTTTTTAAAACTGTTGTAAAATTGTTATATATCGCAATAAAATATGAAATCTCTATTCACATTCATATTAAACATGTTCATGTCGAATTTCATCGAGGTAATAAAATTTTTAAGCCAATTATAATTGCTAAACATATTTTCTCAAAGGGCCTTATTTTGGACCTAGGGGCAATTATGAACCGACCATAACAAAATTTGGTAATATGATTTAGATTTACATAATAATTACACCGAATTTCATCACGATACCGATGTTTTTAAGCCATTTATAAGCGTAAATGTGAATTTTTAAAGGGGACTTTATATGGGGACTAGGGTCAAATGTGATCCGATTTTCACCAAATTTTACACCATGATTTCTTAGTACACAGAACTGATGCATGCTAAATTTTATCATGATTGTTGCATAATTACCATAATTATGTGTAATAATAATACTAACACTATCAAAAAATTCCAGCCATTAGCTCAAAAAACACTTCTAATAATTTTGGCCAGGTTTTCAGCCAAAATGCCTGTATGTGCGCAGGAGCGGAAAAGCAATGAATTTCGAAGTCAAAATTTTACCACTTAGGAGTGGTCATCATACTCTCTCGACCTTAATATAACAGAAAATATATTGAAATTGCTGTCACGTAATGTTTATGAGTCGGACAGACAATACGAGCACAAAAATTCATTATCTGAAGAGATTAGAAAAAGTTGGAGCAAAGTTTCTTTGTTACAAGTTGATAATCTTTATAAGCCCCTTCCGAATATAGTTTTTTAGGTTAAATTTAATAATAAATGCCATTCTTATTATTAATAATTTCCGAATAATATAACAAAACAAAAAAGAACCATATTAATCAATACATCTTGTTGTTTTATTGAATAATGTTGAACCTATTCAGATGAAACAAAATAATTACCTAAAAAATTCTGTTGTTGAAAAAATGAGGACTTTAAAATATTTTATGAAAAAATATTAATTTCATTATTATTTTAAAAATTACAAGAGGTTTAATGGAATGAAAATCTTGAACCCATTCTGTTGAAAAGCAGTGTATAGCAACATTTCCGGCCGATTAAAAATTTAAAAATTATTATTGTTTGTATTTTTTGGGCCAAAAAAGTGTCTGCACTATATTTTCTCTAAAATAAAACTTTCCTAATGAACATATATTGATTTTATACTTTTCTGAAAGGCATCTTCATGAAGATTATTTTAGAATTTAAAATGAGACAATAATCCATCAGTTCTAACCAATTTTATATAAAAATTTTTACTTCAGTCTATATGTTCTAAAACACCAAAGCAGAAGTACAATAAAAATGTGGAGTTTATCAAAAATTTGTATCAGACCTGCAGAAAATGTGCAAAATTTTATTCTTTCCCATTTTTTTGATAGATATGCCTATTTTACCAATTTGTAGGTACAAAATTTGCTTCCAAAAATCTTTGATTCAGTCCCACTGTGCATTCCCGTTTCGTTTTTTGTTCAACTTCAAAAATGAAAGATTGATTTTTTATTAATATTTTTTTCAATATTTTCTGTCGGCAGTCTTGTCTGTCACTAGGTCATCAAGCATCCTATATCAGTTTTAGTCTTTATAAAGATTATACTCTATTGTTGTTGGTATTATCATGCTTTTAGCATATAAATTCTAAGAGTACTTCAGTCAAAGATATAACAACAGCAGACCAAAAATAAATTGACCAAAGGTACTACATACATAGTTATTCATAAAACCACTTTTTAAGTTATTAAATTAACTTTCAACAAATTCAACAAAATCCATTAAGTCTCTGTTAAGCTCCTTTTTTCATATGAAGAGAAGGCTACAGTCTGAATACTCATATGTTTGAATAATGAATGCTGTAAGGGAGGAGTGAATGTCCATGTCACTAAAGAATTTTAATTAAAGTCAACCATATGGTGTGTAAAAATATTTTGACAGAATATAAGCAGAATATTATTTGATAATATTTTTTTCTATTTACTTTTTCCTATGAAATGAATGTCATAAAATGATATACTTATTTCTTCAATGATAGAAAAAGTACTAAAGAATCTTTAAATTATTTCTTGTTTCTTGAATATTTTGTAATTTTTTTTTTTACAATGTGTTAAAATAATTTATTTTATTATTATGAAAGTTATATAAAGATTTAATAAAAAACAAGAAAGAAAGATATAGTCGGTCAAGACCGACCATATAATACCCTACACCATTGTGTATGAGCAGAAAAATTCGGGAAGGGGGCTTATAATACACCTGTGGCCAATTACATACAAACACTTTCACTAAGTGAAAAATAAAATATATAAATACAGAATAATGAGTTGATTTTACATCTTTATGATTTAGTGCCCTTTAGAGCGATTTCCGGAAGTGTGTTTATATGGAAGCTATAGTAAACTATGGTAAATTATGGATTCATGATAATACCCCAACCACCATAGATGGTAACACAGATCAATAAAATCGCGAAAAAAAATGTATATCTCGAACAATTCTACAAAATTATTATTCCTTAGGCTTGATTTAGTGTAGAAAGTATAATGAAAATTGTGCATCACGTCACAATTTTAACCCATTGAGGACCAAACAAAATTTGCTTCCTTGAGGAAAAAATTTGCGGGTAGAGGAAATTGGTCACTCATGTTTTACAGCCAAGACTTGGGGCTACAAAAATGTAGTAGTTAAGGAGTGGGTGCAAAGGGCAAATTTTGTATTTCATATAACTAATAGAAGACTGTAGATCTCAAAAATGGTAAAATTTTTAAAATCGTGTTGACAGAACGCATTTTCAAATGTTTGAAAAAATAAAAATCTAAATTTAAATACCAATGCTGACAAAAAATTGTAAAAAAATTATATCGTAAATAATTTTGTTTAATTCTTACTGCTTAGAATAAATATAGTGAAAGTAATTAAATAAAACATTTCCATTACATCACTCTTTTAACTTATTGACGACCAAAGAAATATGTACCTCTAAGAAATGTTTGGGTTATATAATTTTGTGGATAATAGATAAAGAAAAATATGGATAACATACCCTCTATAGCACCTAGAAGTCTTTAAAATTGTTAAAAGCACTGAAAAGATAGGAAAAACAAGCGAAGAACAATGGGAGCTTTTACACCAAAACGGATTATATCAAGTCATATGGAATCATATTAGAAGAAAGACTATTGTTGCTTCATAATATGAGAAAAAATTAAAAATAAAAAATTTTTAAATCCTTATTAATATATATGAAGTTAAAAAAAAATGAAAATATATTTTCAAATTGTTACGTCATGAAAATGTTTTATTTTATTTTCTACACTATATTTAATCTAAGGAATTAAAATTATGCCGAATTATTCGCGATATATTTTTCTTCTAATTTTTTTCTTAACTCTTTTATTCAAATTTGGATTTTTATTTTTTCATACGTCTGATGGCAACGCGTTTTCTGTCAGTACGATTTCAAAAATTTTATTCTATACTTATGTTTTTGAGACCTACGGACTTTTGTGTGTTATATCAAATACAAATTTACCCTCTACTCTCACTATTTACCCCTCATTTTTCCATGGTTTTATGAACGTTAATTGAAAAATTTTCGATTTTTACAACTTTAAAGACTTGTAGGGACTATGCGTGACAAGTTGGAGACTTGACCAGTACCTAGTAGGCCCTTGGTTAAAAATGTGACGTGATGGAGAAAACTGAAATGTTCTTTTTGATTGGGATGACTTCCTACAATTTCTGCAACATGATTTTCAAAATACTTTTTTAGTGTTGACCTGTGTAATTAAATTTTACTTTGTTCCATAACTGCTAAAATAAATGAGACTCCAACATTATATATCGAGGGCTTATATTCAAAACGAGTCATATGCAGATTTCCGAAAAAAAAAAAAAATTTTTGCATCAGGCTCTTTAATTTTCCATTTTTTTATATATGATATTAATTTTGGAGCCAAAAGTTAATTCTAACACCTTTTGTTTTTGGGCTATCTACAAACATATATATATATATATATATATATATATATATATATATATATATATATATATATATATATATTTAAGGAAAACCGAAAAATCGCATGCAACTTTTCTTCCAAAATTTTCTTTATAATTTAAATTTTGAACACATTTCCGTTTTTTTAATAAACATACCTGTTATTTGACAGTTCTAACGTTTAAAGATGGTCCTGCCAACCACAAAATTTCGCTATTTTTTATCTCCTGATGATATCATAAATTTAACATATTGTAATTTTTTTCCAAAAATATTATCTTTTACTTTTTTTAATTTCCGCGAATAATGGGGCTAAAAATTTATTTTTCAGTGTGAGGCTTAGTAGACGTAATACTAATAACTTGTAGAAGAACGGATTGCAAAATGTTGAAAAATTAGTGAAATAAACAGTTTTTATGTTCTCCTGGGGTTTTACATATGGCCCGTATTGAATATAAGACCTCGATATATTTTTTAGATTTTAAAAATTTCGTTTTTTGAGATAAAATGATTTGATTTGTATATGTATAACTTTAACCTTTGAACTTTTGATGTATAAAAAATTTTATAAATATCGTTATAAAGGTAATATCTTTGTTTTTAATATGAAACTAAATCTTAGATATACTATGTATAGTTAAGAAGATATTAGCAATTAAATAAGTACACTTTTGTAAAGTTTTTAGCTTTTTTCGTCTTTTAAACCATCATATTGTTCGACCGGAATGGGACATGATATCTGATGATAGAATTTTATGATTTGAGAAATACTTTCAATTTCCAATATCTGAAGTGAGTTTCATAAACATCGAAGATCTCAAAACTTATTTGTGCCAAAAAATAATTGTGACACTAACATTTGTATGGGATTTATGCACGTAAAAGTGATTTTTGGAAGAGGGGTTATTTATGAACCGACCTTTATAAAATTTGGCACAAAGATTGATACAACTTCTTTGCACTGAATTTCATTAAAATATTGTTATATGTAAGGCATTTATGATCGTTAAACCCCTAGACTGGTATAATATTTGTATGGGAGCTAAGGTGAAATAATATACTGATCATAATATAAAATTTCAATAGACTTCATACTTTAATACAAATAATTACTTGTACCAAACTTACAATATCTACTTTTTCAGAAGGTTTACAATGACAGCCAGCCAGTAGACCAGACGGACATCGTTAAATCAACTCAGAAAGTGATTTTGATTCTAATGATATATTTTAAGGTGGATGTTGGATTAACAACAGTAGCACAAACGCATAATTCCCCAAGTGCTAATTAAATACATTTAAATTTCACTTAATATATAATTTTTAAACTTTCTAAGCTACCAGTCAATTAAAATAAATCACTTTATTTTAAGATCGGGGTAGAGGATACAAACAAAATAATAATTATTATTGGAGTAAAAATATTTTATCGCTTAAATAAAGAACTATTGGAGCATAAGATTAAAAATTTGTAAGAATAATTTCTTTTTCAAGAATCTTAATTGAGATTTAAATAGGGGAAGCGATAGTCCCCATACAAGATAAACCAAAACTATTGCGAATCTAAGGAACTGTTATTGAGAAACATAAAAACTTTAAAAATTAGAAAAACTAGGAATTTTTATTTTATATTTTGTATATATTGTAAATGAGATATCTGCACTAATTTTTTTATTACAAAATGGACTTAATATAACAATAACAGTTGAACGTATTAAAATATAATGGGATTATAAATTGAGGGCAATTTCAATTCGTATTTTTGTTTGAACCAAGTCAGACAAGTCGTTTTCGTTATATGTATGACTCTATAGATGGTGCAAACTTGTTCATATCTCATGGATACAATATTTGATTTAACAGAAATTAAGTTTTGAGATACTCGCTAATATTACAGTCAAATATTAATAGTTTAATCTGTATACGAGATGCTGATGTACAAACATAATTATTACAGATTATCATAGATGTGATAATATGACCTTTTTCTGTGGTTATAATTTGTAGATTGATACAAAAAAAAAACTGTATTCAATGTCAGATGAATGTTTACATACTAAAATATTTTTCCTACTTTACCAGAAATATTTCATCATAACTTAATTTTCTCTTTTTGACCACTAACATAACCTCTGCCCCTACTCTCAGTTACTTTTCCATTAAATATTTAATAAAATTAATTTTAAAACGAAAAAAAAAAAAAAAAAAAAAAAAAAAAAAAACATCAAAGATATTTATCTATCATGACTTTCAACTTTAATGGAATCAGTGAATGTGCAATATATGCTGACCCCTTATCGAAGGAAACCTTTAATTAACCACATATTTCTTACCATCATAAAACAAGTTTGAATTGACCTTTTAGAGGTAACATGTGATGGCTTGCTACCGACTACATATTATTTTTATTTCCCTTAATTTTTTCGTTTATTATTTCTCTAGGTTTTATTGCAAAATCGTTATGCTGATGATAAACTCTCAACTCATCATATAACGTATGTACTCGTATGTACGTATAAATATGTGTAAGTTACAATAAGTCTTCGTTGTATTTATTTATTTTTTTTTAGTTTTTTGTTTGAATACTTTACTTGCTACTTTTTTCCGGCTTTATGTGGAAAAATGTTACAACAAGGTTAATGAATATTCTACAATAGAAGCAATTTCAAACGAGCCATGGCTAATATACAGATAGTACTACATATATATTTATATCGCATGGGAGATATACACTCGTAGGTATATATGTATAATATAAATAACAATATAGATGTAATATACACACATACATACTTATATATGAATGTACAAAACAAAGCAACGACCGCATCATGTTTTTAGCCGAAAGCCATAGAGGCTGCTATAATGAACAATGTTATTTAGTCCACTACTTTCATATACATTTATACCCTCGAACAATATTACGAGGTTTAACTTAAAGTTTCTTTAAAAATTTTAATAATTTTTGCTGTAATAAAGTTATTAAAAAAAACAAGTGAGAAATAAGTAGACGGTCAATCTAGACCATATAATACCTTGCACTATTGTGAATGTGCATCAAATTATATGGAATAAATTGTCAGTTATCGGCCTATCTTCATAAAGTTTGGCACTGCAGTTTCTAATTATATAACACTGATTTGTGTCAAATACTTGTTATGTTAATACTATCATTTGTATGGATTTATGCCCCTTAAAGTAATTTTCTAAACAGTTGTTAATATGGTCAGTCATGAACCGATCTTTAGCACATTAATATATATTTATATAAAACTTATATAAGGGCTGCGCACGAAAAAATCCGTGCATGCAAATCTGCTTATAGAAACTAAACTAATAGGTGAATTTTGTTTAATTTATATTTTTATTAATGACTGTTATGTTCAAGTTCTAGAAATAAATTATTTTCTGTTGGTTTTTAAGAAAATATCTGATATTTTCCAAAATTCTTCTTCCCATTAAAGGTTTTATTTTGTTTCCGTCACTTAGTTGCTCGAATAAGTCCACTTATTTTTAAACTCCGCTTCATTTTAAGCTAAGCTTTTAATGTTCTTTAAATTATTTTTTACTAGAGCCCAATATCTTTTAATTGCTTGGAGTTCCGGACAATTTGATGGTTTAGCATCTTTCGGTACAAACACTAACGAGTTCTTTATTATCACTCCATTGTTTTGTTGCTGTAATGCGAAAAAGCGAAAATAGTCCAGAAAAAAGTGGATAAACTGTATGTTCTTAGGAAAGGGAGAAATCTTTTCCAAAGTCACTAATTCACGTATATTTCTGTGTTAATGGAACCATTTTTTATGAATGAAGTGCTTTTTTTCTTCATATGCAAATGGCTTCTCAAAACAAAAACATTCTTGGGAATTTTGACTTCTTTGATATACAGTATTTTTCTGCCATATTCCCTCTAGCATCTGCAATATAGAATTCCTGTCCAGGAAATTGAAAAATGTTAGACTGTACGAACGTTTCATCGTCTATTATACCCTGATCATATTTATGGAAAAATGCGTCTGAAGAACTTTCACGTTATTTTTTTAGGATTTTTTGTACTTTTAGGATTTTTTGTACTTTATACGTCTTCAGGCTAGATTTCTTTTCAACTTTTCTAATAAAAATTCAAAGCAATAAAGTTTTTGTGGCACTTCTCTTCCAGAGATGAGGGGAATTTCTCTGAAAATCCTTTTTATTTTGTCTGAGTCCTACAGCCTGAAGATACTATTTTTCTTCCACTACCTGATTTCCATTCACTGACCATGACTTCTTTGTATAATATTATAATATTATATTTTTTGACACAACTGCCTTCCTAGCAATTGTTTTATATGACCGATGTAAGATTTCATAAAAATTTTCTATTATGTGTTTTAGTGCTTTTTGTTCAATTTCCATTTTAAGGAAAACTAGTTTCGCTATAACCATGAAACTTGGCAAATAGCTAGTGAGCATAACGACCACAACGAAAGTTATAAGCCCAAGAGCATGCACGGATTTTTTCGTGCGCAGTCCTTATTTCAAACATCATTCAAATATTTATGTATTTAAGATATTTATGATCGCTAAAATTCTATTCTATGCGACCTGTAGTTTGATTAAAGGCTTTACATGGACAGATCGAGGGACATCGTTAAGTCAGTTCAGAAAGCGATTCTAAGCGTATGGTATAAATTTATTTGGTGTTACAAACGTCAGCACAAACGCATAATACCCTCTCCACATATGAAAGTGTTGGGTGTAATTAGTTAACCAAAATTTTAAAATTCTTTATATCTTAGCAAAACTTTATAATTTTTGTCTATTCAGCTTATGACTAATATGCTAACAAAACTTAAGTTCCAGAGCATTTTTAGATATTATAGTTTAAGTAACAGTTACCTCAAATGTCTGCGGTTTTTCTTAACATTAAACTTTTTGTTTTAACAATTTCGTCACTTGGAAAGTATAAAGCAAGCATCAGTAAAAATTAGTTGTCTAGATAATTAAACACATATTTTTTTATTACTCTTAAATAATTTTCATTCTAACCTCATACCCTGCAGGAAAAATATACTATAACAATACCAATGAGCAATAGCTGTTTTTACTATTATGGTAGTAGTTCTATACCTCGTCATCGTTCACGTCGTCATAGTAGAAAAGAGAGAGTACAAGTAGCATCATTATACCAGTCATACCCATTAAACCAACAAAAACAACAATAGCAATAACACCAAATCGTTAAACAAAAATTTCCCATCTTTTATAGAGTTGGCGGCGAATACAAAAAATTGTTAAACAAAAAAAGAAGGAAAATGTGGAAAAAATACGGAGGAACATGTTTTAATAGAAAAAGTTATAAGCGGATATGCTCATTCATATACAAAATAACAGCAAACACAATACCAGTAAATAAACAAGTAAAAACGCAACAACAAGTAAAACACCAATATAAACACAAACACACTGATTCTACACTTTCAAACACAAGCGAACCCACAACACAGACTAACTCACAAAAAAATAGCAACAAAATAACAAAAAAAAAATATTTAAACATGCCAACAACACCAGCCAGTATTAAACAGCAATGTATATATTGACCTTCTTTTTTTTTGTTGCTGTTGTTCATATTTTAATTTACACACTCATACAGACACCAACACAATCAGCCATATTAATAGAGAAAGTCATCTTTATAATATTTCTCAGAAACTTTCATACATTATTATTTAAAATAAAAAACAATCATACACCCTAACTAACACCCTCTCAGGCTCAAACAACACAACTCACACACATCCATATACCAACGTATACAAATAAACAAACAACTAGTATCTATTTATACACTTATTTACCTCTCATATAAGTAAAAGTACAACAATAACAAAAAAACACTGTTTAATGTGTCACAATTTCCAGTAAAGGACACTCAATATTGTTGGCTGGCTAGCTGGGGATGAAAACAACCAGAGTAACAGCAGCAACAACATCAACAATTCCGACACCAAAAGATAACAATAACAACATCGCAATGTACAAAAATTAATTAACAGTTGTTGGTTGTATTTGTAGGAGAATGAATGTATAGAGGATAGGCTGGAAAGTTTATTTTAAAATATCATTTTAAGGATGATTATTTTTATTTACTTTTATTTGAACTTTTTGAATTTTACCAAAGCAATAACTTGTTACAGCAATAAACTTATTGTTGTTTTTTGTTATAGCAGGGAGACATTTAACAAACCATAGGACAAATTTCTTAAGACTCATGAAAGCGTTATTTCTAAAATACTCTTATTCTAAAGCGAATTTTTAAAAATCTTATGGAAAATTTGAATTATCTTTACTTTTTAATCGATGTGCCCTTTCGGATTTGTTCCTTTAAGACTAAATATACTTATTAGAGTATTCATTTTACTCGACTTTTTCATTGTTCGAATAAACAAATAACTCGAAAATGCAGTTTTTAAATTACTCAAATAATCGAGTAAATCTTTTAAGTTACTCGAGTTATTCGAGTAAATTATACCTTAAAATTTTACTCGTTTTTTTCCAATGCTTATTAAAAAAAAACAAGCATTTTGTGTGGCTTAGTCTAGAAAACAAAATAAGAAAACCAAAATAAAGCTTAAAACAAGAAAAAGTCTTTCCAAAATAATATATAATTAAAATTTGCGTAAATATTTATGAATATTTTTATCTCTTTTGTTTTGATAATGTCGTTGTTTCTCTATATTTAATATATTCATTGATAGTTAAATAAATAGGTCTAAATTTGATGTATCAATTCGAAACAAATTTTATATTAAATGGTGCTTTTTGTCATTTTTGAAACGCTATAAAAAAACTAATGATACCCAATTTAAGGCGATTATCAATACTTTTTGATAAAAATAAAAATTAAGTATGAGTTTTTATCCACTTTGGAATAATTAGCAATTTTGTCTCATAACCTCACTTTTTAATTTGGACACATACTAATCTATGTGCTACACAGAGGTTTTCAGTTATACTCAAAATGTTTGTACAATATTTTTAAGTATCGGAGATCTACTAAAACCAGATTTATTTTTAGCATAAAATGTCTTTAAATGGTTTAGTTATAGCGAAAACATGTCTTACATCTTTAGTATCAAAACTACAGGAAGAAGGATACAAGCTTCTTAAATAATTTAAAAAAATGATGTCTAAATTTATCATGAGACTTAAATTTTTCTAAATAAAACAAAAACTTAGGAAATCATGATCAGAATAATTTCTGTGCTCCAGGTTTTTGAATGTTTTATAATTCACTGTTCAATTATGTTCAATACTTAGAAAACATTCAGATGATCATTTAATATTATACAAATGTATACGGGTTTTAAGATAATTTACTCTTATTTGCATTATAGTTATCTGTATAATTTTTTACTCGAAATACTTGATTTTAATTTAATCGAACAATTTTTCGATTAATCGAACAAACAATATTCGAGTGAATACCCTAATACTTATCCAAAAAGTTGTAAATATTAGCAAGTGAGAATATTTGATTTAGACGAATCTATTTAAACACCATCTGCAACTTTTTAAAATTTCACCTTATACGAGAGGTCGGTGGACCTAATCCATTTTTTGTTTCCCAATTTATATCAATCCTCGAACTAGCTGTAAAAAATTTTGTTATCATGCATGCTTTCGTTTAAGAGATAAGGAGTGTGATCGAAAAAATCTTAACATATATAAAATTCAATAATTTGAAAACGGTTGATCTTAGAGCTTCGATTGTTTTTTTATTTAATTGGTACTATACTACAGATCAAAGAAAAATATAACTTCAATACTTCTATCCACTACATATGAACTCGTAGACCTTTCTTGATAATCCTTCAATTAGAGATTTGATAGTTGTCACTTTTTTGGAAGAGTCTGCCCATCTCCTTCTATTCTCTTTTCACAAAAGTCGCTGGTCTTAGCTCCGGACAATTTAGATGATTGACCTCTTTTGGTATAAAAACCATGTTGTTGCTTTGGTACCCCTCCTGAGCTTTCTTAAGTAGTAAAATGATCGGGCCAAAATAAGTGAACACATTGTGCAAACATTCATTGATGTATTTTTCGGTATTTATAGAGCCCACTGTAACAAATAACTTGCTTCTTTTGCCGCAACTGCATAAATCTTGCCACATCACGAATTCTTTAGGAAATTTCGTCAACTTTTCGGTCCTAAACTTATCTTCAACATTTCCTCAAGCATCAGCAACATAAAAATTTTGACCTGGAAGTTGCGAAAAATCTGCCAGTACATACGTTTCCTCGTTATTTATACAACATGAGTATTTTTGTATGAAATTTTTTTAATTTCCGTGCCCTATTCTATGCTTTCAGTTTTCTTGGCCTTCCCAATATCAAGTGAACCATGTTTCCAATAAAGTGTCACTGCAGAATAGCCTGTTTGAGGGGTGTTCCATGTAGGAACACCCCTCAAACGATGCGTAAAAATTAGCTGAATATGGGAAAAATATAAAAAAAAAATTTAAAATTGGGTCATGGGTACCATACATTTTGGTAAAAAAAAAGTTTCGATTTTTTAATCGAAATGGGTATCAACAAATTTGTAATTTTAAGCTGGCTATGGAAAAAATATTTTAAGATTTTTTCCAATGGGATTTTCGTTCACTAGAAGACTTTTTAAGGTATTTTGATGAACAAAACTACAATCTGTAGTTCTCAGAACAAAATAATTATTATATATACATATGTGAAGTATTTATAATATTATATTAATATTAGAATATAAAAACTAGCTTCGAAGTCTCTATATGTTTTCTAACTAGATTTATTCTTGCTTAAGTTGTTTTCAGGTAATAATTTGACTTAAAATTCTTCTGAATCAAAAATAAGGTCTGCATTTAAAATCAAAAAACTAAAATTTATTTATAACAAATGAGGGTAACAATTGCTAGTTTTTGCATTATACACCTTTGAATGCTTCATATAAAAAAAAAAAATATAAATGGTTTATTTTGAATAAATTGTTACTTACTTATAATAAAAACAAAATTATTACAAAAGCAATTTACTTGAAAAAATTTCAGAAATTGTTATTTGTTATGGCTTTGTCATTAATCACAAAGTTCAGAATATGGGGTTTAATATTTCAAGATGTAAAATTTTTAATTGGGGACTTATTTAATTTTTAAATTGGGTGCTTATTTCATTATGAAATTAATTCCCAAAAATAAGGTGTTATTTCATTTTAGTTTAGGGTTTTATTTCATTTCGTTTGGGGCTTTATTTAATGGGGAATTGTTTCATATGAAATAAATCCCCAATTTTGGGAAGTTATTTCATTTTTGATTTGGGGAGTTATTTCGTAGGGAGTTATTTCATGGAGCCTTTTTTCTTACTTTAAAAAAGTTTTAACAACTTATCCTCGTATGTTTTTGTTGACTTTAATGCCGTTGTTCATTGTTGTTGTTATTAATGTCTGTGTGTATTTTTGTTGCTCATGTTTTTGGCATTTTTATTTTATATTCATACCTTGTTATTCATCCTTTTTATTTGTCTTGCAGTTTTTTTTTCTGTTTTGTTTTAATTTAAATATACATCCTGCTTCCTCTGCTTATCATCATCGTCATTTAAAGTTGGCAAAATAAAATAAAAAAATAAAAAATAAACATAAAGTAGCAATATTTTTACTCATCCCCATTTTTGCCCTACAGCAAATTGTTTTTTGTTTGACAAATGCGGTTGATGTTTGGAACACCCCAAAGGATTTAAAAACGTGAGAATTAAATTTAAAAGTTTGTAATATAAAAATGTTATCGTGAACTCCAAAATGACACTATGAACCACAGTGATGTGAATACTTAAGGCCACCTTGTTTATTTTATGTTTTTTTTTTTTTTTTAATTTGTACCATCTGACCAGAGGTTTAAAAGAGCATGAAAATATGTTGATATTAGCAGGGCTACATAAGCTAAAAAAGAATTAGGAAACATAACTAAAGTAGGAAACATATATATAATAAAATCTATGTTAATAAACAAGTTCTAACGTAAAAATACTTAACCTTATATTTTTTTATTTTTTTTATTAATAATTTTACAAAACGTGATTTTTACAATATAATAAAGATTACATTTTTAAACAATCCTTCAAAATGTTGACATCAAAAAAACTATAAACTCTTTTTTTTAAGCAATAGTTTTTGTTTTGCTCTTAATTAATGTTCACATTCTCTCAAGCAGCTGTAACCCAAAATTTGTTGACAAAATTTTGACAGTGTTGAAAACTTTCAACTTTAGTGTAATTTAATGATATTATAATGACACCCCCTCAACTTCACTCCTTACTTCTCTAAATTTAAAGTGTTGATGGGATTTAAAATAGTTGAAGCAACTTAATTACAATTTTACTACATTTAAATATTGTCTATAAAATGAGAATAGTAGCAATAAGAATTGCCTAAGGTTGTTATGCCAAAATTGTAATATGTAAGTATGTATGTATGCACCCACCATTTTGATTTTGCTTTCTTAATTATTGTAATGTATTCGTTTAGCTCAAGCCCTTGTAGCAGCGTGAACTCTTATTTAAAAGAGAATTAATCCTCTTGTAATTGACTGAAATTGTAAGATAATGTAAATACGTTTCCTTAGATTAATATATCCGTATTTACGAATGTTTTATGAATGCCAAATAAGACTAAGGTTGAAAGCTAATATTTTTTGTAATATGACTGAGAGTGCTTTCAATTTATACGAAGATAGTTAAGCAAATATACTAGTTTGAAAATTAATTGCTAAAAAATTAAATCAGGATTTATACAAAATCGTAAAATTTTCTCTGTACAACTTTTGAGCTTATAAATTTTTATAAATTTATGTGTACGCTTTAATAAAATTTAGCGAACGTCATCAGTGTTATGGAGGTTCAAGACAAAAATTTATAAAAAATTGTCAAAATTATATTTTCAGCAATATTTAAAAAATGACCACACGTATGTAAATGTGATAAGATACGGTTGACGACGCCTAAGATTAAACAAGTTTGCAATAGTAAATTTCCTTGATGTCTCTGTTTGGCGGTACCAAAGCAGAGCTTGTAGACTATAATTAGACACCAGCAGAATGGAATACTTTTTTTTCTGTGCCGCTACACACTTCATCTGCATTCGTGGTGTCTTACCCATTTTGGTTTCGTTGAGACCTAAACATGGCGCCCGCCTTGCACTGGGTGCAATATTGAGGGACTTAGTTAGTAGCGCCAGGCGCTTGGGGAAGTAAAAAAGAGATTGAACCTAACGTCGTAAACGCTGTTAAAGATGTGGTTACATAGTGTTGTAAGCCGACAACCGGTTCGAAGGACCATAAACATGTTTGCAATGTTTGGTGGTACCAAAGCAGAGTTTGTGGACCATAATTATACACCAGCAGAATGGAATATGTATTTTCTGTGCCGCTACATACTTCATCAGCATTCGTGGTATCTTATCCATTTCGGTTTCGTTGAAACCTGAACAAAGATAATAGCGAAGTTTTTTAAATTTATATTGTTTAACAAGAAATAACCATTTATGTTTTGGTAGTAAAAAATCAGAAATTAAAAAAAATTGTAAAAATTACATTTTAAATCCGCTGTCAAAACCTTATGCACATATGTAATTTACACAAAGATATATAAAATACAAATTAAAGAAAGTTCAATAAATTGTATACTAATTAACATAATCTGTTATATCTGTTTAAGAATTCCTTTAGAATATCGAATAAAAGACAAAGTATAGATTTTCAAAACTTGCTACAAAAAAACTTTTCAAATGATGTTAATAAATAAAAAGTTGCAAATATAAATAAAAAAAATACGCACCCAAAAATGCTAAAAGTTGCATTAAGTTGGAACGCGTAATTATTATACAGTTGCTCTTAATAATAAGTTAACAAAGTAGTATCTTAAACTTAATTGGTTCTATTTCAAGTTGTAGATCAAAGATATCAAAAGTTACATATAACTATAAATATATAATGTCTTCTTAGTAAAATAACCAGCATAAGGTTCAATTAAACACATTACTCTTACCTACTAATGTATAGCTTAAGATAAAAAGAAGATTTTATATAGGATAATAGGAATAAAGACTTCAAAAGTAGAATTAAATAAGTGCAGAAAATGTAATTTTAAGTGATTAATAATCTTCTAAAAATTAAAAACAAATTTCTTTTTAGCAGGAATAATGTTAATTATTTTTTTGCAATATTATGCAGATATTTTTATTAAATTTTTTTATAAAAATTATATAAACTTTTCCTTGAGAGAAAAACTTTAAATGCGGTGCATATAAATCATAATATAAAGTACCTAGGTCTAAAGCTTCCTTTTTGTAAAATTTCGATAATTTTATTTTATTTTTAACCTAGAAAAATTAAAAAAAAAAAAACAGAAAAAATACTTTATAGAATAATTTTAGATCATTAATAAGCTTCAAAAGCTGTACTAAAATATGCCATAAAAGTTGTTTTTATAAATTATATTAAAACTAGTCTAATGGCCGAAAAAAAGTATTATAAATTTTCGATGTAAATCAATCGCAATTTATAAAGAACAGTGCAGTGCACTGTTTATTATTTGGTGCATGGTTAAACCAATAAGTTGAAACACTTTTTTAACCAAAAATATTTTTATTAAGCTTCAAATTAGACCAATTATTAAAATGTCGGTTAACCGGTTTAACCGGTTTTTTAGTAGACGGTTAACCAAAAAACCGGTTTTTTAATTTTACCCAATTTTCGGTTAACCGTCAAACCGGTTTTTTGAAAAGTCGGTTTTTTATAAACACTATACCAAACCTGTTGGCATAGTGACTACATATATTCTGCATATATCTGGAGAAAATGTTGGGGTCCGAATCTTACATAGAAGCCTCATAAAGTCCGAAAATGCATTTTGGCCGATATATCAGATACCAATGGATCGATTGAGTTTATTTCCTCAGCAAAAAAATCGAAAAAAAAACAAATTTTATGTAGCTTATTGTTGTTTATTTCCTCAGCAAAAAAATCGAAAAAAAAAACAAATTTTATGTAGCTTATTGTTGTTGTTGGTATTCATTATCCACAAAAACAACAAAATATGCAAAGCTGCTATTAAATAAATTAAAAAGATTTCCAATAATAAGGATTTTTATGGACCGATTTGTCCGAAATTTTAGAAAAATATTTATGACCAATCGTAGCTTATATAAAAGCTTCAAAAAGTCTAAAAAGTCTAAAGTTTTGGCCGATATCACGGATACTACTGGACCGATTTTGCTCATTTTTATAAGCGTTCTTTTAAGAAATATTTCCTACAATCTGATGTATAAAACATATATATCAGATAACTGGAGCTTTCTAAAAGTATTTATTCAGCAAAATAATTTGAAAAAATATTCTGAATTTTTTCGTGTACACACAAAAAATTATGATAAAAAATTGTTTAACAATCCATTATTTGATTTTAAATTAAATTTTATTAAAAGAGTTATTTGATTTTAATATTTTATTTTATTGATTGTAAATCATTTCAAATGTTTTTTGACAACTTCAAACCAAATTAGAAATTATTTATTTTCAAAAAAAAAAAAAAAAAAAAATATGGGAGCAAATAAAACTATCTACTACTTAAAGAAAGATTTGAGTAAAATATTCTTTCTAAAAGGTATAGTTTGAAGTTTCCAAATGTACATATTTTTGCTGCCTAACATTCAAGTTTTTCAAAAATCCTTTCTATTTACAGGTAACATAGGTACCACTAAAGATACTAAAAAAGCCGTAAGTTCCACTTTATGGATCTAATTCAATTGGAATTATATTAATCGGAAACCTTATCTACCTTCGATTTAGTTCAAAATAACATTTCTTATTTTGCTTATTTTTGGTATTTTTATAAAGAAAAAAATTTAACAAATCATTAATAAATTATTTTTTGTTTTTCAATAAAACTACTTTTTTGGATATCTTTTCAAATGCAAATAATATATTTTTTTTTTAATTCTAACAATTTAATAGTTTGCAATTTTTACAGATTTTCAAATATGAAGGATTTTCATCCAAACGGATAAATTTACTCAATTAGTAAATTTATACTCTTTACTCACGTATTTCATGAGCGCCCCTTGCAAATTATTGTGTACTATTTTATTTTTCTTAAGAAAATTTGTCAAATAAAATGTTTTTTAAACTTTTTTGTTTCTTGAATTTTATTTATTCTTTATTTGAACATGAAAAAATAAAAAATAATTTAATTTTTTTATATCAAATTTAATTTTATAAATGTAAAATTTACGAAGTAATTTACGCATTGAAATTGAGGCGTAAATATTTATGAATTGTGTAAATATTTTTTCGAACAAAATTTGACAAATTTTTTTGATTTCGATTTTTCGAAAAGTCAAAAAAAAGCAAAAGTGTATAACTTTAAACACCAATATCTCTAAAAGTTGTTAACGAATTTTAATGATTTAAATTGCATATTTAAGAAGAATATGTCCACTATAAATGTAGTACCTTAAAAATAATATTAACATTTACAAATGCATTCATAATGCAAATGCAATTTTAGTATGCATTTTTGAAAAATGTTTACACTTTCAATTTTTTTCTACTTCTGATATAAAAGACATTATTATGTTTGCTAAAAATTGCAATATAAATTGTTCTGGGACAATATGGTTCATTTTCCAAAAAAAAAAATTTCAAAATATTTCTTCAAATTTTTTCATACAAATTTTTTTTTAATTTTTGTATATTTTAATTTTTGTGAGCTTATTTTAAAATTGATTTTAATCGGTAGAAAACCTATTTGTCCCAGATTAAGTGCTAATGTTTTATATAATAAACATATTTGTCTTCAGTATTAAGTAAAAATATTTAAAATCAAATCAAAAAATTGCATTCTTTTCGTGAGTGCATCATTAGCAAAAAAAATATTTTTGACTCATTCAATATAATTTACAACGTTTATCGTAATAAACTTTATACTAGTTTTTAAATTAATAAAATCCGACTTATAGTTAAGGAGTTATAAACATTTAAAGCTACATATTACTAAAAGAGTATAATCAAAAAAAGTTAAAAATCAAAATTTTTTGAAAAATTTAAATTTTTGTATGAAAAAATTAATGAAATTTTTTTTTTTTTTTTAAATATTAAAAATAGTAGACTTTATTGTGCCAGAACAGTTATTTTTGTATTTTATGGTAAAGATATTGCTTTTTATTTTTAACATATTAAAAAAAAAAAATTAAATCGAAAGGGTAGAAATTTTCCAAAATGCATTTGCTTTATGAATGCATTTTTAAGTTGCAATATTATTTCTAAATTACTACATTAAAAGAGAACATATTACTCTTCTATATGCAGTTTAAATCATTAAAATCCGTTGACAACTTTTAGAGTCATTAATGTTTAAAGTTACATGCTTTTCCGATTTTTTTTACTTTACGGAAAATCAAATTCGTGAATAAATTCGCGAAATTTTTAAAATTCAAAAAAACAAAAGTGGATATGTTTAAATGGATTATATGCGTATAAAATATGAGCAAAATCGAAAATTTTTTTTTCTTTCAATAAACAATATACGAATTAGAGTTATTGGTTTTACAAATTTCGTGATAGGTCCTTTTTCAGTAAATAAAATTATTGACTTTAAGAATTTTATTATTGAATTTGAAATTTAGTTTTTTCTGTGTAAGGACGAAGTCGCTAGCTTGTATAGGAGCTTAGAAAAGCCGACCATAGGTGGTTGAGGTTTTATGTGTTTGTGCTGATGTTTGTAACATAGAAAAAGTTATCCAACATCCACCTTTAATTATTCCAATCGACTCAGAATCGCTTTTTAAATCGATTTAACGATGTCCGTCCGACGGCTGTCCATGTAAACCTTGCCCATAAAGTACAGTTCGCAATTTTGAAGATAAATCAATGAATTATCTTCAAAATTGCTTTGCGATTTGAGAAATTAAGGCAAAAATTGGAAAATTATAAAAATGGGTCAATTTTGACAGACCCTAGTTCACGCAGAATTAAAGTTTTTAATTATTTTTTTCCTTCACACAATTTCCTATAAAGTAATCTTTCAGAAAAATATAAATACTATATATGTTACTTAAGAATTATTTTTTATAACTCAAAAAGAACGTAACTACATTTTTCGCAAAAAAAACGGAGAAAAATCGACTTTTTTTCAAAATTCAAATGCATATAACTTTTGATTCCGTAAAAATTTTGTCAAAAACATTTTTAAACACAATTTTTTTTATTTGTTAATAAAATAAAAAATATTTCAAAGAAATCGAGTGAAATTTGGAACCGCTATAGCGAAAAAACTTTACCAAGATAGGTTCAAAAATAAAAATTTTAATCTTTGAAGCCAAATATCTCTTAAACTAAAAGAGATAACCTACACATACGACGATGTTTTTTGTATATGTCGACTAGCAGAATTCACTCATATAAAAATCTTTTAAATTGGCTGAGATATAACGAATCTGGATCGTTTTAATTTTTTTTAACAGCGGAGGTGTCCAACTTAAGGACCCTCTGGATCCGCCCCCGTTAAGCTTATATGGCCTGATACTCAAAACTTAAACTCGCCTACACCTCTACTAACACTGTCTGAAATTTCATTGAAATCAGACTAGCCGTTTGGAAATTCCAGATTTATTTCCATTTTATTTTATGTGTTAGTATCAATATAATATTATGCATTCGTATATTTTATTTTAGATTTAGTAAAAGTATTGGTCAACAATTGGCCATAGGTGTAATATAAGTCCCCTCCCTGAGTTTTAATGCACATATACAATAGTGTAGGGTATCATATTGTTGGTTTTGACCGACTATATCTTTTTTTCTCGTTTTTCATTGTTATAATAATGTAAACGATGGCATTTATTATAAATACTAAATATCGTGCGCTCATATATTTTTTTTTTTTTTTTAATTTCTTTCATTATCTACCTCATCCTGTATCACTTATAGTCATAAGTTCACCCACCAAAGTGTTGTCCATTTCAACAGATTTCGAATTTATTAAAGTTCCAAATATATAGTTTTCTTTGAGAAAATAAAAGTTCTTTGGGTTTTTTGTATAGTAAAAGTACACATAAGGCTTCTACTATACCAAAAAAAGCTATATTATAATACATTTTGTATTTATATACTTATTTGTATTTTAATCATTTTCCAATCAATCTTTTTTCTGTGTATATCTGCTGATAAAATATTAAAAATCGAATACACAATTTATCAAACTTTTCTTACTTATATCAGTGTAACCATTATATAAAACTCAAAAATGGAGTATACACCTATAAGAGACATATTATATTATATACACTGAAAAAAGTAATTTCAATGAATGAAGTACTTAAATGGAATTCATTATTTTTTCAAAGAATTTATTAACTTAATGTACGAATTCATGGCTTCAATGAAAATATTCATTAAAATTCAATGAAAAAATTAACGCTATTATGAACATTACATTGAAACCATTCATTAAATTTATTTCTTAATACAATAAGTAAATCAGTTATTTGATTTAATGTATTAGTTCATTGAATTAATTTATTCAATGTACTAATACATTGATTTAGTTAAGAAGAAGCATTATACAACGAACAAAAGCATTGAACCAATGAAATACTTCATTAAATTATATTAAAATAAATGCTTTCTAACGGCAAATAAAGTAAAACGAAAACAAATACAACTCATTTTTATTTTATCTCTTAACAAGAAATGACGCGTTTTAAACAAAAGACAGAAAATAAAAAAAAAAATCAGTGTTGTGTTAAAAACAAAAATAATTAAAAAGTAAATAAGTTATAAATCGAATTATTAAAATACAAATATAATTTATTCGGAAAGGAGAAGTCGAGCAGCATAAATAAATACACCAAATTAAATTAATTACCCAAAAGAAGGAATTTGGAGACTTGCCTTCCTAACACGTAAGTTTAATAATGTTTATGATTTTAAACAGTTTTTAAATATTACATTTCATTTATATTTATGTAGATAAAACAACTAAGACTCAGAGGAATGTGTTATTAGCCTCAAATACAAGGGTTTCAAAAAATATGGTGATTTCAAAACCAAGAGGATTCTATTCGTAAGTATATACATAATTATATGAAATATTTTAATTGAATTCTTAATAAAAATATATTATAGACTGATCAAGATTTGGATGCTACATCTGGTGATCGTCAAAATAAGGGAATTTCTATAGACAAGAAAAATTTAAAGGTAACTAGTTCAAATATTTTAAGCAATGAACGAATTTTAAAAATTTTATTTATAAATTTTTTTGTTCAGGATAATGCTGTTGTTATATTAATGTGGCGTCTAAATGGATATTCCATACCATCATTGAGCAATGGAATTGAGCAACAGGAATTACTATATTATTATAAATGACAAAGCAAACACGATCACATCTGTAACATGCATTTTGTTTACTTACATTTTTTAGTGATATGTAATACTTTTTTATATTTATATTTAATTTTTGCTTATATTAACTCAATATCATATAATTTAATCATTTAATTTAAAATAAAATAAAAACCAAAAATACAGAACAAGCCTATTATTATAATACATTTTTAATATATAGTTTCATTGGGACAAAACATGAGTTCATTGAAATCAATGTACTGTTCACTAGAATTATTTATTTTATTTAATGAACGTGTTCATTTATTCAATGTAAGAATAAATTTATTCAATGAACTTGTACATTGAATTTTAATATTAATGTATGGCAATACATTGTTTCAATGAACCTTTACATAGGGTCAAAATTAGTGCACAAATTCATTGTAACAATTAACTTTTTCATTGTATTTATGTACCTTTTTGGTTCAGTATAAAATAGAGATTATTAATTGATTACTTAACTGGAACTTTCTGGACTATCTCACTGTATTATTAGAAAAGAAAAAAAGAAAAACAATGACTTCTTGTAATACATTTCTCCTAGGCCGTAACTAGTCACGTGACTTAATTTGCAATAACATGTGACTTTGAATTGTCCTAACAAAATCTCCATAACTATGTATTGGGTTTATTTTTACTATGTCCATAATAATTAATTTAATTTTACTATCTTTATATATAATATAAAAGTTAATGAAACAATCTAAATATATACGTAAAAATTGACAGTTTTAGCCATTTTCATAAATAATCCAAAGTTTTCATTTCCTTAACGCACACATACTCTTACTACGCATACACTTACTACACTTTCCTGAGAAGTGTGTGCGCTGATTACAAGTAAGTAGTTGTCACAGTTGTAATAAAGGTATCAACAAAAAAGTCTATCATCATATATTGTAATTTAATTCATTATTATTTTTATTCTTTTTTTTACTTTTACTGATATTTATCCTTAAACACATTTTTCTGCTTCCAAAATGGGCGTTTTAATAATAACAAGTCTTGTAGGATGAAAGTCACAAAATTGAAGCAAAAAAAAAACACAAAAAAAAAATAAAAGATGTTGAATAGTAGTATACAAATGGACAGACAAAGAAATGAAAGACAGTAAGATAGACATTTAAAATGGAATAAAATAAAAAAAACAAAAAATCCACTTACTACACTTTCTCTGACTCTTTGTCTGTCTTCTCATGAGCTACCAATTTAACAATTTATTGTACAACAAAAAGAAAAAAACAAAAAGTATGAAGCAAATAAGTAGTTGTTTTAGAAGTCATTTCAGATATTGCCATTGCTGTTGTAGTTGTTCGCTGATATTATTATCGTGGCAGTCAGTAGTGGTAGGAAATCTGAAAAAAAAGCTTAAACAGAAATGAGATTAATGAAAGTTTGCTGTTGTCGTTGTTTTTATTTTTCTTTTGTTTTTTTTTTTTTTAAGCAGACATTTTGGTTCTTTGCATTGTTTCATTGGGAGAAAACAACATAAAAACCTCAAATGTAATTCGCATTAAACAGTATCACCGGCAGGATAAAACCATTTCAAGGAGAGAAAAACAATACAATACAAATCAAGTAAGACATTAAGGATGGAAGAGACCGGTTCCCTAATACTCTATCTGAAACAATTAAAATTGTTATTCATTACAAACATTGAAATCGAAATCTTTTTTATTATTCTCTGGCAATAGAATGCTAGATTGTGATGCTTATTTATACCCTTTCATTTTACTCAGGAACCTCTGTATTAAATCCCAGTCACAAAAAATTCAAAGCACGTTTATACAATAACTGTTTAGTGATAGATAAAAGTAAAATGCAATCATAAATCTCTGAGTAATAAGCAACGTTCAATTGTCCATTTTAGGAGGCTTGAGTGAAAAAACAGAAAACATTTATTCAAACAGAATATAATGCAAAAAATGTACCTAAGTTATGATTTCATTTAAGTCTATAACTTTTCGTTAATACAAATATCATCATATGATCATGTAGCGTACAAACGCTAAAAACAAAAACAAAAGCCATAATGTAAAAAAAGAAAAAGCAACAAACCAGAAACAAACCTGTCAACTGCATCAAGCTTAATTTTCAGAAAATTAAAATAACAGCAACAACAACAAGAAAGAATTTGTTGTATGTATTAAAGTATACATGTATGTATATACAAATTTGTATGTACGTGAGAGAGAGGATAGTGTATCAGTGTGCGTTAATAGCAAAAGATTTTTTAGAACTTAATTATGCGTTATACATACAATACTGGCGGTATACTGGATACTGATGAGTGCTGCTTCCACTGTTACTGACTGCCAGTGGCAAAAACTTTGTTTAATTTTATTTTCTCTTGGCATTCTTTTTTTTTCGTTTTTCTGCTTACTTTTTGTTTTTCATTCATCCCAAAATTTAATGGTTTTTCCTATATCCTTCCCTGATTTTTTTTTTTTTTTTTTTTTTTTTTTTTGTTTTGCCTTTTGAGTCATCCGTTCATTTTTTTTTTTTTTTTTTTTTCATTTATTCGCTATTTTTTGTACATAAACATTATTATTAAATTATAATAAAATTTATGGGCCATTTCACGATGTTCATAAGTAAAAAAGCGTCACATGAAATGGAGGGACAACAGAACGGTCGTAGGAATAAATTGAATGAATATTGTAATTTTTCAAGCTAAAATTTAATTTCATTGGGTTTTTTCTTCCCCAAAAATAAAGATAGAAGTTAAATGGTAGCACAAATGAAGCACCCTACCTCTTGATTTAAATTTCCTGATTGACTAGATTACTTCAAACAAAACAAAGAAGTTGTAATAACCCTTAAAGAACCTTAGAACTTTCAAATTTGCGTTTCTTTACAGAAAACAAAAAAATATGATTTTACCAATTCGTAAAACATTTTTTAAATGTAATTTATGGCATCTACATATATTAAAAGAAATATATAATTTGAACTAAAGTAAATATCAAAAGTACAGATCAATCCTATTAAGGAGTGCGATAGAAAAAATCTTAACACACGTTTTGCCTCATAACTTTTTTCGGAAACAAAATTTAAAATTTTGTTTGATCTAGTTATCTTTAAAAAATACGTCAATAATTATTTTTAATAACAACCATGTTGATTTGTCGTGATTTTGATCAAAATGAATGACAAAAAATATGTACGTACTACAAATTATTAAAAAAAAAAATAAAAAAAAAATCCAAATATGTCCTACAAATAATTGGCAACAGAATTAAATTTCTGCCGTCAAACTGTTTCTAATGTTATTAAACAGTATCAAGAGAATTTGACTATAGATAGGAAACCTGACTCGGAAAGAAAAACAGGTCCACATGATATTGGGAAGGCCAGAAAATTGAAAGCATATTGAAATGAACTCCAAACACATCTGGTAGAAAAGCAGCCCGGTTACTCAGTGCTTTGACTATTTGGTGCAAAAATTTAAAGTTAATGCAGAGTTGATAACATATAAAGTCCAAAAAGTACCAAACTGGAATGCTGCAAAAAATTTAGAAGCCAATAATAGAACACGGAAATTAAAACCAAATTTCATACAAAAATACTCATGTTGTATAATTGACGAAGAAACGTATGTCCTGGTAGAATTTTCGCAGCTTCTGTGCCAAAACTTTTATATTGTTAATGCTCGAGGCAATGTTAAAGATAAATTTAGGGCCCAAAAGCAGAAAAAATTTCTTAAAATATTCCTGGTATAACAAGCTTTTTACAGGTGCTGCAAAACAGGAAAATCATTTGTTACATTCGGATCTATAAATACCAAAAAATACATCAAAGGATATTTGCATAAAAGACTTCTTCTTTTCATAAGAGAGCACAACGTGTCTAAATATTTTTGGCCCAATTTGGTATCATGTTACAACGGTAAGAAAGCTCTGGAGTGGTACCAAAACAATAACATAGTTTTTGTTCCAAAAGAGGTAAATTTACCAAATTGTCCATAGGTTAAACTAGTAGAGAGATATTGAGCTCTTGTGAAATGTGAACACAACTAAGGTGTCCCAAAATACCGAAGATTTTAAAAGAAGATGTGCACACTGTTCCAAAAAAGTGACTGAAGCAATTATAAAATCTCTAACGGAGGGGTTACCAAAAATGGTCCTCAAGTTCATAAGTAGTGTTTAGAACTATGAAAGTTATACTTTTCTGTGATCTGTAATAAATTTATAAATTAAATAAAAAAATAATAAAAACTCTAAGATCAATCGTTTCTAAGTTATTGAATATTATAGATGTTAAGATTTTTTCGAACGCACTCCTTATAAAATATTTTCAACGTATAGTTTCATTGGTACAACGTATTAGTCCATTAAAATCAATATACTCTTCACTGGAATTATTATTTTATTCAACGAACATGTTCATTAAATCAGTGTACAAATAAGTTCAATCATTGAACTTGTACGTTTAATTTTAATGTTAACGTATGACAATACAATGTTTCAATATACAGTATACATTAGGTCAAACGTTTAGTACAAATTCATTGAATCAACAAACTTTTTCGTTGTATTTATGTATAAATTGTAATTTGTTATTTTAATAATAAATTATATAACTCGAGTACGGCTTGTCCGATTTAGATAAATAAAATCCAGTAGAGGCCGAGAAACTAATCTTCAAGTTATCTTAACTTTATTTTTTGTCTGCCAGTGTATCTTTTTAATGATACACGAATGAAACTATATAAATTTATATATATGAAAAAAATTATTTATAGATCTTTTGTTATTTTAGATTTGAATTCGAAGTACAATAGTATTGAAGATATATTTTTAATAAAAATACTAATTATTTCAATACCCCAGCAACAATTTTGGTTGCTGGGTAATGAGTTAATGAGAGTTAATGAGAAGCTAATATAATGGCTTTACACTACTTACACATTTGCTGAATAACCCATTATTTTAACGCAGTGATGACATTAGAGGCAACTACTTACCTCATGTCATTACTTAGATGTCATTACAAGAACTAATTATTTTTAAGTTGTTCAATAACTCATTGATTTTAAAGTATTAATGAAGTCATTATAAGTTAAAACAAGAGGAACTAATTGTGTTTAAGGTTACTAATAAGTAATGAAAATTTAGGGTATAAAAAAAAGCTTTTATAAATTTATTTTCGAAAACTTAACAATAAGAAAAAATTTAATATTTTAAAAACAGTTTTAGATTAAAAATTAATTCATACGAAAATTTTGTCTCGTCACATATTTACTTCTTCTTTAAATATACACTCCTTGTCATCGGGATAGAACCAACACAGTTTGAAATCAAAAATCTCTATAATTTTTGAACAGAGTAACTTATATGATACTTTTCAAATAAGAAAAACATAGTGTAATTGACTATTAAATACAAAGAATTAGATCCCAATATTTTGGAACGGTACTTTCCTCCTGTTATTTGGAATCATATACAAAATTCTTCAATTTTTCTTGTGTAATCAGGATAGAACCAACTTTTAATGATCAATTAAATTGAGGAAGTGTATAACTTTTATATTAAAAAAATATTTTTATTCCATTTATTTGACTTGATTACTAAGTTGATAGTCTAAAAGTTTAATTTTTTTTTTGTAATTTACTTTAAAAATTCCGTTTTTTATTGACTCGTTTAGGGATTTTTTTATTTAAAGGAAATTTCGGCTCATTCTGACTTTATTTCCTCAACTTAATAATTTTTAGTGTCGAACAGTAATCTTACTTCATAGATATTAAGTACTGGTTTTTTAATCCTTATCATTTCCAAATGCTTTAAGGTCATGTGTGTAGCTGCATTACCATGGTGATAAATCCACTGCATATAATAAAAAGTGTATATAAGTGTCTTGTAAAAATCTTGTTCCAACACATTTTTAAAAATAATTTTTGGCCATGTGCGAACTTTTATAAATAACGCCATGTGCGAACTTTTATAAATATGAAGACGATATTTCTCTCTATATCCAAAATCGAATTTTTTCAGTAATAAAGGAAAACAATTATTATAATTTCTTACAAAACAATACCATTTAAACCCCTTTGCAACAAAAAAAAATTGCATACATAGGAAGATTTTCGGACTCCATGTTCTCAAATATTAAGCAAAATAAATGAGTTGGAGTTGCTGGATGATACTAAACGGGGGTTATTTTTAGTTTTGAAAGTTTTGGATGTAAACTTTTAAAAAATCGTGATTTGCATCTAGTTGCTACTCTTAAAAGTTTAGCTTTAGGGATAGAATACCTTGAATTTGACGCAATTCGAAGATTTGTTCGAATGCCCCAGGGTGTTAAAGCTGTACAGGTGCATATTTTTTCATTATTATTGCCATTTTCTTCGGATTTAATGTATTTCATTATCATTTCATAATAACGCTTGATTATTTCAGCGATTTTGCAAAAATATTATTTTTCAGTGTAGTGAACAAAAATTTTTTACCATTTCACGGGGCACAGTGTTCAATTTTCAAATTTAGCTGGCCAAAACCCCAAAAATGAACTTTAAAGGAGGAAAGAAATTATATTCGGGTATTAAAATAGACTATTCAGTTAAGACATTTCCGTACTCATTTTAGCTGAAATCGATCAATGAATGCTTCTAACGATAACATGAATGATGAATAAAATATACAAAAGAAAAATATTTTTTTTTTCGAAAATTAGTCAAACTTTAAACAAGAATAAAAAATTGTCTACGGCATATTTTTAAAAAATTCTTTTTGTATATGAAAATATAATTCCTTTAAAATATAAAACAGGTATTTTGTATATATTTGAATGAAGATAGTTTTAGATATTGAAAGATATAATAGGGAAGCACTTAAAAAAAAAATTGTAAGTCAAAAGCAAAAATGCATAGACGAATACTTTTTCTGTTATCAGCTGGGGTCCAACTTTTGATTGTTTTGTGAACTAGGGATACTCCGTTAATAGAAACTAAAAAAATTTTTTGCCCGAAACTGCCCCTGCCGAACAGAGTATTCAAAACAAAGATACACCATCTAAACAAGTTTGCAATCGTAAATTGCCTTGTTGTCTCTGTTTGGCGGTACCAAAGCAGAGTTTGTGGACTATAATTAGACACCAGCAGAATGTAATACGTATTTTCTCTGCCGCTACACACTTCATCAGCATTTGTGGTGTCTTATCCATTTCGGTTTCGTTGAAACCTAAACATGTCGCCCGCCTTGCACTGGGTGCAATTTTGAGGGACTCAGTTAGCAGCGCCAGGCGTTTGGGGCAAGTAAAAAAGAGGTTGAACCTAGCGTCGTAAACGCTGTTTAAGATGTGGTTACATAGTGTCGTAAGCCGACATCCGGTTCGAAGGACCATAAACAAGTTTGCAATCTTAATTGCCTTGTTGTCTCTGTTTGGCGGTACCAATGCAGAGTTTGTGGACTATAATTAGACACCAGCAGAATGTAATACGTATTTTCTCTGCCGCTACACACTTCATCAGCATTCGTGGTGTCTTATCCATTTCGGTTTCGTTGAAACCTAAACACCATCCTTCTAAGTGGAACAAAATATTTAATACCATTTTATTTGTAAGTTGCTTTTAAAGAATGTATGTTTTAAATGAATACCTTTGTTTAAGCTGTGAGCTTACAAGATCGTGGGTGAATAATTCCATCTAGCAATTAACCGTTATATAGTGGAACTTTTCTTTGCTAGAAAAGGAACTTATTTTTGTTTAAGATGTCACAAAAGTAATTCTTTATTTATAGAACGATTTACAAGAATTAAAAAATAAAAAAAAAATAATAGTCGGAGCCAGGAGTTGAACCCACAACCATCCGGATGCTAGCCAATTGCTCTACCCACTATACCACTGCAGTCTACTGCCTAGTTATTGGTGTTATTGATAGACATGCCTAAACAGATATCGGGAATAAATAAATCCTTATTTGAAACTATATCCCTGGTATTACATGTCTGTCAGTGTTCACAAAGTTCTTTGGCACGGAAAAGCTATAATTGAACATTGCATCCTTCCTATTGGTCAATTATCTGAAGAAGCTCAAGAATCCAGGAATAAAGACAATAGACGAATAAAGACAATAGACAAAATCACTTTTGTACGATTTATAGTTTTTGTGTAATTAATTTTGGCCACCTAAATTTGAAAATCGAACACTGTGCGGGGCAGAGAATAGACCTAAAAAGTTGGTCACCTTGAGTATGTAATTTTGTAAAAAATTCGCCAAACATTCATTTATGACTTAAGTTTTAAAAATTTTACTGTAGGTAATTCTTATAAATCTCAACAAAAAAAATGCTTACATGTGTTGTCGAAACAAATGTTACCCCATTTTTGGCATCCCTTTTTTTTAAGTTTTTTAAACCTTGAGTTTTTATTTTGGTTTTAAAAATTTTTTGAAAATATCCATTAGATTTCTTATAAATTCTAACCGATAAAAAGTTATATTAATCTGAAGTTGAACTTCAAAAAAAAAAAAAATCATATTTTTAGGGTTATTTTTAAAAGGTAGTAATATTGTTTCTCTTTTAAATATCTGTTTTGTTCCGGATTACAGATTTTTTGTAAGGGTTTTAAAAGAAGTCTTAATGTAAATGAGTATAAAGCCAAATCGGGGGCGCTTTGGGCAATGGGTTTGTATATATTGTGACAAAATTTCATTGGAATACTTCTACTGGTATTCCAATGACTTAAATGTTATTTAAGTCCAAATATTAACATTATTTCTCAAAGTTAAGCTTAAAATCCAAATTTTAAGTTTCTCGGATCATGGTCAGAAGAAATTTCACTGCATTTAATTTATTTTTACTAATTATGATTCTCAATATTAATTTTTTTTTTTCTACATTATCTTATTCTGGCAAAATAAAAAGCAAATATGCCAGTTATGGTTTTAAAAGTTTAATTTATCTATTTCAAAATTTGCATGATTTGTTGCTACAAGTTAGGCACCATAATACTAAATACTAATAAATTTAAAAAAGCCCCGTAGGGTATTTAAATATGAAAATATGTTATGTTGTTTAAAAGACACTATACGCAAAAATATGTACTAAAAAATCTATACAAAATGTTTTATTTGTTCCGAAACGGATAAATATTTTATATGTGGCTTCATTTATATTCTTGATCATTCTGTTTACTAAAAGAAATAAATGATAATTTAATTAACCACTTTGGTATACAATATTCTGAAGTTCGTTTTTAAAGAAAATTTTAAAAAAATCTTTACTTAGCAATCCCATACTAAATGATTTTTGTCATAAAAAATTATTAATATAAAACATTTAAAAAAAATCGTCTAACTGACCATTTAAATGCTAAAAACCTTGAGACATGTTATTTAACATTCCAATAACTATTACTCTTCGTAGCAAACAAAATAATAAACTTAATATACCAACCACCTGCCGAGTTAAGTATAAAAGGAAATGGCTTTTGCTTCTACTTCTATCTATGTACGTATGTATGTAAATATTTTCATGTTTTATTTTCCTTTTTTTATATAAAACTGTCTTAACACGAATGAAGAAAAAGTATCCAGAAAATAACTGTAAAAAGTTACAAAATTTCTTCTTTTGTACTTAAATATGTAGATTTTTTTCTCATTATAACCTCAACGTAAATTCATTTCTTATTTTGGCTAAAAAAAAATTCAATTAGAAATAAGCAAGATGGTAGAATAATAAAAAAAACAGAAACGCACTTTAATCGTATAATCGTCTGGTTATAAAGTCTTGTTGAAACTGCCAAATAATTCCAATGAATAAAAAAAAAACGAAAAGAAAAACCTGCCGGAAAATTCAATCAACATTTTATTCAACAGCCAACATGAACCGCACGACGTCGTATGTGGTTAATGAAGACAACGAAGACAAAGTGAATACTTTGCGGAAAATTAAAATAAAAAAAAAAATAAAATCGAGAAAGAAAAACAATGCCAAAGAAAGCACATGATTCGTGGATTTTAATATAATTAATAAATATGTATGAAAATCTTTGTATTTCAACATTTGGCAATAAACACACACACATACACATACATACATAGATACGTACTTATGCAATCTTCTCAACGTATGTATGTGAGTGAGATTCTTTCGACGAATGTTTATGTATACGTGTTGTATTCCAGTGTTAAACTTTTATGAATATCCTTCTCACCACGGTTGAAGCTTCATGTGTGAGTATGCCGTCAATAGTGTTTGTCATTCATTTATATGAGAATGTCATATGAATGTAAATGAAGCACTATGATTATCGTAAAAATAAAACTCTATGATAGAATCATCTGTTAGATGTTCACATAACAAACTCTGGGGAAACGTTATATATTGTAGATACGTTGTATGTTATACCAGTCAGATGACAAATTCACTGCTGCTACATATTTGTTGTTTGTATTTATAGTAAAATTTTGTTTAAAATTAGTACGTTTCTAGAATAGAAATTGAGTATGATTTATATATAATTAGAAATTGTCCGCTGTATGGTAAAATAAAGCAAAAATTTGATGAAGTTTTAAAGAGGCATAGAGAAAAAAGTTCCTTTTAAGTTAAAACTTGTTTTTATACTTAATGGAATAGGAAGTAGATTATTACATGTAATTGTGTTGCTATTAATTTTGTATTAAATATTTAGTTTATAGACTTATGAGTTTAAAAAACATATTTGCTCTTCAGGAAAAAAAAAATATTCTTTAATTGAAAGAAATGTTTGCTGCTTTAAAAACTGAAGAAAAATCGACTTGTTAAATTTAGGTCTTACATATCGCCCATTTACTTCAAGACTATCAAAACGAAACAAGTGAATTTGAAGAAAAGTTTCCCAGCAAAAAAACGATCAAGTGCTTCCAAAAAAGAACATTTTGACTACTTCAAAATTGTAACTAAGTGCATATTTCGAACTTTTTTGGAAGTTCATAATAATTACTTCCAAAAAAGTGAAAATAAATTAATTTTCAGCGAGAAAAAAGGTTAATAATTTCTAAGAAAATTAATATTTTAAAAATTTTACAGCATTTTATTATCTTTTAGTTAGGCTAAAACAGAATTTTTATTTAAAATTATTATAAACATAGTTTTAATTGAAGTACTTCAAAAGCAATGAACAAGAAGTATAAAAGAAGAACATCCCACCAATGACAACCGTGGGTTAAAAAAAGAACTTCTGCAGCTCTTTTTCACCACTAAGTACTTCCTTAAAATGACAACACAATGTTAAATTCATGTCTTTTTCAGCTCTTTTTCAGTACCTTTTTTGCTGGGTTTTAAAATGACTCACAGTGAACTGTTCAGAGTAAAAAATATTGTCACTTTTATTTTCAGATATTTTTGTTAATTATATGGTAAAAAAAAAATAAAAATAAAAATTTTCGAATTCTTGTGATTTTAGTTTTTTTTTTGAAATTTAAGTTTCTTTTATAAAAGTTTTAAACCAAGTTTTGAACTTTTTTTTAATATTTGAGAGAGAGGGAGAGAACAATATCTTGCGTAGTTCTCAGCAATATATTTTCTATGCAGTGAGTGCTAATATACATATTTTCTATATTTTAACCAGTTAATTTTTTGTGTTTGATATCGCAAAATTTCCAATAGGGATACAATTTCTCTAGTAACAAAATTGGGAGGATGATCTGAAGATAATCCTAATGAAGATTCCACTTGAATTAGATCCATTGAAAATTTGTTTACAACTGCAATATTGATGACATCCGGTATTTTATCTGAATCAGTAGGCCATTATGTAAGTTCTCCACTCGAAATCACACTCAATTCCATTTTAGAAACTGTATCAAACACAACACCACTTTTCTAGTTAGTCAGCCGTGATCTCCAGAATTTATTCTAAGCATTAAAATCGCAAGCAACCAGGAAAAAGGGTCCTAGTGATTTATAAAAAGTTTCATTTTTAATTTCCGAAATTAAAAATCAAGGGCTGAGTATATCGATAAAATCACAATGTTTAGGTTTCAACGAAACCCAAATGAATAAGACACCACGAATGCTGATGAAGTATGTAGTGGCACAGAAAATACATATTCCATTCTGCTGGTGTATAATTTATAGTCTACAAACTCTGCTTTGGTACCGCCAAACAGAGACAACAAAGCAATTTACTATTGCAAACTTGTTTACACTAAGTTTCGATAAAAATCTTTAAACAAATTCTAATAGCTGAAATATATTCTCCACAAAAATTACACAATAAGTAATGACTCCACGTGCACTATCTCTGATATATTTAGTGTCATAAGAAGCACATACATTTATCTTAAATAAGCTTCTTGAAGTCAAATGAATGTCTGAGGCTGAAACGTTTTTGTTTTAACGAATATTGTTAGTGTTCCAAAAACATGTTTTTAGGGAGTTCATGGCCTGTGCAATAACATTTATTGTATCTTAAGCATTTCATGCATCAAATTGCTCATTGAGTTTGTACAATTATTTACCGATGGCACAAGGGTCTCTATTGCGATTTTTAGCAGAGTGAAATTTAAAGCGGGGTTTTGCACTCTTACTTTTGGGTTCAAATTAAGGTTCAAATGCCCAGAACAAAAAATAAATTTTATAACTGAATAAATACTGCCGCCTTTTTGAAAAAAAAAAAAAAAAAGAAAAAACCAAAACATATTACATTTTTTGGTTCTGATTGAAGTTCCAACTTCAGATTAATATAACTACTTATGTTATTCATATATTTGATTTTTGCAGCAATATTATTTAGAATTTTATAAGAAATTTGGCTACAGTATTAAGTTGCCAAGTGAAAAAAAGAAGCTAAAAATTAGAGAAATCTTATTTCGATCTGAATATCTCTTAATCTCAAAGATATAACCTACACGTAAGCATATATTTTGTATAGATTTAAAAGGACTATCTATATATAATATATATTTATTTTCTATCATAACATAAATTAATTTTTGGAGATAAAAAAAAAAAAAAAAAAACATACCCGAGATGGCCATCTTACGAGGGCCACCCACTACCCCCTGATCTGCTCGGAACTCCTCAAAAACACCTCTAGTCATGTGAAATTTTATTGAGATATCTACAACCAGTGTATGCCTTTTTTTCAACCACCTGGACACTTTTTGGCCCCTTTTTTAAATGGCGACTTTTTAAGACTATGAGCTAAATGTCGAAAATTAATTAATTTAAACAAATAAATGAATTATTTTGATATTGTTTCACAGTATAGTAATATAATGAGCCGCATAATATTCAAATATGGACTGAAACTGTTAGTAACTAAAAATAATAATAATATTTATGAATAGCTATTTAAATCATATGCCGAGTCTTTTTGAACTGGTTTGAGAAAACTAAAGACAGATAAGATGAATACATTTATCCTAATTTATATTTTTACATTTTTTATAGCAATTCCTCGGGGGTGTTTTTTTTACTAAGTTGTCAATAATAAAAAATAGTTTGCCCAACAGACTTTCGTCAATACTTTTAGATCCATACGTTCAGTCCTAAATTGGTTCGACGAGGATTTTGTGAATGAATCCTTATTTTTTTAATAATAAAAGTTGTTGTAAAATATTTATAAATAAGTTATTTTGTTGGTAACAGAATTGGATTTAGTAATTTATTTTTTTTAACACACAACATTTTTTGTTTTGTTGTTATTAAATAAAAAAATTTTAAGGACATTTTTAGGTTTTTAAGCAGTTGGCCCCTTTTTTTCAAAAAATACCCTTTTTTGGCGACTTTTTATTTTGAAATACCCTTTTTTGGTCACTTTTTAAAAATTCTCAACGGTAACGCTGCACAGTGGGGTCAAACGCAAATTTTTTGGTAATAAATCTGTATCTCCTAAACTACTGGTTGGATTAAATTGAAATATATGACAGAGTTTCAGAGGAGGACCTAAGCTTTGAGAAAAATCATCCTGTAGTCACCCTGTGATAACACAAGAACATTTACAGGGTGTCAAAATTGACTACCTCGAGTATGTAAAAGTTTAAAAAAATCGTAACTTATACAAATGAAGTCCGATTTTAAAGATTTTTATATTTCTGTAAAGTGCTTGGCAAGATAAAGAAAAAATAAGCTTACTTACCTAAGTTATCTCTTACAGTTAAAAAGATATTTACACTTGAATTTTAAATTTTTGATTTTTTGGCTCGACTTTATTTCGTTTTTCGGGAATAAGTCCTGAGGTATATGAAGTAAAAATTTTTTAAAAATATTTTGTAATTTGCTATATATTTCAAAATATAATACTGAAAGAATTTTTGGATTATCTCAATGGTATGAAAAATGGCTATTTTTTGCAAAAATATAATACAATTCTTTAATTTTTTTCTCAAAGTTTCGTTAAAGAAAAAACATTTTTCTTTATATATTTCAAAAGATAAGACTTCATAAATGCTTAATACAGAAATTTTGATCTGATTTAGACTTTTACCCTACATCAGGCATTGGTCGAAAATGGTGAATTTTGGAAAAAGTTAAATTTTTATCGATAAATAAAAAAAATTTCACGCGAGCTTTTTTAAATTTTTTGATGATATTTCATAAAGAAATAGATTTAGAACGATTCTACACTAGACTGCTTCCCGCCCGGCCAAAAAGGAATGTAGGAGAGCAGATTTCATGAAAAAGTCAATTTTTTAAATGATAGGCTAAATCTAGCCTATTTATTTAGCTTTTCGTTTTCCAAATTTTCGTTTTAGCTTGTAGCCTTTGTTTATTATTAAAATAGCCTTAAAAATGTTAAAATTTAAGTATTTCAACAAAGAAAAAAATAATTTCTTATTTGCTTTTACTAATTTTATTTTACAGAATCATACATTTAAAAATTTTTTTGTTTTAATTCGCACTAAAAAAAGAGATTATTAACATTTAACTAAAAATTTTATTGTTATTGTTATAATTATTTTTTTTTAACTTTATTAACCAGAGAAACTATTTGGAATATAATTTAAAACAAAAATAAAAATCTTTTAAAAGATGATCCAAAAATTACTGAAAAAGGAATTATAATTTAAAAATAACGAAAAAACGCTCGAAACTTAGAAAAAATATTTCAAATTGTTTTTTAATAAAATTATTAATTTAATTACATTATAGGAATTTTATTGCATTAATTATTAATAAAATTAATTTTCTAATTGGTTTGAATTTATTTTATTTTTTTTTTTTTTTTCAAATAAATTTTCAGCTTTTACTAAAAAATAAAGAAATAAAATAAATTTAAGTAAGTTTCTAACAATCTCAAGCTATCTATATATATCTATTTAAGGAAAAACAGTAACAATATAATCAATTATTCTATTTATCAATATTATCATTTTGATGACTGGAGCAAAATCAAACAAAAATTAATTAATATAAGCAATTTGGTAATTCAAGTCAATTTTTACTTTTTTCTGTGAAGCTTTGGGAAATTTTTCATATGAATTATAACCCAAATTTGTGTGAGAATTTTGAAGGAGAATTTTCATTCGATCATTCTGTTGGCAGCCGTTCTATGTTTTATTTAGAATATTTTATTATACCTTTAAAAAATATTAAAAACTAATGAGAAAAAAATATTATATAGATATTTTTTAGCTTATTCTGGCTTTATTTTTTGGGGCATTTAGTCTCTTTTTTACTTAACTCCTGGCAACACTGTTCACACGTAAGAAAAATTATTAAATAAAAACAAGCGTTTTGAAACCACTGTGCAATAATATAACATTTGTTGTTTTATTTTTTTAATTTTTTTGATTTGATATTTTGAACCCTAATGTTGTTATGATTTTTATTGCAGCTAAGTTTGTATTTCAATTTATAATTTGTAGCTCAAACAATTCTTAATATTGTATTTGTTGAAATTTTCCAGGACTTTTCCCTTTTTTTTAGCTTTAAATTTAGCATAATAATAAAAGGTACCCTCAATATTTTCGTAAATAAAATATATATGTAATTAAGGAGTGCGATCGAAAAAATCTTAACATACGTTTTGCCTTATAACTTTTTTTGGAAACAATATTAAAAATTTCTTTTGATCTAGTTATCATTGAAAAATACTTCAGTTATTATTTTTAATAACAACCATGTTGATTTGTCTTGATTTTGATCAAAATGAGTGACAAAAAAGATGTACGTGCTACAAATTATTAAAAAATTTCAAAAAAATCCAAATAGGTTAGGATAATTGGCCACAGAATTAAATTTCTGCTGTCAAACTGTTTCTTATGTTATTAAACGGTATCAGAGGAATTTGACCATTGATAGAAAACCTGGTTAGGAAAGAAAAAAAAGGTCCATATGATATTGGGAATACCAGAAAATTGAAAGCATATTGAAAGGAACTCCAAACACATCTGGCAAAACTTTTATATTGTAAATGCTCGAGGTAATGTTAAAGATAAGTTTAGGACCCAAGAGCAGAAAAGATTTGCTAAAAAATTCTACCTATAACAAGCTTTTTGCTGTTATTACATTTTTACATTCGGCTCAACAAATGCCAAAATGTACATCAAGGAATATTTGCAAAAAAGACTTCTTCTTTTCATAAGAGAGCACAAGGTGTCCACACATTTTTGGCCCAATGGTATCATGTCACTACGGTAAGAAAGCTCTGGAGTGGTACCAAAGCAATAACATAGTTTTTGTATCATGAGAGGTAAATTTTCCAAATTGTCCACAGCTTAGACGAGTGGAGAGATATTGAGCTCTTGTGAAAAGTGAATTGAAAAGCATAAAAAAGGTGTTCCAAAATACCGAAGATTTTAAAAGAAGATGTGCACATTGTTCCAAAAATGTGACTGAAGCAACTATCAAATCTCTAACGGAAGGGTTACCAAAAATGGTCCACAAGTTCATTAGTAGTGATTAGAACTATAAAAGTTATATTTTTCTGTGATTTGTACTAAATTATAAATTAAATGAAAGCTCTAAGATCAACCGTTTCCAAGTTATTGAATATTATATATGTTAGGATTTTTTCGAGCGCACTCCTTATGTATAATTGTACTACAAATAAGAATAAATAAGTCAAATTTATTTAGAATGTTGAAAGTCGAATTAATATCCTTTTTTTTTTTAAATACATAGTTACAACACAGAAAACAGCCATTGTTTAAATTTGTATCTCTCAAGAAAATGATGATATCAATTACTAATAACTGTAATTAAAAACAGAAAAATTTGTCCAAAGTGAATGATTGAATGTATTATAAATTTAAACTAAAAAGAAAATCTTTGAATTATATTTTTAATATTTCTTTTATTTTCTTTTTGCTTGAATTTATTAATTTGATGTAAAAAGAAAAAACTGTGTAAATTGAAAACTATAAAGTAACATTTTTTTTTTTTTTTTTTTGTGAAGAAAAAATATTCCCTTAGAATGTGTTTTTACTTTTTTGACATTTTTTAACCACTGTGCCAACACTAATTGCTCGGAAACATAATGTACCATGATAATATCATAATCATGTATTTTCTCGGCATATAACCATGACTAGTGCAAATATTTTGTTTTTCTCAAACCCAAAAGGAATTTGTTTTCAAAAATTTTTCTTTCAACATGAACATGATAAACAGTTTTAATTATAGTGATTAAATTGTCCCACATACATATGTTCTATTTATAGACAAATGTATGTTTATAAGTGTGAATGTATAAAAAAAAGTAAGATACATTTATATGCACTCACGTTTTTGTGAAAATAATTATGTATTTATGTGTACATTTATTTATGTATATATGAAATGTTGTACTTCCGTTATATTAATCAGAGAGCATTAAGTCAATTATCGCAAAATTTAAGAGGAAATCCTATAATAATTACTTGGGCTATAGTAATCCTGTATATGTTTATAATATGTAGGGCGCGTATTATTAAATTAGACATGAAATACTTAAGCCTCTAAAATATGTGTTTAGATATTTAAATTTTCATACTATAACATATTTAAGGGGATAATTTTATGTTTATAATATGTAGGGCTAGTATATTATTATTTATTAAGACATAAAAAATAAGCCTCTAAATATGCTTTTAGAAATTTAAATTTGTATAAGTGTAGACTATTTAAAATTTTAGTGCATATTATAACATATTTAAAGAGATCATTTTAAAAAAAGCAGATTAATAAAAATTCAGTCTCTAATTAGTTTGTTTCCCCTATTACAGATTCGAAAGTAAAACATATACATATAAATACTTTCTTAAAACAGAAAATGCAATATAAGGACTGCGCACGAAAAAATCCGTGCATGTAAATCTGCTTGTAGAAACTAAACCAGTGCACACTGCCACATTTGGCAGTTTTAGAACGACAAAAATCCAATTTTGGAGATATTGGTTTGAAATTGTATATTCTGTTAGTAGATAAGGTAGTAAACATTCCTACTAAAAATGGGCGGGTAGAATCACTGCCTCTCCCATACTGAAAAAAATTACTTTATTTGTGTGAATTTCGGACATATTTTTGTAAATTTTGTTAAAGTAAAGGATATTTTAATAGTAGGCGTGGCAAGGTCTTATCACACCAATCTTAGTGTAACATTTGCATAACAAATTTTCATCCATTACCTTAAAATGTTTAAATAATTCTTAAAAAAACACTAATATGAGGTATCGCATATTTTTTTGTAATATATTAAAAGATCGCAAAAAGTCGCAGCCAATATTCTAAAATATAATTTTATAGATATTTTTTTTATATAATAATCGTATTTTTAAATTGGAACTCGTTGGAACTTTTTAGTTCCAGTCCATTAAAAATAAAATTTCCCAAAAAATATATATTTTTATATTATGATTTCTTTTAAATTGAAAACAATATTTTCAGTATTGATTTTATAACCTAACAAATTATAATAGACTAGTTTGGATACATTTATTATTACATACCAAAAAAATCACATCAATATCTGCAGTACTTACTGAGATATATGAAGTTAAAGTTAACATACTTCTTTACAAAAGTTGTAAATAAAATTAAAATATTTTTAAAAGTTGCAACTTTGAAAATCCATAATTCGCACTATAAACACTTTCCAATACTTTAGGTATTTTTTCCATAATTTATGATATGTTTACTAATAAATCCGAAAAGAATTACTTCAATTAATAAGCTTTTATTTTCGTATTTTTGTCGTTCTAATTTGGATAAATGTGACACTGTGCAGTGGCCGAATTTTTTTAAAATTATATTTTTATTAGTGACTGTTATGTTCGAGTTCTAAGAATAAAATAATAAATTATTTCCTGTTGGTTTTTAAAGAAATATCCGATCTTTTCCAGAATTCTTCCAATTTAAGATTTTATTGTGTTTCGGTCACTTTTGTGCTCGAATGAGTTCACTTATTTTTAAATCTGTTTCATTTTAAGCTAAGCCTTTAATGTTCTTTAAATTATTTTTTACTAGAGCCCAATATCTTTCAATTCTTCGGTGTTCCAGACAATTTGATGGATTAGCATCTTTCGGTACAAACACTTATAATTTCTTTACTATCACTCCATTGTTTTGTTACTGTAATGAGAAGAAGCTAGACTAGGCCAGAAAAAAGTGGATACACTGTATTTTCTTAGGAAAGAGAGAATTCTTTTCCAAAGGCACTCATTCACGTATATTTCTGTGTCAATGGAACCATTTCTTATGAATGAAGTGCTTTTTTCCGCATATACATATGGCATTCCAAAACAAAAACATTCTTGGGGATTTTGATTTCTTTGATACACAGTATTTTTCTGCCATATTCCCTCTAGCATCTACAACATATAATTCCTGTCCAGGAAGTTGAAAAATGTCAGAATGTACGAACGTTTCATCGTCTATTATACTCTAATCACAATTATGGAAAAATTCATCTGAAGAACTTTCACGTTATTTTTTCACCTCCAAATTCTTGCTTTGCGTTTCTATTTGGATTTATTTGTACTTTATACGTCTTCAGCCTAGATTTCCTTTCAACATTTCTAACAAAAATTCAAAGCAATAATCTTATTTAAGAAAACAGCATTTAAGAAAATGGCATTTTCTTCCAGAGATGAAGGGAATTTCTTTAAAAAATCTTTCTACTGTCTGAGTCCAACTGCCTAAAGATAATATTTTTCTTCCATTACCAGATTTTTATTTAGTGACCATGACTTCCTTGTATAATATTATGACCCAAGAAACTGTATTTTTTGACATAACTGCCTTCCTAGCAACTGTTTTATATGACATATATAAAATTTCATGAAAAATTTCTATTATGTGTTTTGGTGTTTTTTGTTCAATTTCTATTTTAAGAAAAACTAGTTTCGATATAACCATGAAACTTAGCACATAGCTAGTGAGCATACCGGCAAATGTAAACCAGTTAACAGAATTATTAATTTTTGAATTAATAATTCTGTTAACTGAATAGATTTATTGATTACACTAACACTTTTAATAATTAACACTTATATAAGTGTAAATTTCTAAAAGCATATTTATCCTCTTGGTCTGGACAGACCAAAGAATGGTTATAGGTAAAATGTTGGCCCTAGGAACTATTTATAGTAACACTTTTGTCTTGATTTTGTGGATAGTAGTTAATATGAGTTATATATGTTAATATAAAGTGAAAAGATTCGCTTGCAATGAAAACAAAAATAGATAAAAAAAAAAGCTCATAAATCTGCAATTTTGTGGTTATTTATAAATGATATGCATATAAAGTGGATTTATATCTAATATTACTCTGCTTGGCAATCACAGCAAACATATGAATTTGCTTGTTTTCATAACTTCGTCGTATAAGGAGATAATTTGTCTTTGTAATATATCTACCATATTTTTGTGTCATATTTAGCTAATTCTGGTGGAATGTATATTTTGAAACACGTACATACAAGAGCTATTTATTCGCAAATTTATGACAGGGGTGTATGATGACTCCACGTTTTTAATGAGACTTACCCAAAGATCCTCTACGATAGCTTATTTTCTAAATTATTTATTCTTAGGGTAAGTGTTTGAATTGTCAGATCGGAAAAAATAGCAATGCAGTGAAACATCTTATTGACATTTTCGCCTTATAAATATCGTAGTTATATTATTTTTGATTAACTAATCCTATTCCATCGGTTATTTTTTATTCAAGGTACCTATTGCAATTTATTTTTAATATTTTGAACAATGATATTAAGCACTTCTGGAGTAAACATTCTTTTAAAAATGTTCATAGTACTTGTATTAAAAGTAAGTACATTTGGATATCATATTTACTTTATTGCAGAATGTCTACTATTTTCCAAACCTAACGTTTCATTACCCTCATCATTACTGTGTGGAAATGTCAGTTTTTCATTATATTGATTTTAAAAACAAGACATCATTCCCTATTCATCCTTCTCCTTTTCAGTTGCTGTAAGGCGTTAAAATCTGGAAAGACTATTTCATAGGATTTAACAATGTCCACTAGACTCATGCGTAAGATGATTTGAAAAGCAAATACACTTGAATTTCAAGTGTGTGTTTCATAGCCAACATGTGCAAAAACAACAATAAATACTGTTCGTACTGTTCGCTGCCCGAAGCAAAGCAAGTGTTTACTGTGTATGAGCGACTGCAAATCCGTGCGTTCAAATCATTTATCGTAAGCAAGTGGTGTGGCAAAAAAATGCAAATCATACAAGACGTTGAGAAATGATTTAAAGATTTCAAGTGGTCTTAATGATTTGTTTGTTTTTATACCCTACACCACCATAAGTGGTTGGGGTATTATGTGTTTGTGCTAATGTTTGTAACGCATAGAAAACGTTATCCAACAGCCACCTTAAAGTATACCAATCGACTCAGAATCACTTTTTAAATCGATCTAACGATGTCCGTCCGTTCGTCCGTCCGTCCGTCTGGCTGGACGGCTGGCTGGCTGGTTGGCTGGCTGGACGGCTGGCTGTCCATGTAAACCTTGTGCACAAAGTACAGGTCGCAATTTTGAAGATAATTGAATGAAATTTGGCAGGTGGGACTTTTATGTCACAAAGACGAAGCCTATTGAAATTGGTTATGATCGGTCCATTATTTCACCTACCCCCCATACAAATATCCCCCCGGAATTAAGTTTCAACACTAAAAAATACTTTAGAAATAAGAATATTTTAATGAAACTCGGTACAAAGAAGTTTTGTATAAGTATCAATCTTTGTACCGAATTTTATGAAGATCGGTCTACGATTAACCATAGCTCCCATATAAACCCCTGTTCCGAAAATCACTTTAACGAGCATAAATCCCATACTAATGTTAGTATCAAGTTAATATTCGACACAAATAAGTTTTATATAAGTAGAAACAACATTGCCAAATTTTATTAAAATCGGTCCATAATTTACCACAGCTCCCATATAAACCCACTTCCGAGAATCGCCCTAAAGTACATAAAATCACGTAGATGTTAGTATCAACGTATTATTCTGTATTTGTATATTTTATTTTACATTTAGTAAAAGTGTTGATCTATTATAGGTCTCCTCCCCGAATTTTTATGGTCATACATAATGGTGTAGGGTATTATATGGTCGGTCTTGACCGACTATACCTTTTTTCTCGTTTGTAATACGTAGTTGCTGTGTGTGGCAAAAAATGTGTGCATAGGGGTTGTTTATAAATGTTCTTGCATACACACATATATATGTATGTCTACATTTTATTGTTGGTTTTTCTTTTTCACAGTAATGATCGCACACACACATACATACATATGTTGTTCATAGAAGAACATGCAAAGAAAACAGAAAAAAATCTTTATTTTTTTTTTTTTATCATATTGAAGCAAACAAGTGGTCAAAAGGCTTGTATTTTTTTAGCGTCGCACTCTCATGTCTTGTTTGGTCGCTATCATAGCACACTCATGATTTGTTCATAAAGTTGAAGCACACACGCAGTATTTGTATGGTTTTAAGTGCCTGCAGAACAGTATTTATTGCTCCGCACACACACTGATAACAGCAATTGAAAAATATCAAGTGGCTTGTAATGCCTTATAAGACACAGTTTGCAGGGCTCTAATGTCCACCTTACAAATTTTTGCATCAAGGAGTCATTTTTGAACGAATTGCAATTTTTCCTGTAACTTAATTTTCGTTCCTGGATACAGATCATTTACTCATTAGTTTGGGTAAATTGTGTCTTATTCAGACATCTCACACTTTCAACAATATATAATGATTATTTTAAGAATGATTGTACATAGACGAATGAAAACAAACATGTTTACGAAGAGAAAATATACTGTAGTCTATCCAGACCAGGGATGGAAAATTAAAATATCTTTGGGTATCAAAATAAATTTCAAATGGTACTTTTTTCGGAGTATTAAAATTTAAACTGTTTATAGTTAACTCTTTTTTTATTAGTGTAAAACTCAAATAATATAATTTGTATATTTAAAACGAAAGATTAAGTACGATACCAAATCAATAAATGGTTTTATTAAGATTAAATTTTATAGTTATTAAAGTAAACTTAAGGAGAAAACAAGTCCAAAATCAATTTCTAAAAATCGAGCACTTCAGCTTTAGTTTTTCTAAATTATAATTCATTATGTCCTTAAAATTTAGAACATTTTCACTTCAAATGGATTTACAAAACAATAAAACTTGTAGTTTTTAGTAATTATTGTATATTTAAGAGATTACAATTCTATAAATTAAACCTACAGCTCAAATGATTCTATAATATAATTTGTTTGCCGTATAAAATTACTAGAATTCTCATAATTACGTGTAAAATTTTTAGTCATTATATTTTCATTACTACTTCTGCACAAATTGTAAATACATATAAATCAAAAGTTTTAAAAAAACATAGATTTCTATTCGAAAATCATACATATATCTCCGAAATCATTTGTAAATGATTACAATTCGAATTGTCGAATGTTCAGCTAATATTTTGACAGTATCAAATGACTCAAAAGAGTACTTCGGTACTTTTGAATATTAAATAGTATCAAAAAAAAGTACTATAGTATCAACTTTTGAATCCCTGATCAAGACCAAGAGGTCAACTTAGCGTACTTTCTCTTTAAACCCGAACTTTTCCTATTTATAGTTCTCCAATTGACTCAAAATTTTATTCGATTCAGTAGATATAGATATCATGTTATAGTAGTTATAGATATCATGTTCAGCTTTTTTTGATTTTTTATTTAAAATAAAAGATATTGAACACCAAAGTCAAATTTAGTCTGGCCAGACCATGATAGTAATCCTAGAGTTAAAGGTCTTCTTTTATATTTATATATAAATGAATATAAATCCGCCCCCTAATAATGTGATATAAGATCCCTAAGTATGGTATTTATTTAAAATTTATGTCGAAGAAGTATATTAAAAGTAACTAAACAACGTAGAAACGTAGCGTCGACTGAAATGCACTCATATCCAACTTCAATAAATATATTTTCATCAATCTCTCACTAGTAACACACAGGACATAAAATCATTGGGTTATCAAATAAAGAAATTATTACTAAAATTTATATTAAAAAAATTAATTTTAAACCTTCCCCTAGCTTACAATAACATCAAAAGAGTAAAATTCCAATTTATACATACATAAGTTACAACAAAATTTCATTTATTTTCCAATTTGTTACAAATTAAATGACAAATTCAATATACCACCCCCTTAGTTCGAGATTTCTCTTGGGCGCATTATAAAATAACAACAACTGACATCTTTTCTATTTTAGTTCAAAGAAAAACATAAATGGTACTTTGTGTTTTCTTCTTATTTCTAAATAAATAAAAAATAAATTTGCTACATTAAAAAAAAGAATAGCACAATAAAATAAAAAATAAAATTGTCAGATTCTTTTTTTTCTCTAATTTCAAATCAAATAAATAAAATTTATCTTAAATTGCAAAACAACTGGGAATGTTTAATTGTAATTGTTTATGCAAAATACAATTAGATTGAATATATAGTAAACAGAACACAAGATTTCATTTAAATGTTTAAAAAAATTTATTTTAAATGCTAAATATGTTTTACGTGAAAATTATAAAATGGATTTACTCATTTGAAAATCGAAGCAATAATTAGACATGCAAATGAAATGCAATAAAAGCTTAAAATAATTTAAATATTTAAGAAGATTAAGGAATTTATTGAAATTAAAATTATGTTTTAAAGTCTTTTAGTTAAACCAACCTATACTTTGTAATTTTGTTTCCATTACACTCATTTAGAAGATTAAGACAATACTTCCCAATAAACATCGATTCAAACCTTATAATTTGTTGGAAAATTTCTTTTAATAAATAGCATAATTATCAAATTAAATTCGAATTTAAAAAATATGGTTTATGAAATAAACAAGAAAATTTCAAAAATTTCAAGTTAAAGTATAATGATACGTTTTTATAAAATTTTCAAGTGATTGTAAAGTGTAAAGCTAAGTTTTTTTATATTTTATTTACAGTCATAGTCATATATATTTACACATTTTCAAATTTTTCGAAAATTTTGAAAAAGAAGTCAAATATTTTTCTTGTTATAAAATACTTTTAAAAAGTTCTTTTGTTGTTGTAAAGCCTGAGATGTGTAGAGTAGATTGTGCTAATTTCTGAAAAAGTCGCGGTATTTATTTCTGAAATTGAAAGAAAAATTCATACCCATTTTTTAATTCAAAAGAATTTACACACATTTTTTATACATCATAATTATTTACACATCTTTAAAAAAGTCAATTATTTACGATTAACTTTGCTAAAGATGATCACAAATCTTGTCTATAAGATAGTGTAAATCTTTTGATACAATTTCAAATTTAATAAGTTGCAAAAATCTAAAAATAGTGGCAAAATGATGAAAAAATCATTAAGAGTAGGGTGATCGACACGGTTTTCCAACCGGTTTTTTCAGTCAATGTGCCTTCGGTTTTTTGAAAATGTTCATTTTTCGAATGTCGAATAGACCGGTTTTTTAAACACAAAAAACCGGTTTTAAAAATTGCTTTCTATTTCACAAAACATGCACTAAATACTGATATTTGAATATAAATTTATGAATATTTTTTTAAATATTCATAAAGTATTATTTCTAATGTTTTAAAAATATAGTTTAAGGTTAAATTTAAATGTTTTAGTCTTTTTTTATTCAATATTTTCTTAATTTTTCAAAGATTTTGTTTAAAAAAGTTTCACCCGCAGAATCGTTTCAATAAAATTGATTCTGACTTTTTACATATTAATCTATGGTTTCTGTTTATGCTAAGTAAAAGTTAATAACATTTTTTATGATTATTTTCTTATATTTTTTATACCCTACACCACCATAGGTAGCGAGGGTATTATGCATTTGTGCTTATGTTTGTAACACCCAAAAATATTGGTCTAAGACCCACCTTAATACAGGTCGCAATTTTGAACATAAATTAATTAAGTTTGGCACACAGGTTTCTTATAGTCCAAGGACGAAGCGTGTTGAATTGGTTATGGTCGGTTCATTATTTCACCTAACCCCTGTACAAATAATCTCCCGGAAAAGGGGTTAACGATCATAAATCCCTTAAATGTAGCAAGAATTTTTGCACATGTAAGTTCCATATAAGTTTAAATCTGTTTGCCGAATTTCGTGAAGATCGGTCCATAATTGACCATAGTATTGGCCTACAATTCGAAAAAGACCCCTCCCCGAATGGTTTAGGTTATTTTGAGTTAATAGTTATTTCCAAAAATTATTATGTTTAATAAATTTTAACTTGAACATTATAAGATTTATTGATTTTTCTTTAAGTCTTTTGATAGAAATATCAACTTCTGAAAAAAACCGGTTAACCGGTTTTTTCTGAATTTTTAAAAGTGCAACCGGTTTTTTCAAAATACCAACTATTCGAACTATTCGAAAACCGGTTTCTCCAAAAAGTCGAATAATCGATCACCCTAATTAAGAGCCAAGATGATATTTAAATAAAGGTTTAATATGGTACATCGTCATTATAGTTTGGAAAAAGGAATGGAAATTGTTAAAAGATGGTTTAGTCCTTTGTTAAAAGATATAATTGCATAAAAATAAAAACAATTTAAAGAGAATTTAGAAAAAATCTGTCCAAAAAATTTAACAACACTTAGAAAATGTTGAAAAATTCTTGCAATCGTTGGTATGTTTGGCGAGAAAGTATGATATTTAGAAACGTAATGATATCCGCATTATAAAAAGTGAAATTAATTGGTTCCACAGTTGTTTTTCTATAGCAAAACTCGCGATTTTAGAAAAAATGTAAGTACAAAAATTTGGTTTATTTTAATCAAGGTGGAATGAGTTTAACAAGGTGTATGCATAAAGGCAACAACTACAACAATGCAATAATAACAGCCATTTTTTTCATTGGAAATGAGACTGAAACGTCAAACAAAAGAAAAGAAAAAAAAACACGTGCAAATTGTAAACAATGATTGGTGAAATTGGAAAATAATAAGAATGAATTGTATTTTATTGGTTTTTTGGAACAATGAGATATGTTACCTCTCTACTTCTTTCTTATAAATAGCGCAATAACGCATTTTTCTTTATTAATAATATAAATTTCACCACCGAAAATATTTGCTTTTGGTTGTAAACAAACCAACACATGCAAACGTAAAAAAAATTTGACATTTCAGTCTTACAGCACAAAATTAAGCAAAAAATAATCAGCTGATTTTACAATTTCACCTTGTACTCATTCCACCATGATTTTAATTACATAGAAAATTCAATACAAAATGTAAAATCAATAACAATGTAGTCTAGTAATATTTAGAAATCGCATATTATATCACATAAGAACGATTGTGCAAATATTAAATTATACTTTCTGTGATGCGAACATCATAACCTTTATAGAAATCATAAATTCTCGACAAACATTCCAACGATTGCAGAAATTTTCAACATTTTCTAAGTGTTGTTAAATTTTTTGTACAGATTTTTCCTAAATTCTCTTTAAATTGTTTTTATTTTTATGCAATTATATCTTTTAACTAAGGACTATACCATCCTTTAACAATTCCCATTACTTTTTCCAAAATATAATAACGATGTACAATTTTAAACCTTCATTTAAATGTCATCTTGGCTCTTAATGATTTTTTCATAATTTTTGCCACTATTTTTAGATTTTTGCAACTTATTAAATTTGAAATTGTATCAAAAGATTTACACTATCTTATAGACAAGATTTGGGATCATCTTTAGCAAAGTTAAGCGTAAATAATTGACTCTTTTAAAGATGTGTAAATAATTATGAAGTATAAAGAATTTGTGTAAATACTTTTGAATTATGAATTTGTCAATATCAGAAATAAATATCGCAACTTTTTCAACTTTTCGCAAAATTTGAAAATGTGTAAATACATATATATGACTATGACTGTATTTTGTATTTTTTCTATTGTTTATAAGAAAATATTCAAATGTTTTTCATATTCAAAAAAGCTTTCAGTTTTTTTTTTTTTTTTCATAAAAAAGTTTTAAACTTAGACATGTTTATTCAAAAACTAAAATATTATACATACTGTGAGCGTCAAAAAAAAGTAAACAGCAAGTATTCTTAAAAATAAAGTTATTTTATATTTAGATTAAAAATGCTATATAGAAAAGATTAATGCACATTTGTTTGGTAACTAACTAAATATGGATTTCATAAGAAACAAAATTATAAAACGGCAGCACATTAAAAAATAATGCACTTTTTGTGAATAAATATCTATTTTTACGCGTCAAAAAAAAGTAAACAGTTTTATAATTAAATGCAAAAAATTGTTTTTAATACTTTGTATATTTTCCATTTGAATTTATTGTATCCTTAAATATCCTAGGCAACGAGTCGACAAGTGTTTTGGCAAAATTCGGTGATATTTTGGGTTACTCTTTCTGTAATGCAAGCTATCACTGCAAATAATGGTACTTTTTCCAATTTTTGCCAATATGTTTCAACAGATGCCCGATTGGATTAAAGTCTGGGGATTTCAGAGCATTACAAATAGGTTTGGGAGTACGATATAACAGCCATTCCCGCACAATTTTGGAAAAATGCTTGGGATCTTTGTCATTTTGGAATAAGCAGTTATGCAATAAGCTAAATTTTCGGACTCTAGGATCGATATTATGTTTAAAACTATTTATATGATCTTCTATTTCATTATCTATTCTATAAATATGAAATTACTGACTCCTGAAGCCTCCACACGTCCTCAGACCATTACCGGTCTCGATCATGTTTAACTATCTCAACCACACATGTGACATTGAAGCCTTCATTCCATATTTGCAATGTTTTTCGTGTTTTTTTGTCGCCAAATATTAAAATTTACTCTTGTCATTGAGTAAAACGGTTTCCTGGAACGTTTAACACAAATTTTTATACTTTTGGGCGAGATCCAACATTTAGTTTGGCTGGCTTACGATATGTAGTGTTCTTAGGTAGTGTTCTTCTATGAAAGCCTTTTTTGTGTTGTGTTCCTAAAATGGTACTAGCCCTAAAATAATAAGCGAAAATTAACGTTACCTTTTCAGCTTTTTTAGGTACTAGAAGAAGGACTTTCTTTGACTTCGCAAACTATAGCTTTTTTCTTTGTTTCTCTAAATGATTTGACCATCTTGCCCGAGGAAAATTATCTGCAATATGATGTTTGGTATATTTATATATTATTTCGCAATAATTCCTTTAAACAATTTTTGCAATTTCAAGCAAGGATTTTTCCTTTTTCATATAAATCTGATATAATTTTCGAGTTTGAACTGAAGTTTGTTTTCCTATTGTTAAACAATCACTTTTTTACTTCGTTTTAAAGCAAGAAACACATTTAAGATTATTATTTGGACCTTCCCTGAAACCTAAACTAAAAAAAATATAAGATCTTCTCCCACTTTTAGAATTTACTGACCTTATTATAAAAGTAAGGTGCAACAGCTTACTTTTTTTTTACGCGTAAAAATTGGTATATTTTCTTAAAAATTCATTTATACCAATTATTATATAATTATATTATTCACAAATTATTTTTATGAGTTCAATTCCTACCAATTACCAAATAATTTTGGCATATCACTTTTTTTATATCATTATTTATGTACATTTCACAAGGTTTCGTTTAAAAGGGAATGAGCTGTTTACTTTTTTTTGACGCTCACAGTACATTATAGAAAGAAAATATTTGTACGCAATTTTGCTGCAATAAAATGGACAAAATTAGCTAGTATGGTCCATGAAATATGATGAACAATATGCTTAAAATGATGAAAGAAAAATTTACCTTTCAGCTAATATAAAAAAATATATCAATATATGATTTATTCATGCAAAATTTCAATTTAAAAAAAGTTTAGAAAAAAATTTATTTAACTCAAGTGTATTTTAAAATTTGTAAAAAAAAAGTTTTGAAAATATTTGAGAAATATTTGTTTGTTAAAGAAACTTCCAGCATAGTTTTAAATTATGAAAGCATACGACAAATACAATTGTTATATTAGAACCCTTTTGTTTGAGAAAGGCATAGTTTTGTATTTGAAATAATATGAATTTAAAGCCTTTTTTCACAGCTAATGTGTGAAATTTAAACTTGCTTTCAAATGAATAAATATGAAATATCAAAGGTTTTTGCTTATTGGGTACTAAATATTTATGTTAAACGTATAAATTCTAAATAAACTATTGATAAACTATTTGCATTTGATTATACCTCTAAAGTACTTTAAGCGCAATACTTTAGCTCATTGCAATGCGGAAATTTGGTCAGTTACACAGTGCAACACGAAAAAATACAACCATATACGGGCACCACTACGTGAGAAAAGACCAAAAAAAAGACCCGTGTCTCCCAGTTTTGCCAAAAGTCATTCACTTTTTTTATGGTCCCCCAAAGATTTGGGGCCTCGGTGTCATTTTTGTAAAAAAGTGATTATTTCCTCAGGCTCATATCTTGCAAACCGTTCGGAGTTTTTTTATTTACTCTCTGAGGCAAAATTGTAGCTCTTGTCATAAAAAACAAAAATTGTGAAAATATAAAATCAAAAAAACTTAATCTTCAAGATCAAAATCGCAAAAAACTTAAAAAAATTCGATTTTTTTCCCCTGTTCTGGTGTACCTAAGATCTCAATAAACAACTTTCTAGAACATATGAACTTCCTAGGCATGATTCTTAAAACCGATACAGAGAGTAAATCAAAATTCCGAACGATTTGCAAAATATGAGCCTGAGAAAATCATAACTATTTTGCAAAAATTAAACCGAGGCCCCAAATTTTTGGGGGCCCATAAAAAAAGTGCATGACTTTGGGCAAAACTGAGAGACACGTGTCTTTTTTTTTTTTTTTTTTTGGTCTTTTATCACGTAGTGGTGTTCTATATGGTTATATTTCCATGACTTAAAAAATTACACACAATGTTACTCTTAAACAACAATTAATAACTTTTTTCAATAATTTTTCAAGTTTAACTGCGATTAATTACATTTTTTTTATATAAAAGCTTTTGTGACCATGCAATCATTTTTGCGGGAATTTTTATTGTAAACGTAACAGCATTTTTTATTTTCAAATTAAATAAAAACTGTAGAACTTATTAGACTTTATCTGGAATAACTTACTAAAACCTTCTATACGTTTTCATACGTTCTCAAAAAGTAAAAACCGGTGAAAAATACTAAAAAATATTTTGTTTTAAAATATAAGAAATGTTTTTTTTTTTTTAATTAAATTTGAGCTTTTAAGCGACTTTACATAGATATGTCTCATTTTATTTTAAACACAATAGCATTTCAAAATATGTAAACAAAAATATATAGTCTTGAGAAAAACAATCGAGTGATTCCATTTCAAAACGGACAGCAATCGGACTTGATATCTCCTTGACATAGAGATATCGGCAATTGGAAGTGATTCCCAAATCATCAAATTTTAGACTCATGCCCCTTTCCGGTCCAAAAATATGACGGTTTGAAAAACGAAAAAAACCTAAAAAATTTACAAAGGTGCATTTGTTTAATTGCTAATAACTTCTAAACTATATACGGTAGTTATCTAGTTTTAGTTTCATAATAAAGACAAAAATATTACCATTATAAAGATATTTATAAATTTTTTTAAATCAAAAGTTCAAAGGTCAAAGTTGGAATTATAATAATCAAATCATTATATTTTAAATTTTTAAAACGGTATTTTTCAAATTCTGAAAAAAATATATAATGACGTAATTCTTATTCCTACGCACGGAAAATTTCAAGTTAGAGTCTCATTTAGTTTAGAAGTTACGGGCCAAAATAAAATTTAATTACTTATAACTTCTAAACTATACACAATAAAATTTAAATTTTAGTATCATTTTAAATATTAAGATATTGTTTTCAAAATTATGTTAAGTAAATTTATTTAATTTAAAAGTTCAAAGGTCAAATTTAAACTTATAAAAATTAAATCTTTATATCTCCAAAAACGATATTTTTTAAATTCTTAAAAAATTATATAATGTTAACACAACTCTTGTCCATACCCGTGTAAAATTTCATATTGGACACTCATTTAGTTTAGAAGTTAAGTAACAAAATATAAACAAAAGTCAAATTTTGTATATAAAATTTTATATTTTTTAAATAAAAAAAAAAAAAAATAATTTAAATTAAGTTTTGTAAATATTTTAAATTTTTACATACAAAAAAATTGCTTTTTACTATATTTTGCTTCATAAATCCTAAACCAATAGAGACTCTAACTTGAATTTTGGCTCGAGTATAGAATGGAGTTAAGTTATCAATATATTTTTTTAAGAATTTTAAAATACCGTTTTTTGAGATATTCAATTTTGACCTTTGAACTTTCGAAGTAAATAAATTTTATATGCGTAGTTTTAAAGCCAATATCTATTTCTATTAAATGAGATACAAATTAGAATTTTACAATTTATAGTTTAGAAGTTATGAGCAATGAACTATGTACACTTTTGGATAATATTTGATAGTCAATTTTTAAAACGTCATATTTTTGGACCGGAAAGGGTCTTAAGTCTGAAGTGTTGGAATTTGAGCAACACTTGTAATAGGTAATAACTGTAGCGAATTTCATTAAAATCGGAGAAATGAACTCCGAAAATGACTGTTTTTTGTCCGTTTTGATATGGAATTACTCAATCACAAAAATTTACATCAAAGTCAAAAATTCGGAAAAGATAAAAGAAATAAATTTAAAAATTCTGAATAAATCATAACGTAACTTGATTGTATATAAAAGATTAATAAATAATAAGAAAGCTATGTTCTTCTGCTTTATAAATAAGTTTAGAAATCTTAAAATCTATTAAGCTACAATTTTTTTGTATTTTTCATCATATCTCAAAATTTAAGGGGTGTTTCGAATTATTACCTTTAAGTCTTTTAATATCAAACTTTTATCCGTTAAATAGTTTCGGAATTATTTCAAAATAAGTGTTGGAAAAAAATGTTCATGTAAAATTATTATTATTTTTTTTATACTAAAATTTATTTTGAAAAGTGAAAACATCAAAAATGTTTCAGTTTATCATCTTTATTTCAAAACTGTAAAGACTATGAGTAAAATAAGCCACGTAACTTCAAAATTAATGCACAAATCTTGATTTCATTCACAGTTAAGTGAAAACACCCATATATACCTACAATTACGTGGAGATATACTGGTGGGAAAATTTGTTTTTTTTTTTTTTGTCTTAAATGAAAAAATTGGTAGAGTAGATGGAATTAACCTTTATGTTGACAACCGCATACCCGGGTATGTTTTTCATTTTTAAATTAGCATATTCTGAGTTTTGGTTGTTATATTTTAAATTAAAAATTTAGATGTTTGTCAATAGTATTGTTAGCTATGATATACTGAAGAAGAAAAATTAAAAAAGTGTTAATAGCCAAAGTTATGTGTTTTTGTGAAGGTACCCCTTACGTTTACAACCAACATACCCGGGTATGTATAGAGCAATTTATGGAAATTTTTTATCGAATACAAGTAAAATATTTATTTTGTTATTATGTTTTATTTTTTATAAATATTAGATACATTAGCTTATAATAAATTTAACAAAAATTGTCTTTTAGGCTGTGCAGTCCTTATATATCGTAATATCTTCTGAATAGTCAGCACATACCGATTTATAACATTTCCTGCATACCTTTCGCGTTGGTTTTCTTCTAGAACATAAAACAATTACCGTTACGTTTCATTCTTCTACTAATGTTTCGAACTTTTGGCTTCGCATAGAAAAATTTTCATCCCTTGATCTTACTGGGACTGCCAACATGATTTCAGAGTAAAAGTGTAGCATAATTTCTACATTTTGCGATATTTTTTGAATTTCCTTTATAGTTATATAGTTATAGCTCAGCTGCTGCTGAAATAATCTTCTGCGTTTTGTTAAGTTTTTAATTGTGGATTGTTTTCCATATATATAATATATGTAGCAAAAGCAGCCAGAATGTTGTGAAAAAAAACTAAATTCCATCAGTTTGTTCTCCTTTTTCTTGAATATTCGCCAAAGACATTTATCCATGTTGTCCACTCCTCTTTTGCTTCTGCTGTAATATAATATCATTCGCTGGTTCTCCTTTTATTGTGCTTTTATTATCATTCAGTCAAGATTAGGAAAAAACGGTTATATAAAAATTAGCAGATAATCATAAAAATTAAAAACCTCCAAAAATTTCATATAGGAATAATTTGAATGAGTGAAATCTGCAGGTACTTTATAAAGGTCAATGAATGAATTGCGACCTAATTTAGAATTTTAATGTTTTTAAATTCACGTGAACAAATAAAACCGTTATATTTTCGAATGATGGGAAAGCACGATTTTATTTGAATGGGAAAAAATTTAAAGGTACTTGAAATTCTTTTAGATATTTCTTCTTATATTTTTAGTAACAATCAGTCAAGATTAAATAAAAACGGATATATAATAATTAGCAGATAATCATAAAAATATAAAAACATCAAAGTTCTATCATAAAAAAGCACTTAAAAATGTGTAAAAAAAATTACCATGAGTAAAATCTTCTTGTACTTTATAAAGATCAATGAATGAATTGGGAACCCAATTTAGAATTTGAATGCACATGGAACAAATAAAACCGTTATACTTTCGAATAGTGGGAAAGCCTGACTTTATTTGAATTGGAGAAACTCAAAGGTTCTTAAAAAACCCTTTTAGAAAATTTTTTCTTATTTTTTTAACATCACACAGTCAATATTATGTAAAAACGGTTATATTTTTAACAGATGATAAAAAAAATGTTAATTCTAAAATTCCTTACAGGCAAACATTATTATCAAATGCTATTTGTTTTTCTTTCTATCGTAGAAACACTTGAAAACATTAAAGTGTGACATAACCAGGTATGTTGGTTGTAAAGATACGTATAAATTTTTGATTGTAAACATAAAGGTTAAACGTACTTAACAAGAAACTGCTTTTACTTTTTTTCCTATAACGTATTGAGTTTCTTTTATTTGGCATGACTACTATGACCCTGTCTTAAGGCAGAAACACTTGTATAACTCGAAAACGTTTTCTCCAATTTAGATAAATTAAACTCCAATAGATAGCGATTAAAATTATCTTTGAGCAGATGATATTCATACAATTTGTTGTTGACTTAATAATTCCGTAGTTATTCGGAAATAAGTAGCGAAAAAAAATGAAAAATCGGAAAAATTTTGATCTATAACTGAAATTATTGAGCGAATAAAAATTATTGTTAATGCATCTTTTGGTGTAACATTAACCAAAATCGTGGAAACGGTTCTTGAGTTATAGTCTAACTTGGATAAACAAATCTCGAGTTTTATAGTTTGAACGCTGAATAAAGTTAAGATATAAAAGAATCAGTACGAAATAAAAAAAAAGTGAAAACATATTCTTGTTTAGCTCGTTAATTCCATCTGTCTACCTATTTTTGTTTAAAGAACTGTAATTCTACTTAATTGTAGGTATACATGGATATTTTCTCTTAGCTGTGAATCAATTTTTACGATATATACCTTATTTTATTCGCAGCAGTTCCAGCTTTAAGATAAAGGTAATAAATTAAAACATTTATAATGTTTTCGTTTATCAAAATAAATTTATTTGTTTTTAATAAATGTCACTAATTTTGAAATAACTCCGAAAGTATTGAACATATAAAAAAGTTTGTATAGCTTGAAGATATTTTCAGTCGGCATTTTTTTTTTTTTTTTTGGTGTATCACTTATGTCAATCGTACACACCGTTCATGAGTTATGGTGAAATATACCAGAGTAATGAATGGCCTTATTATAGGAGAAATATTAGACACTGAAACTGAAAGCAGAATCGCATTTAGCATATCAAAATCCAACAACTTCAACTATACGTCTTTGGGAAAGGATTTTTTTATCGGCCAGGGTATTTTGTGCCCCAGCTCCATAAAAATTTCCATAATAATAAATTGGCATTCTAATAAAATCATTGTGATAATAAATATATTTTAGTTCGATTTTATTAAAATCCATTGAGAGACTTAGCACGATACTTACAGATAACATTCAAAATGACTCCATCCTCTACATATATATTTTTCACGAATTCAAAAATACCATTTTTGGAGATACGCAACCGCGAAATTTAATTCTCGAATTATCCACAAATAAAATTCAACATAAAAAAAAAAAACTTCAGGTATCATTTTAAAGGTAATTTTATTACTTTTAACTGTTGGCCTCAATTAATGTTGTAACTTAAATATTTTGGAAGATATTCGTATTTTTAAAAAGATAATTTTGAGATACTATAAATCGCGAACTACCGCGGTAATCAAATTAAAACTCGACATTAAGCTCGCCAAGTAAAATAAAATAAAAGAACAGGCCAACAATTAAAGAAACTAAAGATTAAACCTGCACATGTAAGCTCAGACTTTCTAGAGATTTACAAGGACTATCTATACATAAAATTTATTTTTTACAATTCTATAAATTAATTTTGGGCGATTAAAAAACATGCATACTCCCAGATGGCAAACTTTTGAGGGCCACCCGCTACCACCCTGACCCGTTAGCAATCTTAACTACTCAAAATTACAACTCCAACAATTCACAAGTTACAGAATTATTTTCAAAAAAAAAAAACAGTTTGTTCATTATTCCATAAAACAAAATTTAATTTTTGAAAAAATTTTATAACAATATTTTAACGTATTTTTATAATTTATTTCCAAAAGTATGTAGACTTTATTATTTTTGTAAAGTAATTTGAAAAATATTCAAAAATGAAAAGAATACCCACATCTTTAATTTTTTTTTCTTATTTGTCTTTCTCAAAAATAAATTGTAAACTAATTACATTTTTTTTTTTTTAATGTTGATAGCAATTTTGAAAACAATAAATTGTTTATATGCAAGAATTTCTTTATACATTTTATAGAAACAATAGAAATAATTGCCTATATTATGAAAAAAAAAAAATAGAAATAAGAATAAGAATAGAAATAATAAATAGACCTTATTGCTATAGAAACACAATTCATTTTAACTTTAATAATACATTTGAATATAACCCCATACACACACAAAGTCAGATAGATAGTAAAACCGTGTTATAAATGTATTTGTGATTGTTTTCAAATTTGTATGTGATTATGACACATGTTTCCTTTTTTTTATTTGTTGTGTTTTCACAACAAATTTGCTTTTATGGAAATTATATAAATTTCTTTTTTTTTTTTTTTCCTTCCTTAACTTTTTTCTCATTCACCTGTCAAGAAAATATGCTGGCTATGTTTTTAAAATTAGCAGTGTTTCATTAATGAAATAAAAACGCAAGAGAAATACTGATAGTGAAGTAGTAAATGGTTTTAAAAGAATTTGTTTTAAATAATTAAACGAAACGGCATTTAAGATTTAAAAAAATAAAGAATTTAACTTTTAATGATCTAATAATTATCCCTATTTATTACGATTAAAATACATATATTGATTTTTTAAATGTCCATTGTTTGATACAATAGACTTTAACTTTCAAGAGTATTTGGTTATTAAGTTATTCTAGGAACATTCAATAAATATGAACTCTAATTATTAACCTCATTTCTTGACCGTTATTTATCACTATAAATCATTTCAAATCCCATATAACTGAATTTACATAACATACCTTTTTTACTAATTAATTTAATTTCTATCATCTCTGCAAAATTAAAAAAAGGAAAGAAAAAAACAAATGTTTTGAATAATTTAATGATTTTTCATTTTTTCTCAGGAAAAAATATTCTTAAGCAACTAAGAACAACCGTAATTCACCGTTAAAATTGTAAACATATTTTATGCAAATTCCAGATGTTAAGTCTTGTTTCCAGCTACAAAGTCAGTATATACGTATTTGTTGCTGGCGCTGTCTGTAGATAAATACTGTAAATTGACTTTCACATAAACAGATAGACAGCTGCTCAGGCATTCATGCACACATACACATTTACTTTGAAACAAACATACATATCAACACATACATTAAATAATTTTATTGCCTAAAACTCAAATGCTAATTAAATTTTAGAAAATTTGTCACATAAATTCGTTAATGCCCTTAAAAGACAATGGTGGAACAATAATGATAATAATTTATGCATATAAACACATATTAACACATATACAAACACACCAACATATTTACAGATATTTACTTATATACATATATATATATAACACACTCACATATTAATAATATAATGAAAATACGATAATTGATAAATGTTTATTGAAAAAAAGGAAACGACAACAACAACGATTACGATAACATCGGCGTCAACAAAAAGAAAGAAAAAGAACAAAATTAACAACAAATACGATGACGGCAACAATAAAGAAGACAAATAAATATTGTCGAATTTAAAGAATAAAAGACAAACGAAAATATCAATACAAGTTAAAATCTATGTGAGCATGTATGTTGATATGTCAATATATGTATTCGCACATATTAAGAAATAAATATTAGGGTATTATTATTTTTCATTAGAAATAAAAATACATAAATATTTAAAGATAAACCCTTATTGTTGTAAATAAATACATATATGATTACTAGAGTGATTTCTTAGCTGGTTAAGAGATTAAGTTACCAGACCATTTTTAGTGAGAAGTGTACTAGACTCACCCTATGATAAGTCATCAGGTACCACAGTATAGTTTCTCAGTCCAGCTTTCAACAACTCAGAATGGACTTTCTAGGTCTATTGAACATAAGGAAGAAATTCGAAGAAAATATACAAACAACTTGCTTTTTTTTATGACAGTTCCTACAATAGTGAATTTATTATTAAAAGATACTTCAGTTACATACGCATTTGCTAGTAAAAATAAAACATATTTTATTGAAAAAAAAAAAAAAAAAAAAAAAAAACACTTACAAAATTGTAAAATGTCTACATATAGATTGAGTTATGGATTTTCAAAATTGCTATTTTGAAAAATATTTAAATTTTATTTAAATTTCGTTCTTTATTGTTCCACATCATTTCATGTAGAAATGATTCATTGGCTCCTTATATTTCATAATTTTGAGAGAAAGAAAAAAAATCGATTAGAATTTTACTGGCTGAAGCATCCCTGATTAGAGGTTTAAATTAAATCTTTGTTAAATTTCTAAGCAACAGTCATACATATTATGAAAAAGCGATTTCAAAATGTTAATTATTTTTGGAATTTACTATTTTTCCATTTAAAACCGACACGTAATATTACAATTTTGTTCAAAGTTGTTTACACAAAATTACAAATATTTTTCAAAGTATTTATTATACAAAACTACTTTTAATATGACGTATAACATGACTTTTTTCTCAACATCAAAGTAGTCCATATCTCACGATTTTTATTTCGCGGGTAAATATCTCGAAAAATTGTCCTTTTAAAAATTTTAAACCATTAATATGGTGAAAATGTTTTCTATAACCGTGGCAAGTGGCATTCTGGGACTCGCAATATTTTATGAAGTATTACAACAAATGTCATAAAAAATACGAAATATTTATTTTAATTTGTATTGTTTTGTTTATAATAAAACAGAAAAATTGCCAGTTGGATCCAAAAATCATCCGAATGTAATAAAATTCGGCTAGAATATCAACATTGCCGCTGGTAACGAAAATGCCGAGTTTAAGTTTGATTACCGCGATAGTTCGCGATTTATAATATCTCAAAAATGAGAAAAATTGTATTTTTAAAAACACAAATATCTTCCAAAATATTTACGTTACAACGTCCATTGAGGCAAATAAAGGTTATGAAATTACCTTTAAAATGATACATGAAACATGCTTTTATGTTGAATTAGCTTAGACCGGTGCGCTTTGCTGCCCTCATTGCAGTGAAAAGAAATTCAAATTTGTATTATGGATATTTATTAAATTATTATTTGCTTAGTTGTTATTTATAATCTATTTCAAAATTTTCATGATAATACATCCTTTTATATATGTATATGATAAAGTATTTTTAACTTTTTATAATAGGTAATTAATATTTACTAAGATACGGTATAAAAGTTTTACATCTGAACTTAGGGAGGTTTTTGAGAAAGTTATTCTAACAAAATGTTAAAACGTTTGCTATAGTAGTTCCTAAGATATAGAATATTAAATATATATGTTGTATGGGAGTACCATTTCCCCTGCTCCTTTGTACCATTTCTCATTTGCATTTGAACTTATGGGGTTTTTTGAGAAAGTTATCGAACAAAATATCAAAACTTTTGCAGTAATACTTCCTAAAATATACGATAATTAATATTTTCGTTGAATGGGGGTATCATTTCACCTGGTCCTACCCGCTCCATTTTCATCTGAAGTTTGGTGGTTGATGAGAAAATATTTCTAAATAAATATTGCAACATTTGCTGCAATAGTTCCTAAGATATACGATTTTTAATATTTTCGTTGTGTGGGGGATGTCATTTTCCCTGATCCTATCCGTTCTTTTTTCATTTGGAGTTAAGTGGTTGATGAGAAAGATGTTCATGCTAAATTTTAAGATTATTGCTTTAAAAGTGTTTAAGATATCCAATAACAAATATTTTCTTTATATGGGAGCTATTACACCCCCTAGACCTACCCGATTCATTTTTATTTCAATTATGTAGATTAATAATAAAATTATTTTCACAAAATGTTATAATTTTATCAGTAATAGTTCTGGAGTTTGTGATATTAAATATTTACTTTGTATGGGGGCTACCAGTTCCCCTGCTCCTATCGAAAAAATGGTAGCCTATTTTACTTTCGGGTATCACAAAATGATACTATGAAAATTTCAAGAAAAACGATTCAGAGGTTTATATGTGATAATATATACATATATTTACTTTGTATGGAGGCTAATATTCCCCCTGCTCCTATCGAAAAACAAAGTAGTCTATTTTACTTTCGGGTTTCACAAAATGATACTGTGAAAACTTCAGGAAAATCGGTTTAGTGGTTTAGCTGTCTATAAAGCCCAAACAAACACAGTTCAATTTTTATATATATATATATACAGTAAAAGCTCCCTTAACGGACAGCTCCTATAGGCGGACATCTCCGGTAGGCGGACAACTTTTTAGGTCCCATGGTTTAGGTGGAATTTTTAGAATAAATTAATCTCTGTTAGGCGAAAACATCTCCCGTAGGCGGACAAAAATCATAAACCGTAAAAGAAATGTACCGAATATCTTATAATAAGATGCTACTTATATCATTTTTATCCATGCTTGTATTCATATTTCATATTTACTTAAATTTTTTTTAAATTAAATAGTTTACTATTCGTTTTTTACTTTTTGCTGGTTTTGAGCAAAAACTTATTTTTTAATTTAATTTTGACTTTTACACTTCATTAAAACTTCTTCATACTAGAAAAAAGAAAATGAAAACTTGATCCCTAAAAATAGACACTGTCCCAGTTATCTGTTATGTCCTGAAGACAGTCTCGATGATGGGTCCATGATTTTTCGTACAACACAAAGGCGGTAGATTCCTAAAAATTTTGACAACTTTTTTGGACAAAAAGCATAGAAATTCTGCTTTTGTTGTGCAGAGCGACATTATCATCAGTCATATAAAAAAGTAATTGGGTGCTGCTTAAGATCGAGGCCAGGCCACCAACATCATTTTCCAAAGATAATCATGTTCTTTTTAAATGCCAACATATGTAGATGACTTTGTTGTCAAACTTGAACGCAACATTCTTAAAATTTTTAAAATTTCGTGGAAAAATCGTTAGTAAAAATGCTGTTGAAAGAAGTCTTTCTTAAATGGAACAAATTTTATGACTGTTTCGTTTATGAAGTTAATGTTACGATCTTTTGACTTTTGTCAATATTGATATAATTTTGAATATATGAGCATGAAATTTTTTGCATAAATGTAGTTTGCGTCAGCACAATATAATCCAGTAAATAAAACTAACATTTGATTTTTAAGTGGTTACGGCCTTTTGCATTTTAGTTGACGATACATAAGAATATGTATATCTATAAGTTAATTCATTACAATCAATCTTGGATGTTGAAATAAAAAGATATAGTACTAAATTACCCCTTGTAAAAAAAAATTATGTACCATATCCCATAGACGGACATCTCCCGATAACGGACAAAATCCATACCATTTTTCGAAATATTTACCCGCGAAATAAAAATCGCGAGATATGGACCATCTTCATGTCGTGAAATAAGTCATGTTATACGTCATATTAAAGGTAGTTTTGATACCTTTAATATGACGTCTCAATAAATCTTATATCATAAATACTTTAAAATATGTTTATAATTTTGTGTATACAACTTTGCACATATTTTTAGCTATTTTACACTTTCAAATCGAGATAGTTCGCGAACCACTTGATAAAATTATCTTAAATTTTGAATTAGTCTTAGTTTTGACAGGAATAATGATTATACTAAATATCATTAAATTCGGAGAGGTGTTTTCCAAAATTGTAATTTTTCGTGTTTGTTTTAAATGGAATGACTCATATGTTACTTAAGAAAATTGGTTTATAAAATAAATTGAAAAAATCGGAATTAAATGCATATAGCTTTTGATTCCGTAAAGGTTTTTACAAAATTGTTCATACCCTAGGTGTCCGTATTTGGGAACCAGTGCACCCGTGCCCGTTCAAAACATAAACTCACCTCCATTTCATTTTTTGAAAGGTACACTGTGGGACGAATTGTTTCACCAAAATGATTTAAAATAAATTTAAATTTTTAACAAGAAAAACGTCAAGATCAGTGCGAGTCTAGACAAGGTTATCTCAGCTAAACAGCTGATTATTTTTTTGCAAACTCAAACTGGTTTTATATTTCAAAATTGTCTCAGGAATATTTGAAATACTGCATCCCAGTTCATACTTTTCCGTCGATAACTGGCTGATACGTAATCTGGTACTAACAATTTTACTCGAACTAATGAACAATTTCATACATAAAAGTTTAATATAGACAAAATGGTTTAAATAAATGTTGAAAATCTAATTATTGTTTGAAAATAAACACAAAGGAGCAAAAATCGGAAAAGAAGCATAAACAAAACAAATGAGGAATTTTTGTCTTCTCTTGGAATCAAGTAACATTAAATTTACACACAGAAAAAAGATTTGTTGGAAATCGTTACTAATTACTAAATATTATTAATAAGAAGCAATATTTGATTATAATTATTAAAACAATTTAAGTGGAAAAGTTTTTCTTTGTTTAGAATTTTAAATATATAATTGGAATTGAATTTAGGTTCTTGCAACTGAAAAATGTGTTTATTCAGCAGGTTTGTGGCATTACTAAATGTAGCTTAACTAATTCGAAAATTACAAACAAAATAAATTCAGCATTATATGTTCTAATACTGATTATTGGTTATAGTAAACGACAAATTCAATTACTAAATTAGAAAATCAAATTCCAACATAATTGACATTTATAAAAAATAAATGTATAAAAATAGTTAAAAAATTTTTTGAAAACACAAACATATACAAAAAACAGAAAGATATTAAAATTTAAAACAATATGAAAGGTATGTATGTCTTTTATTCTTATTGTATTCATTTAGTAAGACCATTACGATCTGTTTTAGGTTTATTTATAACAAAGTCTCTGTATCTTTTATACATGCAAGTCTAAATATTTTTTTACAAAAGCAAAATCATCATAATTTCATCATCATCTGGGCAAGCACATAACATATTTATAAAATAAAAGTGGTTGTTTTATGGAGCAAATGTTTTACTAAAAAATCAATATTTTGTCCCCGGCTTAAGATCTTTCGTAAATGAAAAGACACAATTCCTTGCTCCTATATGATGGCGTCATGTTTGCAAGGTTTAAATCATTCGTTCCTGTACTATTTTATTTGTTGTTTTTATGCAAGTTCTTTTTTTTTTTTTGGTTTATGTTCATTTTTTTTTTTTTTTTAAATAAAATAACATGAAATAAAAAAATAAAATGAAGAATAAATCATTTAAGAATATAAAATTATGAAAAAATTCAGTTGTCTAAACTTATACTTTCAGTTCCCATCATCGAATTGCTTTTTTTGAATCAGTTGTGTGTACCATTAATTCAGCAATCGAATAGTACTCCTAATCGAATTTGTAATAGTACTCGTAACCGAAAAAATTCGATTGGCAAAAAACTCGGTTGCCACAACGAATGTGTTTTCTCTGTGTAGAATTCGAATAGAGTTTTCTAAATAATTTGCAAATATAAAGAAAGTTATTATGAGTCGAACGGTAAACAGATTTGTTGCGGCAACCGAATTTTTTGCCAAACGAATTTTGTCGATTACAATTACTATCTTAAATTCGGTTGCAAGTACTATCCATTGCTGAATTTATTGTACTTATAACCGTTTTAAAATAACGATTCGATGGAAGGCACTGAATATATCGATTGGGAGGACTGTAGTTTTTCTTTTATTAGTTTTCATTAAAATTTACTTTTTGTTTTGTTTTATTTTATTTTTTCTACTTATTTTATTGCAAAAATGTATACTGAATATAAATATGAAATAAACAATTGATAACAATTTACAGAAATATCTCCTGGAAAGACTAAGCAATTGTACTTTTTTTTTCAACTAATTCAATTTAGACCTGGGACATCATATAGAACTTCCTTCCAAGAAAATAGGAACCCATACACAAGGTTTATCGTACCACCATCAAATAAAACGCAGATAATGGCAATTCTATGAGGATTTATTAATGATATAGTCTACAAAAAAGTAAATAATTTAAAAATTTTCATTCAATATTGCTGCGAAATAAAATTAGTTTACCGTTATAGTTCACAAAAGGAAGCCTGTAAAAGAATTATGTTTTCAAGAGTTTAAAAAATAACTTTGGAAGCCACACAACCGCAAAATAAGTCAAGTTATAAAAATGGTCACTATCTCACAAAACAGTAGATTGACTGGAAACTAAACTCGTTTAATACAAGATCAATCAATTAAGAATTCTTGAGTATTCCATGAATTTGTTTAAGGATTCTTTACCAAAAAGGATATTTGATCTTGAATGGTGGCTGAGCTATTACTAATATAAAATGTTGTCCATTTAAAAATGTTTATGGGAATCAACAAATTAATTCAAATTCCTCTTAATAAAAGAGGACTTACCAAGTGTTCGGTCCATATGGAAATAAATTGTAGTCCCTCTATTTTCTTCTTTGTGTATTGGTTTAATTTTAGTTTATTTTTTATTGATTTATATTTATCCATTTTATGTATTTTTAATTTTTGTTTAAATTAATGATAAATATATGTATTTTCATATCTGCTTTGATCAGTACAAACATATTTCGTTTGTAAATAACGAATTGATTTCTTTTTTGTTACTATAATCGAATTTTAATTATTACTGTAACTGAAAGTTCAGTTATTAGTTAAATTGTCACAATACAATAAATTTTTAATTGGAAATCTTAACAATTCATTTAGAAATATGAATTCAATGCGTTTGTTTTCCCTGAATTTTCTTAATATATTTTAACCAAGCATAATTGATTACAGTAACTGAATTAAACATTATAAGAATTATATTTTAAGTACAATTATATTTTTAATACTTTAAAAGAAGAAAATCTAATAGAACTAATAAAATTTTAATAACTGCAATTAAGTTTTTATATAGTTTATCAAATTTCCAGGTTCGTAAACATTTTCCAACTAATCTTTTTTCATGTGTGTATGCTTTAGTGTGGAGGTCTGAAGATTTTTTTCTCTACGTTATAATTTCTGTAAAAACACATAACACCCCAACCATCTATGACAGTGTAGTATGTAGGGTCACAATTTTGAATATAATTTGTTAAAATTTGGGTCATATGAATATTATTGCATTTGGTCATGATCGTCCCATTATTTCACCTAGAACCCATACAAATGTCCTCCCGAAATAGAGTTTTAACACTCATAAATACTTTAAAAATATGATCATAGTACAAACTAGTTTTGCATGGGTTCTAAAAAGTTAATAAAACAAATTTAGAAAACGTAAAAAACAGCTTTGCCCCTTTTTTTAAATATCAATGTGTCCCGTAATGCTTCTTTTCAAAAAATTAATTAGTTTGAAGTGCAAAAAAAAATGCAATTTTTTCTTTATTTTCATCAATTTAATTTTAATTTATATCCTATAGTTCCTTCCAGCCTAAAGTTCAACTATATTTAAAATTTCATTAATATCGGTTCAGTGGTTTAGGCGTGATTGTGTCACAAACAAACAAATAAAATAAACAAACAGACCCTGATTTTATAATAGTAATATGGATACATATTCTTCTGAGAATCACTTTAACATGCTTATCCCATAAAAATGTTAGTATCAACTTGTAAAACACTTTATATAATAGAGTCATTCCATTTAAAACCAACAAGCTGATTTTCTCACCTCTTCCGAATTTGATAATATTTGGTACAATCATTATTCTTGTCAAAACTAAGACTAATTTAAAATTTCAGATAATTTTTTGAAAGTGCAAAATAGCTCAAAATATGTACAAAGTTGCACAAAATTACAAATATCTTTCAAAGTGTTTACGATATAAGATTTATTGAGATGTCATATTAAAGGTATCAAAATTACCTTTAATATGACGTATAACATGACTTTTTTCTCAACATCAAAATGGTCCATATCACGCGTGTAAATATCTCGAAAAGGGGTCTTTTTAAAAATTTAAAAAAAAATATATATGTTAATGATGACAATGTTTTCTATAACCGTGGAATGTGGCATTCTTATAGGAGTTATTACAACAAAATCTCATAATAAATACGAAATATTTATTGCAATTTGTATCGTTTTGTTTGTAATAAAAGAGAAAAATCGCCAATTTCTTCCAAAAACCATCCAAATGTAATAAAATTCGGCGAGAATATTAATATTGACGCTGGTAACACAAATGTCGAGTTTAAGTTTGATTACCGCGATAGTTCGCGATTTATAATATCTCAAAAATGAGGAAAATTGTCTTTTTAAAAATACAAATAATTAATCACAGTCCGAATATAAAGTCCAATTTCGTGAATCATCTAAAAGTGCATAAATTCATGCGAATGTTAGTATCGACGTAATATCCCTTCTCCGAATTGTGGTGCACATAGACAATGGTGTGGGTTTCATATGGTCGTGCTTGACCGACTATACCATATCTTTCGTACTTTTTTTTTTTAATGGCTGTCACTGTTAAAGTGTTTTTTAAGTTTTTTATTCATTGCTTTTAAAGTTTTCCTCAGCAGTTGATCGTTTTTTTTTTTTTTTTTTCCAGTTTTGGTCCAGTGAGTTTGCAGCAATTTCTATTTATTTCTCTTAATATTCGAATTTTTACATTTCGTAAAACTGGGATATTTCCAGGTATTTGATCTCCAATATATAGTTATTTGGGTAATATGATTTAACGTTTATTTAACTTAAATCATTTGGCTTAAAAAATTATAACTTTATCAACCACTTAATAACATATATGTTTCTAATTTATATTTATTATGCATAAATAAGTAGTTGATAGATTAAGATATAATTTTACTTTTGTTGAAGGATTTTTAAGGTGTTAATAGTAAAACAGGAAATTAAAATAATCTCAAAACGGAAACGCTATTCTAAAAATTCTTTATATTTTGTTTATGCATTAAATCTATGTTTTAATATTCAATTTAAATCCAGTAACAAAAGTATAAATCAATTTTGTTTCACACCACTAAGTGCCACCTTAGGGCATAAATGCATACACTCAAACATTCACTTCCACCCACATACAAACACACCCCACACACACAAACATACTTGAAGGCATTAATAACCATTCGAAGAATACAAATTATATACAATTTAATGGTACATTATACTCGCATAAATAAAAACGCAGTTAAAAAGGAACATTAAAACGGTAAGAAAAATACTCCAAAAAATAAAGTAGAACAAGAAAAGACAATTCCAACAGAAATAGACAAAGACCACGTAGACATCGAACTTAAATATATATTTTAAGAACAAACACACACACAATAAAACTTTGTATATAACCTATAAATTTTCTGACTTATTTGTTAAGCATAAATAAATTGTTGTTTTCTTTTCATTATTATTATTATTTTTTTTTTTTTTTTACTTTAAATGTTCACTCACTCACTCATCATCTTATACAGCTTAACAAATACTTGTATGGTAGTAAATGTTTAAAAGAATGTAGGTACTTATGTGTATATATGTATGTATATTTGTATACATATTACCTGTACATTCATGTTTATTTACATTTGATTTTATACTCTCACATCATGTTTGTAAACATTTCTCTTATTTCTTGTGTTTTATTTCTTTCCAGATCCCACAGATATCGATACAGACAAACAGTAAACAGCAATATATAAAATAATAACAAATAAGAAAAATACACAAAAGAATAATGATGATAATGATAATCACCATATGTTTGCAGTTTTTAAAAACGAATGTAATGCCAATCAAGTAATGGAATTTTTAACGGTAAGTAATTTTTCACATAAAAATAGAGGAAAGAAAAAGAAGAAAATCAAAAATTGGGGAATAAAAATCGAAAATCGACAGATATAAATAATTGAATGGAAGTGACGAGCTGTTGAAAAAACAACAACAACAAATTTGTATTAAGTACTAAGATTTAAATGTACTAACACATACAAATACACACAGATTTATACTATTCGTCACAAAAAGGAGAGTCGGTGGTCAGCATATTAAAGACTTTATATTAAACAAAATTTTTAATTTATGTTATTTAAGAATTTTAATATTATTTCCTAAACTAACTTATGTTTCAGAGAAGCAACTGTTTCCTTTAACAAAAGCAAATTCGGTTTAAAAAAAAAAAAAAAAAAAAAAAACTGTTGAAATGCCATACATTTTATTTATACCCCCGCCCCAACAGTCAACCATCAACAATAATATCAATAAGAAAAATATTTTGACGCAAATAGTGAAAACTTTAAATGTCTATAATGATTGAAATATTTTATTGAAAATCCCTCTTTTTCCCTCTGTAAAAATAAAAGGAAAATTTCTACACAATCACCAATAACAAGTACAAATATTTGAAGTAGTATTTGAAGCGAAACAATTTTATTTTTCCATTTTCTTTGTTTTTGATTAATTGCAAATCATGTAACTCATCTTTCTTATTTCCAGCAAATACTTATTTTCTCTTATTGACTTCAAGAACGCAAATTCTCATCCTTACATAAACACACAAAATGTTTAAATGTTTTTTAATGCAAAAACCAAAAAACAACTAATTTTGTGGCTTTTGAAATCCTTTTTACTCCTTTTTTACATTTTTTTTTTTCTTTTTGTTGAAATGGACCTTTTGTGGTTTGTTTTAAAATCATTAGGGTATAGAATAAACCATTAAGTAGATACTACAGTGGTGTGGTATAGAAAGATTTTGTTATGTAAATTTTTAAAGATATAAGATAACAGAAGAATTTTCTTTATAAGAGGCTTATTATTGTTGTTGAAAATCGTTATTTTCTTGGCCCTCTTTTGAGAAAAATATGGATGAATAATTTCACTTTTGTAACAATTTCACTAAAAGTCCAAAATTATAAATGAATAAAAATATGGCTGGGTTACACAAAACAAGTAAACTGGAAATTCAGCGGCAAATTTCAGTCTTACCCAGCAAAAAACGAAGAAGTTCTTCCAAATAAAGAACATTTTCACAAGTTTAAAAGTGGAGCAAAGTGCATATTTAAAATATATAGATGCCATATTAAAGGTATCAAAATTACCTTTAATATGACGTATAACATGGTTTTTTTCTAAACGAAAAATCGGGAGATATGGACCATTTTGAAGTTATATTAAAGGTAATTTTGATACCTTTAATATGACATCTTAATAAATCTTATATCACAAATACTTTAAAAGATATTTGTAATTTTGTGTATGCAACTTTGTACATATTTTGATCTATTTTGCACTTTCAAACCGCGATATTTCGCAAACCACTTTATGAAATTATAAGAAATTTTGACAAGAGGTGAGAAAATCAGCTGGTTGGTTTTAAATAGAATTACTCATACTGCATTTAAAAATGCGTCCTGAAAAAGCAGATTTTTTTGAGTTGAGGAGTACACAGAAAAAAATATTCAACAAAATTTTTCAATAAATTTCTTGTTTCATTTTATATACATATATATAATTTAATTATAATTATATTATTTTTTTTTTCTACAAAAATTGACAGCACTATAAGAAATTCAAATTAAAAAATTAAAATGTTTTTTAAGAAAATATATAAATTTATATTAAATGCTGATAATTTTCTGCTATTTTCGTTTATTCCGAAATTTGATGCAAATATTAAGGGCGGAGCAGTTTTATACTACGTTTCTATATTATGAGTAAGTACGATTTTGTTTTTATTATAAGCCATAAATTTGTTCGTCATGAACAAAACATTTCCCGAACAAAGTTTTGTTGCTTGTATTGGGAAGTCAAATAAAAGGGCGATCGAACCAAAACGCACGATGTTGCAAAAGAGCCATTGTTTCGTTGGTTGTGTGGCAAGTGGCACCATCCTTTTGAACCGTCCAGATCCATATCCTCAATTTCTGGCCACAAAAAGTCCGTTATCATCTTGCGATACCGAACACCATTCAGGGTAACTGCTTGGCCGACCTCATTTTCGAAGAAGTACGGCCCGATAACGCCGCCAACCCATAAACCGCACCAAACAGTCACTCTTTGTGGATGCACCGGCTTTTCAACAATCACTCGTGAATTCTCATTTGCCCAAATGCTGCAATTTTGTTTGCTAACGAATCCACTGAGATGAAAGTGTGCCTCTTCGCTGAAGATGATTTTCTTTTTAAAGTCACCATTCACTTTTGTCTATTCAATCAACAATTCGTCGTATTCAAATGGCCCACGGTTGAATTTTTCAATCACTGAAACAAAAAAAAATGTTAAATTAAGTTGGGCAAAAAACTTGACGTTTAGATGTGACTCACAATTAACATCGTGCATTATGGTTGTACCACCCTTTAAAATTTTTTTGTTTGCCGCTAGTGTCGTTTTGATACCCTTTTCATGGAGCAGTGTCAACCTTCTTTATGTTAAGAATGAGACATTAAAGATCAACTTTCATTTGGGAACAAAAATGGGTTCAATATTCGGAAAAAATTATGGCTAGTGATGATAGGTAATTTTTCAGATTTATAATGTACTATAAGTACTAATCTATCTTTCCTTAGGTTGATGTTACTATCTTAAACTTAAACGAATTTTCTAACAACAAATGACCTTGTTAACGAGTGTTTTCTTATTAAATGCATAATTAATTTTATACCACATACGTTATATGTTTACAATATAATCATTATTATATTTCTCATAAATTATAAACTTTATTGTAAAATACACAGAAAAAATTAAATTTCGTATTCTATTAATAAATTTACAAAACCAATTATATTATTTACTGAAATCGGACCTATCACTAAATTAGTAAAATCAAACAATCAAATTCGTAAATATTTTATTGAAAAAAAATATATTTTTTTTCTTATTAAAATATTAACGCTATTTATAAATTTGAATGTTTGAAAATTCTCACAAATTTCAATAAACATATTTTTTGAAACAATAAAAATAATATTTGGTTTTTAGACGATTTTCAAACAATATTTTTGTTTGAATCAATAAAATACTTAGTAAGATTTATTAAAATCATATTGCATTTAATGCATTTTTATTAACATTAAAATATTGGAAAAAAATATACATTCAATGATCATATAGTAATATTAAGTTTTAAGTGATAATTAAGTTTAAAAAACATATTTCACGATACGCCAATGTCCAAATCGATCTACAAGAAAGTATCGTTATTAAATTTTAAATGGTTTATATAGAATATTACTTACTGTAATCAGGACAGGCATTCTTAAATCAAAATATGACATAATATTGCAACCACCTATGGTGGTGTAGGGCAGGAGTTCCCACAGAATTGTGCATCATTGACCATTTCATAAAATGCTCTCTGTGAATAAAAAGATATAGAAATAAATGTATATGTATAAAATTAAAAAGATGAAAGCTATACATACTAGGTCAGACTGACTTTTTCAAAAAGTTTCATATGGGCAAAAAATTTGTGGAGAGTAGTGCGCACAATGCCATAATGTCAATAAGATCAAGGGATTTTTATGTATCTTATATCTTATTAAAATAGACAAATAAAAATTAACAACATTTTAAGAATGCAATCAGCATCTGGATTAAAAAAGTGTATTAAACAGCTGGACGCAGGTATTTTTTTTCGATGTATTTTAGAGTGAATAGGAAAGAATAATTACATCCCGCAGATTTTATGACAATTTGCATTCTTTACGAAGGCACTAGCCTTCCATCAATGTATCATAAAGTGCATGAACATTTCGACATTGGACGTAGGCTATAAACACATACACACATTTCCTACTTATGTATTGGGCTTTTCTCCAATAAAGTGCATTTTATATCTTCACGTATTCCTCTAGAAAAGTGAAAAAAATGATCAATGCATTTAAATGGAAATAACCAACAAACTCACCTCAATATCCTTGAAAAAAGCCAATATTATATTCTTTATTTGCACTATTTTATAAAAGTTTTTCAATAAAAAAAATTGCTATTGTCAAAATTTATTTATTTTATTATTATTTTTTTCTTTTGTTTTCTTTTTCTTTTCAATTAAAAAAAACCAATAAAAAAAAATATTAAAATCAATTAATTTTATTTATTAAATTAAATTTAAATCCAAATAATGATTTATTAAAAAAATTTTTTGTTATAATTTTTTCTGTGTACTTTTTGTATTATATAAAGATTTGATATATTGCAATAAAAATTTGAACTAAAATTCTTGCATATTATTAAAGGAAGCGTGGTAGTAGTGGTATAGATATAATTAATTTAAGAATCGAATTAATTAATCGCTTAATAGATATTTATACAATTTTCAATAACAGTTCTTATTGATATGATTAAAAAAAAATAATTGAAATTTAAATCAAAATCAATTAATTTCAGTTAATTAATATTATCAATTTGATGATTGGGGCAAAATCAATTAAAAATTTAATTAAAATAACAAATATCGTAATTGAAATCTATTTTTATTTTTTTCTGTGTATTATTTCAAAAAATACTCTTCAAACTTTTAAAATTATTGGCTTCTTAAATGAAAGGAAAATATTAGTTCACAAAGATTTAATTTAAAAACTTTCATTCAGAAATTATAAAATTATTAAAAATTTAAGAAAATGAAATAAATTTCTGCTTATTCTTTTTCTTAACAAATGAAATAATCTGATAAGAAAATGAAGGTCAAAATATTTTCCTTAATTAACTTAAACTTTTTTAAGATTAGAAAATACAATAAGAAAACTTTTCTTTGCTATTACAAGCATTAAGGAACATTTTTTGTCTGTCGTTATCCTATACCAAATACCAAATACCAAATTTCTCCAATACATCTTGTGAAATTGAACTATTTTAAAAAAATCGCTAAATAAAAAATTTCCATAGAGTAAAAATTAAAATTTTGTATTGGGCTTTGTTTCATACCATTTTTTAGGGCAATTTTTCATTCCAATTTCTAATCTCACTTTATGAAACACAAGTAACATAAAGTCTTATCAACAAAATATTGATACAGAGGGATCCATAGCTTTGAATTTGCGAAAAGTTAGTAATATAAACAACATGCAGAATTTGTCTCATAAAAATTTTACAAAATATTAAGAAAGTTAATATAAAAAGTATGTAGTGAGTCCGAAGTGCTTTTTGTCATTTCTAAAACGCTATAAAAATACAGATTTTTGCACTATGGAAACTCTAATGATACCGAATTAAAGTTGTTTATCTTTACTTTTGACCAAATTAAAAATTAATGTTGAGTTTTTATCCACTTTGGAATAATTTGCGGCTTTGTCTCATAACCTCACTTTTTACTTTAGACACGTACTAATCTATGTGCTTCTACAATATTATTAAGTATTGATGATCTACTAAAGCGTGATTAGTTTGGAGCATAAAATTTCTTTTAGTTATAGCGAACAAATATTTCAACATATTTAGTATACAATTTTTGGTTCATTGTTCAGTTATGTTCAATATTTAGAATGTATTCAGATGATCATTTATTATTAAACAAATGTATAAATTTTTTAATATAATTTACTTTTATTTGTATTATAATTAATCAAAAATATAATCAATTAGTCAAAAATACCATTAGTTAGAACTAACTATTTTTCTCGATTTAATAGACAATGTCAACAATTTTTTTTTTTTTTTTTTTTTTTTCTTTCTTTCTTTTTATTTTTTTTTTTATAACATAGTACATCCGACTCTGGCCAGTATAATATTTTACACAAATATTATATGGACTTGTGGCAGTTAAGCTGTGAAAGAACTGTGAAAATATATCTATTAGTTTCTATAATATTTCGTACCAAAAAACAAATTGTAATAAAATTTAATTTTATTTCGAAATTTAAATTAGTTCTAGATATTATATATAATGTTCAAAACTTTATGAAGGTACGTTAAAATTTGCGATATATTTTTGATATTTTCATATAATGTTGGATCACCCATTGAAGCTACAAACAATTTAAAATAGTTTAAAAACACATATGAATTACCCCGAAAGTTTTCGGAAGAGACAATCTGCTTAATATTGTGTAAATATCCACAAAGCTCTTTCACGACAGCGTTCATTCGAGTTAATTAATCAGTAGATTAAGAAATCAATCAAATATCTTTTTCTAAGTACACTTACAATTCTGTTTTAAATCTGATAATGCAAAAATACATATCCCTTTAGGTCTAAGTTGTTCAACCAATGAGAGTAGTATTACCTATAGTTTTTAATCCGGGATCCCGGGAAGTCGAAAATTTTTTTCCGCTATCCCGGGAAATTGCGATCCCTAATAATAAGTATCCGTTTTACTATCCATTGAAAAATTATGCTTTGATAAAAAATTAAACCAAAAATTTGCAGTTTTTTTTTATATAGAAAATTTTTGATATTTAGTGAATTTAAATTTAGTATTCAGAATTTTAAGGACGAAGTGATTACCTAAAATTTAATATATATATCGTTGATGTCGGAAAACCAGACATGGGACAGCATCATCTCAAACTTTCATATAATTGGAGTAAATATTTCTAAAAATATGTTTTTCGCTAGTGACAAATTCCGCTTTTATAGAAATTAAAGAGTGAGATCGAAAAATTCTTAACATACATAATATTCAATAACTTGGAAACGGTTGATTTTAGAGTTTTCATTATTTTTTTAATCATTTGATAATTTAGCACAGATCACAGAAATATATAATTTTTATAGTTCTAACCACTAATTATAAAATTGTGGACCATTTTTGAAAACCCTTTCTTTGGAGATTTGATAGTTGATTCAGTCACTTTTTCGGAACAGTGTGCACATCTTCTGTTAAAATCTTCAGTATTTTGGGACACCTCTTTTGTGCTCTTGAATTCACTTTTCACAAGAGCTCAATATCTCTCTACTGGTCTAAACTATGGACAATTTTGAAAATTGACCTCTCTTGGTAGTAAAACTATGTTATTGATTTGGTACCACTCCAGAGCTTTCTTACCGTAGTGACATGATACCAAATGGGTTCAAAAATATATGGACACGTTGTGCTTTTTAAGAAAAGAAGAAGTCTTTTTTGCAAATATTCCTTTATGCATATTTTGGTATTTATAGATCCGAATGTATCAAATGACTTTCCTGTTTTGCCGCAACTGCAAAAAGCTTGTCATACCATGAATTTTGTAAGAAATTTTTAATGCTTTTGAATCTTAAACTTATTTCCAATATTGCTTCGAGCATTAGCATAAAAAATTTTTGAGGCACAAGCTGCGAAGATTCTGCCAGCACCTACGTTTCTTCGTCAATTATACAGCTTGAGTATTTTTGTATGAAATTTGGTTTTAAATTCCGAGTCCTATTTTTGGCTTGTAATTTTTTTTTTTTTTTTTTTTGCAGGATTCCAGTTTGGAATTTTTTGAACTTTATATGTTATCAATTTTCCCATGAGCTTTAAATTTTCGCACCAAATAGCCGAAGCACTGAGAAAACTGAGCTGATTTTCTACCAGATGTGTTTGGAGTTCCTTTCAATATGCCTTAAATTTTCTGGCCTTCCCAATATCATGTGGTCCTTTTTTCTTATCGAACTAGGTTTCACATCAATAGTCAAATTCTCCTGATACTGTTTAATAACATTAGAAACGGTTTTACGGACAACATTTAATTCTTTGGCCAATTATTTGTAAGAACTATTTGGATTTTTTAAAATTTTTTAATAACTTGTAGGACGTAAATCTTTTTCGTCACTTATTTTGATGAAAATAAGGACAAATTAACATGGTTGTTATTAAAAATAATAACTGACGTATTTTGCCATGATAACTAGATCAAAAAAAATTTTAATATTGATTCCGAAAAAAGTTATGAGGCAAAATGTGTGTTAAGATTTTTTCAATCTCAATCCTTATCCAATATATCGCGTAAACCGAAGTTATTAATAAATCACACGTCCAAATCAAAATGTCGTTAAAAAATTTTTAAATACAAAAATTTTATGAAATTTCGATAATGTTCACCTAATTTTGAAATTTTGTTCCGAATTTTTTCAGTGTAAGATATTACTTTAGATCATCGAAAAATATCTGTAAAGAATCATTTTAATGATTAAATTGATATTATGAAAAAAAATTAAAGAAACGTAATTTAAACGTAATTTATGCCGCTGTAGCATTCATCTCAAAACTTATTTTGCTTGCTGACGACTACCGCGAAGTATAAATGACGTTAATATTGATGTCAAATGAAAGCTCTTTACTTGCTTAATACTAAAATTCAGATGGCGTCAAAATATTTTAAGGACTTAAAATTGTATGGACCAAAAAGAAAAAAAAAGCTATTCTTAACCTCAAAAGTCAACCCCACATATTTAATATTATAGTTCAAATTTTGACATAATAAGATCAATTTTCAATATAAAATTTATTTATCAAATAAGAAATAAGTAAAAAATTTAGCAAAAATTCACTTTTAAAAAAATTTAAATCTCACTTTTTGTAAGGAATTTTATTATGAGTACTAATGTACAAATGACTATATTTTCCAAACTAAAACCGATATTCACTTAAATTTTTCAGCAAACGATCTCAATATATGTCATGATTTTGTGAAATTTTAAACCAATATTATTTATTTTTATTTATTTTTTCTATTTACGAATAAATATTGAAAATTCTGTAATAATTTTGAAATGTACTGATAATACTTTAGATGTTCTATAAAATTGCGTTGTTTCAGTTTTGATAAATCCTCTATTTTTAAGACTTTTTTCAAAGTTTTAAATTCAAACCTCCACAACTTTTTCGCGCATAGTCGTTAAACAAATTTAAAATATTTTATAATTTTAAAATTTTTTTATTTACCTCATAACTAATACTTAAGCTTTAAATAACTAAAACCGCCCACAAAGTACTTAAATTGTCTGCTATATTTAACTGAATATGTTACTTGGCAACAGATTTCTATGGTACTTATTTGGTACTTCAATTAAATTAATAAAAAAATATTAGCCAAATATTATTAATCAACAGCTATTCATACTTTAAATGGATTTCTAATGCCAGTAAAATAATTTTAAATAACATGATTTTTTTCCTATTTTTTACCACTGTCTGGAATTATTGAACTTGCAAGAAACAAAAACAGAAACCAAAATTAATGAGATTTTCATTACAAAGCAAAACTTTAGAAGGATATAAATTTTACAAAAACAGTAATGTAACAACAGCATTAACTACCAACACAACAACACAGTAAATTTTTGAAAAGAAATAAAACTTAAAATTTTCTCTCTAAAGAGTAAAGCAAACTGAATATTTGTTTGTTTGTGATTTTTTGCTTATTACTTTTATCTTCTTGGCCTGTTAGCAATAAAATGTTTTACATTTTAAACCCTTTTTTCATGATTTTGTTTAAAAATTTCCTTGTTTTCAGTTTTTTCTACTTTTTGTTTTCAATATAGAAAGAAGAAGAAACCATAACAAATGAAGAAAAACAATCAAAATTTTGTAATCCTTATTTATTTTGTTTGTATAACTTTTGACCAAATGCAAAAAAAAAAAAATAAAAAATTAAAAAAAAAAATTTGTTGAAAGGATTGTTGAAAATATAAATTACAACAAAACAGAGTACACTGATATACAAAATCAACCATTCAGCCAATCATCAGTGAAGAACCTGTCAGCCCAACCATCTTCAGTGCCATCGTCATCGTCAACATCATCAACATAATCATCATTTATTAACCTAAAACCCACTCATAACAATTAGAAAAGAAATTGTTGTTGTTTTTGTTATTGCTGTATGTAACTGTTTGTATTACTTTAAGTGTTGTTGTGAAGTTAAATAAAATAAAATAAACTTAAGACAAGTCAACGACAGTAGAAGCAGACAATAAAAAAGGAAGTCCGACCCCTTTTTTATGTAGCATTAACAACAACAAAAAGAAATTACTGCTACAAATACTTTTGCAATTCAGACCTTTAGTGTTCAAATTCATCTCTTAAGAAAATTGTCTCTTTATTTTAATTTAAATTAAATTCTTTGCCAAACTCATGGCAAGGATTTTCTATGACATTGAACATGTCTTGTTATTTATCGATATTGAACGTTTAATTGAAATTGAATAAAGATTTTCTAAGAATTCAATGAAAGGGCTAAGAGACAAACAAATACTCAAGTCATATAATTAAATACTCATACATATATCTCCATTGTAGAAGATGGTAAAAGTCTTAAGTGTATTTTTTTAATCTTTTTTTATATGTACATGGTCAAAACCGTAGATTATAACATAGATATAGGGCAATGGTTCTCAAATGGGGGTCCGCGACCCACAAGGCGTCTGTACAGACATTCGTGGGGGGTCGCGAAAAGGTTCTGAAACATTTTCTTGAACACACAATTTTTTTATGTAAATATTATGTGGAAGTTTAAATAAAAATTCCAATGAAAGCATGAAACTATTTGAAAATGGAAAGATATTTTTATACAAAAAATCCCCAAATTAAGGACAGAAGTCTTGATTTTTTTAAATGAGATATGTTAGGAACCAAACAGCTGCACGAAAACCGATGCAGAAACCCGATCTTCGATTGAAAAAATTCAGTTTGATAAAGAAAACAATGATCATATAAATAAAGTGATGCTGTCGAATGACACAATGTAAAGAAAACTACGATGTGGAAGAGAAAATGTTTAATTAAAAAGATAAATAGTTCACTTTAACTTGATGAAACTATTAATTTTTCACTTTTATTTTTTGCAAGTTTATTATGCCAAAAGTTTCAATGCCCTTTCGAAATATAACCATGGAATAACATCCTGTGTAATAAGATTATTAAAATTTGCTCTAATGGTGTGACTTTTCAATGCTAAGTACACAAAACATTTATTTCGAGACAGTTGCTAGCTATAAAAATCAATTTTGCTTAAGCGAATTTATATATTATATTGATATATTGATAAAATAGCAGATTCATTTCAAAAAGTGTTAAAATGTAACTCATGGTTTAAATTTTATTCTCAATATGCAGATTTAAAAGCATTTCAGTTGAAATATAGCAATGTTTATCCGATTATTGGCTCCGAAGTTCTAACAATATTTTTATATGGAACTCTCATATTCGCTCTTTTGTGTCCCCAGAGAATGACATTAGATATGCATTATACGAAAAAGTCTCTTAGTATTAAAGAAATCATTACGTAGAAACAATGTCGCAATTATTAATATTATTTTATATTTATGTAATATTTTATCTGATTTTTTAACTAGTCAAATTTGTAGTGGCTCGCGCTTCCATTACAATGTCAAAAGGGGGTCGCAAAGGAAGATATTGTGAGAACCCCTGATATAGGGTGATCGACTTGGTTTTCCAACCGGTTTTAAAACCGTTTTTTTTTTTTTTTTTCAACCAATGTGCTGTCGGTTTTTTCAAAATGTTCATTTTTTGAATGTCGAATAGACCGATTTTTTAATACAAAATATCGGTTTTAAAAATAGCTTTTTATTTCAAAAAACATGTACAAAATACTGATATTTGAATCGAAATTTACGAATATTTTTTTAAATATTCATAAAGTTTTATATCTTATATTCTAAAAATATAGTTTAAGGTTAAATTGAAATTAATTCTGTAAGATTAAACATATAAATTAGTAATAATTATCCAGAATAATATTTGTTTTATCTCTTGTACCACTTATAATATTTTTTCATCCAATTTAAATATTTTAGTATTTTTTCTATACCCACCACCAAAAAGATGAGAGGTATATTGATTTTGTCATATTTTCTGGGTCCTGGTTATATTCTGAGTTGATCTAGCTATGTCCGTCCGTCTGTCCGTCTGTTGAAAGCAGGATCGAACAGGACAACCTAGGGAGACGAAATTTGGCTCAAATATTTAACTTATATAAGGTTTGTCTGGTATGAGCAAAATCGGTTAATAAGCAAAGAAGTTATGGGCAAAATAATAGAAACACAGGCGTCCGTTGTAGCTTCATTTCATACTTTTCTGCTGATATTTCTTAAACAAAAGCATGTACGATAACGAAATTTTGTACAAATAGTTTAACGACCAATGTAAACTTGGAAACAAAAAATGGACGTAATCTGTCCACTTTACCGCCACCTCTCATATAATGTAAAATTTTAAAAAGTTGATGGTGGGTATATTGATTAGGCCGAGCCGAATATAAATTTTGCGCTTGTTACTTTTTGCATTTTACAAATATAATTAACTAGACCGGTCACTATCCGAAAGTTCGTTATAATCGTGTTCGATTGTATATACAATAGAGTAATTAGTATTATTAATTGCATGTGTGTACCGAGATGTTTACTGATTGAAAAAGTTGTAAATAAAATTTAGAGCTGCTAATATACTCAGACTTTAAAAACATTTCTGAAACTAAAACCAGCATCGTACATTAACATAGATCGTGAATTCTAGGAGAAATCGGTGAAAAAAATGCCAGTGTTTGACTTAGTGTCCAGCGTTACCATTGAGAATTTTTTAAAAGTGTCCAAAAAAGGAGATTTCAAAATAAAACGTTGCCAAAAAGGGAATTTTTTGGAAGAAAAAAAAAAAAGGGGTCAACTGCTTTAAAACCTAAAAAACTCCTTAAATTTTGTTTATTTGATATCAAGAAAAACAAAAATTTATATATTTTAAGAAAAAATACAAAATTCAGTTTTATTCGTAATTAGCAATATGCCAAAAACGGCGAAAAAGAACTTTTTGCTGAAAATGGTTCTTTAGGGCTTCAGCAGCAACTTTTGTTCTGCGACTTTTTCATTATTCCGTTATTTACAAAATTACCATTATTTTAAGGTTATTGAAGAAAATCACAATTTTGACCTTTAAATTTCCAGAATTCGACCAAATGATGTTTGGCAACTTTGTACAAAATCTTTTGGCGAGTATTTTTGCTGAACATATGAACTCATAATATTTGCAAATACAGGGTGTTTTGATGCAATTTTAATAAAAAAATGAATTTTGCTCCATCTAGCGGCAATAATTTGTACTAACTATGTTCAGCAATTAGAAAGGTAATTTGTATACCTTTCCAGATCCGATTTTGAAAATCGGTTGAAAAATAACCGGAAATCAGTAAAAAATGTTCTAAACAAAAACAGTGATACAAAGAAAAACAACAGAAAACAATAACATTACAAATGTAAACAAGCTCGAATGTTGTATAAGAGGTGGGCGGTAAAGTGGGCGAACCACGCCTTTTTTTGTTTCCGTGTTTACATTTATCCATGAAGTATTTGTACAAAATTTCTTTGACCTTTCACCTTATATGGGAGGTGGGCGGTAAAGTAGGCGGACCACGCCCATTTTTTGTTTCCAAGTTTATATCGACCCATGAAAATGTTGTTATAGTACATGCTTTTATTTAAGATAGATATAGCAGAAAAGTATAAAATTAAGCTACAACGAACACCCTGTGTTTTTAGTATTTTGCTCATTAATTTTTTGTTTATTTACAGATTTTACTCATTTTCAATATCAAGCAAACCTTATATAAGATAAATTTCGTCCCCCTTCATTGTCCCGTTCGAGCTCTATCCTGCTTTCAACAGACGGACATAGATAGATCGACTCAGAATCTAACCAGGACCCAGAAAACATATACTTTATGGGGTTTTAAATAAAAAATATTGTGTATGATCTTTATTACTACTGTATAATTTATTTCAGTAACATAAACTCCAGTTTTTTTAAATATGCACTATATTTTTTAAATTAATGAGTAAAATTTTCCGAAAATAGGCTTTATTGTTTTTTGTTCGCCACAAATTGGACTGAATGTTATGCCTTGAAAGTCAACATAGTTGTTGGTGACAATAATATCTAAAATTTTGCGGTGCTGCTTGAAGATTACATTAATTCAAAAGTTATATATGAATAATGGTGAAAAAAAGCATTTTTTTCAATTTTTTCGATTTTTTTTTTTAACATTTTCCAAATTTTTTCGTAAACGAAAAATGCGATCATCAAGCACCACCGCAGAATTTTAGATATTATTGTCATCAACAACTATATTGACTTTCAAAGCATAACATTCAGTCCAATTTGTGCCGCGTTAAATGTTAGCAGTAGTATTTTCTTACTTCCATGTTTTGTTGTTGCCATTTTGTTTTTCTCAGTGTATTATTTCAACAATATCCGAAAATGAAAGACTACTACTCAGACTGACTATACGACTAATAAAAACATTGAGTTTGTAGCTGTTAACATAAATAATGCGTTAAATTCATAAAAAGTAAAAAAATCCGATTTTTAAGGGCCACCCTATATTTCCGTTTTAGGACAAGTGAGGGACACCCTAATTAGATATTAAGGTAGCTGACTCTACCACCTAAGAATTAAAAATTAAATTAAAAAGTACTTTTTTTTTTGGCATATTGCTATTCATAACAAAATAATTTATATTTATTTTACAGAAATTTTTATTATTCAAAAAATAAAGATTTATTCACAAAAACAATTAACATATAATCCTCTTTTAATTAATTAGAGTTCCTCACTCGTACACCAGTCTTTCAAATCCCCGCACAGTGGGGTCAAACGCAAATTTTTTTGGTAATAAATCTGTATCTCTAAAACTACTGCTAGGATTAAATTAAAATGTATGGAAGAGTGTCAAAGAAGGGCTTAAGCTTTCAGAAAAATAATATTGTAGTCACCCTGTGATAACACAGGAAAAGCTACAGGGTGTCAAAATTGACTCCTCGAGTATGTAAAAGTTTAAAAAAATCTTAACTTCTACAACTGAAGTCCGATTTTAAAGATTTCACTTAAGTTATCTCTTACAGTTAAAAAGATATTTACACTTGAATTTTTGATTTTTGCCTCGACTTTCTTTCGTTTTTCGGGAATAAGTCCTGAGCAGTGTTGTCAGTTTAGCCTTTTTAAGGCTAAATCTAGCCTTTTTATTTAGCTTTTAGACTCAAAATTTTCGTTTTAGCTTCTAGCTTTTTTGTTAGCCTTTTTTATTCTTAGCATTGCCTTAAAAAAGCTAAAAATTTACTTATTTTATTTTTACAGAATCATCAATTTAAGCATTTTTGTGTATTAATTCGCACAAAAAAATCAAAAGTATTCATATTTGACGAAAATTTTCGCCTGCGGCGCTATTTTTAAACAAACTTTATTACCCATAGAAATTTTTTATGTTATAGTTACAAATTCACTAAAATATCTTTAACAAATACCAAAATCTTATGTGGACCTAAAAATAAATGCGTTTTTCAATAAAATAATATATTAGCTTTTTTTTTTTTTTGGCTTTATTTTTTGGGGCATTTTGCCTTTTCTGACCTTTTTAAAAGTCTAATTTAGCTCCTTTTTTTCTCAAGTCCTGAGGCATATGAGGTCAAAATTTTTTAAAAATATTCTGTTACTTCCCATATGTTCCAAAATGATACGCTGAAAGAACTTCTGGATTATCTCAATTCGTCTAGACGTGAAAAATATTCAAAGTCAGCACTCTGAAATTAGTATGAAAAATGGCTATTTTTTACAAAAATATAGTACATTTCTTTCACTTTTTTCTCAAAGCTCCGTTTAAGAAAAATGTTTTTTCTCTATATATTTCAAAAGATAAGGCTTCATAAATGTTTAATAAAGAAATTTTGAATTGATTTATGTTTGCACCCTCCCATCAGGCATTGGTCGAAAATGGTGAAATGGTTAGTCGAAAATGGTGAATCGATTAATAAAATAAATGTCACGCCAGCTTTTTAAAATTTATTGAAGATATATTATCAAAATATAGATTCACAATGATTTGACACTAAATTGCTTCCCGCCCGGCAAAAAACGAATGCAGGAGAGCAGATTTCATTAAAAAAGTAAATTTTTTAAACGACTTTTTTTAATTGCATAAAAAAGCATACTAGCATAATATTTTCGCCATTATTTCTTATGTTATGCATAAAATATATATCGATCTTTCACTCCTGCAAAAATTATTAAAAAAGCTTTACAAATAAATGTTTGGCAATTTTTCAAAAATAAAAATACCGATTTACTTTAAGATCTCTGGTCGATAAATGGTCGTAATAAAAAGTTTTTATAAAATTTTATTATTTTTTAATAAAATCAAAGAAAATTACACTATGGTACCCGGGTACCACGAGTATTGAATAACTTTACATCTCAGATATTGCTCTGAAATTGTAAAAAATTGGCGGTTAATTTTCAATTTTCAAAAACTTATACTTTTCTATTTGTAAATTAGTGCATTATTATTATATGAAAAGGATGATTATATCGATCCCCGAACTATACGTACAAAATTTCGTTGTCGTACATGCTTTTGTTGAAGAAATATCAGCAGAAAAGTATAAAACGGACACCCTGTGTTTCTAGTTTTGTTTATTAACCTATTTTGCCAATTTTCAATCCCGAACAAACCTTATATAAGACAAATATTTGTGCCAAATTTCGTCCCCCTACGTTGTCCCGTTCGAGCCCTATCCTGCTTTCAACATTATATCGAGGGCTTATATTCAAAACGGGCTTCATGTAAAGCACCATTGTTCAGGACAATATAAAAACTGTTTATTTCCCTAATTTTTTCAACATTTCGCAATCCGTTCTTCTACGATTTGAATATAAGCCCTCGATATATATTAAATTATTTTCTTAATTTTTTAACTCAAAAGTTTAATTATTTTGAAAAATTCACACAAAGAACCTTAATTACGTTGGAAAGAAATGCATTTGCAAAATAGTCTATATGCATAAAAATTCGGGGAGGGACCTAATATGGTACCCGTTGCCAAGTCTGATTTTAATCGTGGTGTATATTTCTATGCAACATGTGTACGTATAATATTGATTTGTAATTTCTACTAACGTAATACTATCGTATGTATTGGATTTATACCAGTTAAAGTGATTTTCTGAAAAGTTAAAAGAGATTTTTTTAATATAAAACATACATGCCAAATTTTATTAAAATATTGATTTAATTGCGGGAATAAATGATCGTTAAAGTACTATTCCGGGAAGACATTTGAATGAGAACTAGGTAAATTAATGGAATTACAGACTATGTCCTTGGACCATAGAATACATGTGTACCAAATGTCATTAAATTGGTTCCGGATTGGAACCTGTAGTTTAATAGTTTAATTAAAAGGCCTATATAGAGATACAGACGGATGGATGGACGGACATCGCACGAAAGTGCTGCTAAGTCGACTGGTATAAATTACCTCTTTTTAGGATTGAAGGGAATATATATAGACCAAAAAAAATCTAACATTTCACGAAATAAACTAATCCTTTTTCTAAATAAATTCCTAATCATATTCTTACTACAATTCCTTATCCTATTCCTAGTTCTATTCCAATTAGCGCTATTTCCAGAATTATATCAAGACTTATAACTAATTATTCTCTTATTTATATTTAAAGTTCTATTTGTGGCTTCATTGCTAACAATCTCCCTAGTCTCAAACTAATTTTATTTTTTTATTTTTTTATTTTTTTTTTTTTAGTTGTAAAAATATAAATAATATTTTCCCACAAAATAGTTTATGTGTCCAACCTCATTTGTGCAATTTTATTTTACAATGTATATCTAATTCCAACGAAGAAGTACTTAAATATGAGAAATAAAATATAATAATAACAGCAGCACAAAGTATCTTGTAGCTGTTATATGTCACATTTCAAAAATGTTAACTTCAAGACGGAACAAAATAAAACCCCGATTTTCTCCAACAGTGAATTAGTGTTGCAACTGATAGATATTCAAAGTAACAACCTAGAGGAACAAAAATTAATTTAAAGTAGAAACATAAAAAAATTAGAATTAAAGAGATAGCTATATTTTCTCATTGAAAGAAATAATTATATTAGAAATACTTCCTTCCACCTAGGTGATACATTGCACAATAATTTTCTTTAACTACATTATATGTAACTTTTCCAAAACATTTCCTTTAATTTCTTAATAAGTAAATTTAATTAAACAATTTATATCTTCCGAATCAAAGAACAAATTCCTTACCTGCGCTGACTCAAAAAAAAAAATTATAAACCATTTAATGTCATTTAATGTTGTCATATAAAAGTAGCTTGTAGTGAAAATTCTTGTTCGTATTTTATGTATTTATGTAAATTTTTAAGAAATTAGTATTAAAAAACATATTTAAATTGTATTTAAATGTTTCTTCACATTTAGCCCTCACTCCCTTTAACAAAAAACCCATTAAAACTGGGTACAATTATGGAACTCAATATACTTAGGAAGTGAATTGAAAAGAAAGGCTGAGTTCAGTAGCCCGACACAAAGGAATACATACAATAGCAATGACAAAATTATATTCTTACATACATACATATCTTTCAAGTTGTTCCTCTAATTAAGGTTTACAACAATTTTTATTATTATATATATTTTTTTTATAATTTTGCTTTATTTTACTTTAATTTATTTTCCTGCAACTTGGCTTTTTGTTTTCTTTTTGTGTGGCACACAAACATAATAATAATTCTCCCCTGTTAACATTAGGATTTGTTGGCGAAGATTTTTTTCTCTTTCCTTTAGATTCATATTTATCATTACTCTACTTATAAAAGGTAACACGCAAACAAATTATAAGAAAAAAATATAGAAAAAGATGAAATTCTTGAGGAGAAAGTAAGTTGCAAAAGTTAGACACGAAACACGTTAAGAAAAAAATTGTTATTCTTTATTGCTTGCCATTTTTTCTATTTTCCTCTTGGCTTAATATATGGATGTAGTTTATATTTATTGTCATTCTTCTAAGTATGTTTGTATGTATATTGTTTAGAGGAATAAATAAAAATAATAGATGACAAAGTCTAAGAAAATTATATATGTTACCTGTACTTGAACAAGAAACGGCGACAGCAACTAAAACTGTAACAACTTCTGTTAAGTACCCATCATAATGAAAAATATCATACAGATATGACCAAACGAAAAATATTTTATTTGAAGTTAAATAGTATAATTATTAATTACGAAATTTATTTAAAAAATGTATGCGTTCTTAAAAATAGTTACATTTTATGCAGGATTCAACAACACCTCAAAATTTTTATATTCTATACGAAAAATTTTTAACTTCTTTACAAGACCAACATAAAAGTTACTTTTTATTTCAAACTTACTTTTCATTTATTCTCTTTAAACTAAATGTATTTTCAACAAGTTTTTTTATACTTTTTATCAGCTTGTCATTGATAACTACATACAAAATATTGTTAAATTTAATTCAAGGAAAATATTTTTTTATTTTATACCAAAAAAAAAAAACTGCGCATTATTCAAACAAAATTAAATATGCATTAAAAAATTATTTCATGCGTAAAAAAAACTGACAAATTTGTTCACGCTTTAATACTTTGTTCGAAAAAAATCGTTAGATATTAGACATTGTATATAATAAATAAAATATGTTGCACAAGAATTATTAAAAAAATATGTATATATTTTGCATAAATTTATAATATTAATCTTTATTGATTGTGACTTGTTATAATTTCAAATAAATTCTGTACGATAAATCAGAGACCGGATTTTAATACTAAAAAAACAATCTTTTTATTTTTATTTCAATCGAAAAACAATCTTTAATGTTCAAAAAATAATAAAAATCCATTATGATTTTTATTATTTTCATCAATATTTTAATTTTTTTCATCATGATGAAAATAAAAATATAAATATCTTTTGTGATATTTATTTCAAAAGTTGAAAATTATTTTGAACTTTTTTCATCGGATGGAAAAAATTCTAAACAACAACAATTTCATTTGAATAAAAAAATATTTTGAAAACAAAACAAAGTATGAATAAAAAAAACAATCATTTTAAATTTTTTTCGAACTGATATTTATCGTTAAAGATATTTATCGTTAAAGATATTTATTTTTTTCATCATTGATGGATATTTATTTTAAAAATAAAAATCCCTCACATATTTTTTTCAACAAATGAAAAAATATTTTGAACATTAAAGATATTTATTTTGATTGAAAAATAAAAATAAAACGTTTTCGGGTGCTTGCGATAAATATAAGTTTATTACATAAATCAACAAAGTTTTTGAAAGCTTTTAAAAAATATAATTGTACTCAAAATATTAGAAAGGAAAATATTTTTAATATTTACCTGTTTTAAAACTATAATTCTATAAAAAAATTATTTGGGAAAAATTTTCAATTAAATAAAAATTAAAAATGGTTTTAATCATAGATTAGCATAGATATGAAGCTCCATTGTAAAAAACCAAAGTCTAAAAAACCAAAGTCTAAGAATATATATATGTATATCTATATGAGCAATTCTCATTTTACGTTTGCTTTTATGAAACCGACCTTAAACCTAAAATATTAACTTCTACCCCCATCTTTTTGATGGTGGGTATATTGATTTTGTCATTCCGTGTGTAACATGTCGAAGGAATCATCTAAGACCCCACAAAGTATATATTTTCTGGGTCCTGGTTTGATTCTGAGTCGATATAGCTATGTCCGTCCGTCTGTCTGTCCGTCTGTTGAAAGCAGGATAGGGCTCGAACGGGACAACGTAGGGGGACGAAATTTGGCACAAATATTTGTCTTATATAAGGTTTGTTCGGGATTGAAAATTGGCAAAATCGGTTAATAAACAAAACTAGAAACACAGAGTGTCCGTTTTATACTTTTCTGCTGATATTTCTTCAACAAAAGCATGTACGACAACGAAATTTTGTACGTATAGTTCGGGGATCGATATAACATTTGATCCAATTATGTTAACAACACTTGATGGTGTAACAGAATAAAAATTCAAGACCTGAAATTTCATGTAGTGCCGGCAAGCAATCAAAGTCAAAAAATCTAAAAAAAAAGTGTTTGAAATTAATAAGTTTTTTTATTCCTTTTGATTGATGTAATCGCGGACTTTAGCATAAGTGTTCAATTCTTCTAATATAGCCTATAAACACTTGTAGAAAAAGACCAGCATGGAATTAATTAGCGTGCAATTAACCACTGTCAAATTCTGTTGCGCAAAATTCTTGAAACCAAATTTTAAAAATTTTAAAAATTTTGCAGTTTTTTCACTGGGGATTTTAAGCCGTTTCGGATATTTCAAAATTCAAAAAAGAGCCTATTAGCTCTTGAAATTATGCATTATTTGACATATATCTCGTTAATGTGTCCTCTACAGAAATGCTGTAGGAGGTACCCAAACTTGGAGAGAAAAAACGTGAATGGCTCCAAGAGGTGCATTTTTCGCGAGGTTTCCAAATGACATTTAAAAATCATTGTGGCGTTTTAGAATATTATTTGTTAAACGTGTATAGCTATTTTGAAGAATTCAGCAATTTTGTATATTTTGTTATAGCGGATATTGGTGTTATAATTCAATTTTAAACTGAAATAAGTTCCTATGTAAAGTTTTACTTACGCAAAAAATATGATTTCACTAAAAATATTTATCAACGGTTTTCATGGGCTAAGAACGCGATGTTTTTGGTTTAACATTAACCATCGAGGCACACCCAAGGCGCTAATCAAAAATAGCGATGATATATGTCAATCTGTAGCTGCTTTAATACCCAATATTAAAATCAATATGGCGTTCGAAAAAAGTACGATTTTTCATTTAATGCAACTTTAGAGAATTGGCTAAGTGCAATTAAAAAATGTATATAAATGACATTGTCTTATGACTTATTTAAAAATAATGATGAATTTTGCAATAAATGGATGAATATGAACAAGACTACATCGCTAAAAACCGAATTTTGCAAATTTTATAAGAAGGTTTAATAATTACTAAATCGCTAATATATCCAAGCATACCTAACTTATTGCGATGTTTTTAATTTGTATTTTAGATACAGCATCGTAGAATACATAAATGCTATAAATTTTGATTTAGGACTATAAATAGAATTTTGGCAATTTTTTTTATAAATTTTTATCATAAACCGCCTTAACGCTGATGCTTTTCGGTAAAAGTCATTCACGCGAACAGATCTGTATTCCACTAGAGCCAAGGAATATTGGTACTAAATATCATTGATGTGCCATTTAAAAATTTTCGAAATTTTTTTTTTTTTTTTTTTAAACATCAAAAGTAAACGAGTTTAAAGAATTTCCCATATAAAGACTTTGGCTTCGGCACATGTATGTTGTGTTCCTTCTTCTCAAGCGTTTGAAAGCTAGCCATCACTTCTCATTATGTTTCGAGCATGAGGGTTGTGATGTACTTCAAGCTTCCTTAAATACAATTTTGCGTGTTTTCTCATTTTATTTTTGGCAAGAGGAACATTAAGGTACTTGTGAATACAGGGTGCTGCGGTTATCATTCGTGGTATTTTATTTTGTATTTTTTCAACAATTGAAGGTGAGGCCGTGCATCATAGTTGGATACCATATTGGCTTTATAATTGAGTTATAGATCAACAGTTTACAGTCTAGACTTAATTTTAAATTTCTAAAAAAAAATTGGGTTAATTTTGCATCTATATGTGATTTCCACGTCAGTTATCGATATAGATGCATACCAAAATATTTTACTTCCGTATATTGGGTTATAATCTGATTATTTATTTGGACGTGAAGATAATATGTAAACATTTTTATTCGCTTACTTTTATTCTCCATAGTTGTAACCTTTTTTTAGATAGAGTATATCTGTGACAAAAAGGAAAAACTACATAATTCATTTTTACTACTTTTCAGGAGACCGTTCTTAAGGTTCAAAATTTAAATTAAAGGTCATAGGTATACAATTTTAAATTACCTTGTGTGTAAATATATCCGCAATTCGTATGAAAAATATTGATATATTTTTGGAACCGATTTGTATACTGGTTATCGAATAATATAGCAATAAAATAATGGTGCTGTTTTTCCTTTTGTAAAATGTATATATCGTTTAAATAATATCTCAAGTTATGCATTTTTTCCAAAATGGAATTTTAAAATGTATTATGAATATGTTGAATTTTGTACTTATTTCATTTCCAAAATATTATAAAAATAAAATTTATGTCTTAAAAAAGTGTATATTTGAAATAAGTATGTTAAAGTCAACCATGAATTTTAATATAGGAAATATAATAAAATTGCATATGTTGATTTTTACATTTTTACGTTTCGAAAAAAGGAAAATCAAACTCAAGTTATGTAGTTTTTCCTTTTGGCCACAGATATGATCTTGCAATAGTGTTGGTGCTTCTTGGGGGGTTTTCATGAACAATAGCTGTGTCATCTGCAAATGCTGATATATGGATTCGAATATGATTTAACATATCAGAAGCATTTATTAAATAGAGAAAGGAACCCAGTATATAGCCTTGCGTACGCCTGCCTTAATTAAATGCAATAAGTTTGTAGAATCTCCCTCTTTACGAACAAACTTTCAATGAGTTAAATTGTCTGTGAGTTTGTTCTGTGGTGCTATGTTTTTCTCTAAATCTTATTTTATGTGTGTTAATACAATCAAAACGATTGACTACACTGGTTGACAAAAAATCCTTCCCCAAAGACGAATAGTTGAACTTGATGCATTTTTATGTGTTAAACACGAATTTGCTTTCAGTTTTTTTCCACTAGGTGTGGATTTTTTTTTTATGGGGGTGTCTAATATTTCGCCCATAGTAAGGCCATTACTCTAGTATATTTCCTCATAACTCAAGAACAGTGTGTACGATTGACATAAGTGATACACCAAAAGATGCGTATTAAAAATATCTTCAAACCAATCAAATTTTTTATACGCACAACAGTTTCGAAGTTATTTTGAAATAAGTGTAAAAAAAAAATATTTTTCATGCAAAATTTTAGATTTTTTTGTTACTAAAATTTCTTTTAATAAATGAAAATATCAAAAATATTTCAGTTTATCATCTTTATTTTAAAGCTGGTAATGCTGCGAATAAAACAAGGCATGTATCTTCAAAATTGATGCACAAATCTTGATTTTATTCACAGTTAATTAAAAGCACCCATGTTACATACAATTGAGTAGAAATACAATGGTGGGCAAAATCATTTTTTTTTTTTATTTTTTTTTTTTATTTTTTTCTTGAAACAAAAATATGTGTACTAGGTGGATTTTGACAAGTTAAACAAGAATCAGCATTCACTTTTTTTCTATCACGTACTGATCTTTTTATGGGCATGACTAATATCATCACCTTATTCAGCGGTAACACTATAAAATTCGAGAATGGTTTGTCCAATTTAGACTATAACTCCAGAAATGTTTACACGATTTTGATAAATGATACACCAAAAGATGCATCTGAAAATTGTGTCATTAATATTTTTTATTTGCTCAAGAATTTCAGAGTTATGGATCAACATTTTCACCATTTTTCAAAAAAAAATTAATTTTTTCGCTACTAATTACCGAATAACTACGGAAATATTAACTGAACAAAAAATTATGTAAATTCAGCTCAAATACAATTTAAGTCGCTATATATTGGAGTTTAATTTATCTTAATAGGACAAACCGTTCTCGAGTGACTACCTAAAGGCGGGGTCATAGTAGTCATGCCCACAAAAAAAAAAAAAAAATCAATACGTAATAGAAAAAAAGTAAAAGCTGATTCTTATTTAGCACGTTAAGTTCCATCTAATCTATCTAATTTTTTATTTTTTTATTTAAGACAAAAAAAAATTTTTTTGTTTGCCCACTAGTGTATCTCCACTTAACTGTAGGTATGCATGGGTATCCTAACTTAACTGTGAATGCAATTAAGGTTTGTGCATAAATTTTTATGATACGTGGCTTTATTTACTCGTAGTTTTACCAGCTTTGAGATAAAGTTGATAAACTGAAACATTTTTGATGTTTTCACTTTTAGAAAGAAATTTTAGTAAAAACAATAAATCTTGAATTTAGTATGAAAAAAATTTTTCGGACACTTATTTCGAAATATCTCCTAAACTATTGAGGGGATTAAAATTTGTTAGTAGAACGACTAAAAGGCAATTCCACATATTTTGGTAAATTATTTATATAAATCGTGCATACTGTTCTCGAGATATAGTGAAATATACTCGAGTAATCGAGTATATCTCGACCTAATGGAAAAAAACTGAAAGCAGATTCCAGTTTAGCGTGCGGAATTCCATCTAGTCTACATTTTATTTTTAAAGGAGAATGAAAAAAATTTTTTTTTTCGACCAGTGCTATCGGTTTCAACTTGTTCATTCATAGTTTCTTAAACAGCTAATAACAGGATAATGGGTGCATACGATTCTACTTAGTATGCTATTTTCTGGCTTGTATCCAATGAGACTTTCCATTGTGATGGGTAATATTCAAGGCGTATTATTATAAAAAGTATTATTCTTAATGCTATCCTAGCTAGCTCCAAAAGTATCTTGTTACTAAATTTTGTCAATTTGTTGTTTAAATCAACAATAGCATTTTCGATTTCTCGAATCTCAAAAACTGCTTTAAAATGACCCAACACTATTATGTCATCTGATATATTTGGAGTAAACACTTTCCTTATATGATTAACAAACAGATTCCCTTTTTTGCTACCATTTCTTGAGCAGCCTCCATTTGTATTATGTAAACTTTTAACTACTCTTTTCAGATTTTTCGTAGCTCGCCATAGTGAGTAGTCAAATACGGGGTAGCATCTATGTTTTCCAAATATTTAGTAAGGGATTCAGATTTTTTAGATTCTAGTGTCTCATTATATCGGATTTGGCATTCTTAAAAAAAGTTTTAAACTTTTTTCAAAATTGTTGAGAGAAATCGATGTCTTCTGGTGTTCTTAAAAAAATTTTTTCTTGCAATATATTTTCTATATTTCAACAAGTTTATTCTTATGTTAGATATCGCTTAATTTCCAGTGGGATAGAACTTCTCGGGGGCTCAATATAGTGAATGATCTAAAAAATAATTCGAATGCAGATTTCACATAAATTAATTCCATTGGTAAGGTAAGTTCCTCGCAACAGAAAAATCATAGACATGCGGTATTTTATTTGAGTCAGTAGCAAATTATATTATTTTTCCGCTCCAATTTACATTCAGACTCATTTTAGAAATTATATTAACCAAAACACGACCTTTCGGGATTATATTTAAGTCGTGATCTCTAGAATATATGCTTAGTATTATATTCACCAGCTGCAGGAAACGCGGTCCGATCTCCGATTTCAAAGATTTTTATATTCGACTAAGTTATCATCTGATAATATTACATATTAAATATATAATTCTAAAATTGCCCAAAATTGGTTTGTAAAGCTTTAAAAACGATTTTTTGCAGGAAAGTTTTTTATTATAAGCAGACACATACTAATTATGATCGACCATAATGGTTATCTTAAATCCATGTTTGCAAAAAAATCTTCTTCATTTCATAAGAGAGCACAATGATGCCAAAGCAGCATATTTTTGGGCTGATTTGGCATCATGTCACTACGTAAGAAAGCTGAAGAGTGGTACAAAAACAATAACAAGTTTTTGTATCAAGAGAAGACAATCCTCTAAATTGTCCGGAGCTAAGACAAGTGAAGAGATATTGGGCTTTTGTGAAAAGATAATCGAAGAGGACAAAAGAGGTGTCCCAAAATATCGAAGACTTTAAAAGGAGATGTACAAACTGTTCCAAAAAAGTGATTGAAACAACTATCAGATATCTAATGGAAAGGTTACCAAAAAAGGTCTACAAGTTTATAAGTAGTGCTTAGAACTATAAGAGTTATATTTTTCTGTGATCTGTAGTATAACATCAATTAAATAAAAGAACAATAAAAACTCTAAGGTCAACCGTTTCCAAATTATTGAATTTTATATATGGGAAATTCTTCAAACTCGTTTATTTTTGATGTTAAAGAAAATGTCGATAATTTTTAAATGGCACATCAACGATATTTAGTACCAATATTGCATGGCCCTAGTGGAACACAGATCTGTTCGCGTGAATGACTTTTACCGAACGGCATCAATGCTATGACGGTTTAAGATAAAAATTTTTTAAAAAATTTCCAAAATTCTATTTATAGTCCTAAATCAAAAATTATTGAATTTCTGTACTATACAATAGTGTATCTAAAATACAAATTAAAAATATCGCGATAAGTTAGGTATGCGTGGATATATTAGCGATTTAATAATTATTAAACCTTCTTATAAAATTTGCAATATTCAGTTTTTAGTGATGTAGTCTTGTTCATATTCATCCATTTACTGCAAAATTCATCATTTTTTTCAAATAAGTCATAAGACAATGTCATTTATATACATTTTTTAATTGCACTTAGTCAATTCTCTAAAGTTGCATTAAATGAAAAATCGTACTTTTTTCGAACGCCATATTGATTTTAATATTGGGTATTAAAGCAGCTACAGATTGACATATATCATCGCTATTTTTGATTAGCGCCTTGGGTGTGCCTCGATGGTTAATGTTAAACTAAAAACATCACGTTCTTAGCTCATGAAAACCGTTGATGAATATTTTTAGCGAAATTATATTTTCTGCGTAAGTAAAACTTTACACAGGAACTTATTTCAGTTTAAAATTGATTTATAACACCAACATCCGCTATAACAAAATATGCAAAATTGCTGAATTCATTAAAATAGCTATACACGTTTAGAAGATTAATATTTTAAAACGCCACAATGATTTTTAAATGTCATTTGGAAACCTTCGTTGATAACGCTATACTCTAGTTTCATTGAAATAAAGTTGCGAGTGTGCCTAGCGAAAAAGGCACCTCTTGGAGCCATTCACGTTTTTTCTCTCCAAGTTTGGGTACCTCCTACAGCATTTCTGTTGAGGGCACATTAACAAGATATATGTCAAATGATGCATAATTTCAAATGCTATCAGGCTCTGTTTCGAATTTTGAAATATCCGAAACAGCGTAAAATCCCCAGTGAAAAAACTGCAAAATTTTTAAAAATTTGGTTTCACGACTTTTGCACAACATAATTTGACACTGGTTAATTGCACGCTAATTAAACCCATGCTGGTCCTTTTCTACAAGTGTTTATAGTGTACATTAGAAGAATTGGACATTTATGCTAAAATTTGCGACTACAGTAAGAAAAAGAAATAAAAGAAACTTAATAGTTTCAAACACTTTTTTTGGAATTTTTGACTTTGGGTGCTTGCCGGCACCACATGGAACCGTTTAAGGTCTTAGATTTTTTTTGTGTTACACAATTAGATGTTGTTAATATAATTGCATCAAAAGTTGTTTAAAAAGGTCAGAATTTAAAAAAATATTTGAGGTTGAAGATCGGTTTCATAAAGGCAAAAGTAAAAAGAGAATTGCCCATATGTTACGTTTTTTCGATTCATTATTATTCATTTAGAATTATCTTTTGGACTTAAAAAAATAAACCTAACAATTTCTGTCAACTTCAGCATATTCGTATAACTAAAATATGTTTAAATTTAATCTCAAAAATATCTTTAAAACAAACTATTTCAGTTTTTATTTTTAAAAAATGTTCACCAATTTTAGACCAACATAATACATAACCACTTCATGAAAAATAAACAATTTCATATAATTGCCAACAGCAACAACACTTAGCCAAAGTAACTTTATACTTCTAGCGTAGTTAATTTATTAAGTACACTTTAACACTTTTAACTCAAATTTCCCTAGAATCTATAGCTACAACTAAATATTCTTATGACTAGAATTTATTTTACTGTGAATTTTGCTTTAACTATTTAAATGAATCTTCCGGTATTAGCGTCTTAAAAAGTAACTTTAAATAAAACGAATAAATACATATTTATTTTTATTTTCTTATTTCATTGGAAATACAAAAACCACATTCCAAATCAAATTATACTTCAATAACAAAAAAGGTGTCAAAGGATTCAGAAAACAATTTCTTCATGCTGACAATAAGCCAACAAGGAAGTATTATTATAAAGTTCGCAGGTGGTACAATTGTTTACTATATTCTTAAGATAAAAATAAAAAAAATAAATAAATTGAAGGGTAAAGAAATATTTCAGTAAAATGGGGGGGGGATAGGTAAAGTAATGCTACAAAATATTCATAAAGAAATTGTTTAGTGTTATTTTCTTTGATGTTTTTTTATGTTCATTGCCGAGAAAACAATCATATGGATTTATGCTCTAGTTGCTTCAAGTAAATGTTCATATGACGCAAAGGATGTAAATTTTAGACAGAATAAGTAAAGCTAATGTAAAAATATTAATTATAATAAAAAAATATGTAAGTATAATTTTAATATTGTTAGATAAACGTATGAGTAATATGTATTTATGTTAAATATTAATTATACGCACGAATTTCCGAATATTAATAGTTCCCTTTTTAAATAATCTCTTCAAACATGAATGTAATACCATATCAAAAATGTTACAGATCTGAACTTACAAGACTTGAAACTAATATAGTGCAAATTTTTAGCACACTTTCTATATACATGATTGTTGTTCAAAGTTCAAGAATATAGAAAAACTGATAAAAACTACTTAAGTTTGTAACATTCTTCTACAATTTTTGTTCTCGCGTTTATACTTTTTGATCTTACTCTATCATAAATAAACTAATCGGACTTTGTACATAAATTCAGCACTATCTTTGTTGTTGTGCAGACTTTCAACAACTAAATACAGGGTGGTAAAGTTTTGATGACAAAATTTGTTGGTTTTTTAATTTTTCAGTTTTTTGGGCATGTTAATGAAATTGTGCGTATTCTGCGCTATATCTTGTTGATGTGCCCGTAATAGTCAATGTAGTAGATAGTCTCAAAGTTTGGAAAACAAGTGCGAAAATTTTTCAAAAAGTCAGTTTTTCGAGAGGCACATTCACATTTTGATATGGAATTGCTTGGATTACTGCGTGAACTTAGTTTTTTGTTATTTTACATAACAGAATCGGAGGAGCATTAAAAATAAATTTAATACAAGAATTTTATGAACTTTTTGAAAATTATGCAAAAATTGCACTTTTTGTTTTTGTATTTTTATATAGAAAATTGCAATTTAAACAAATATTGGATATATGGATATAAGAGTGGAGATATATATAATTGATTGGGATCATAAATTTTAGTCAAATGTCGTTGATAATTGAAAAAGGGACACTTTTGTCAAAACACATTTCGCTAAGGCACATCGTGTGGACAGCATGAAATTATCTATTATTGGTATAATTATAGGTGTTTGTTATGCTTAATAAAAATTCGGAGGCGCATCAAAAATTTTTGAGAGATAAACATTTTATGGACCAGAAAATATTTACTTGTGTTAAAAAAGGACCACTTTATGAAATAGCATTTCTTTGTAATAAACTCTAATAAAATATATTTTCATTCAATATATGGAGAAATAACTTAGATTCGATCCAAATTTTTCACAAAATTTTTAAAAATCGCGATTTTTAATGAAAAGAAAATTTTTAAAATTTTATTAAGAAACACTAATACCATCAAACATTGAAAATTTCATAAATTTTATTTGAATAACTCAGTAGGTTTTGATATTACGGGTAATTTTGACCAGAATTGAACATAAACTTCTAGTTTGTAAAAATTTTATATGTTATACTTTCGCGCCCCTCACATGAAATGATCAACGCGAACTGATTCTACATGTATTCGAGTCACTTTATATTTATACAAAAGGATTTTAATGTGCCATCAAAAAAAAATTAATATTTTTTTGAAGGGCTAAAATCAAAAATTTATGATAATTGCCCATATGTGTATATTTTTTACATTTACATATGTGATAAAATTCTTATTATCAAAAGGTTTTATTTTTTAGAAAAAATCGTTATAATATAATTGATTTTTAAAAAAATAATCTTAATTCATTCCACATTTCACATAGAATAATACAAACGAATATTTATAATTGTTCTTACGCTATGGCATTAAAAAAGTTAAATCAATAAAAATTTAGTTATTTGATGTAAAATCTCAGCACAACAACCACTGAAAAGGATACCAAATAGATTACTAAATGTATTAAATGCTATCCTGTCTACATACAAATTTTCTTAAAGGTCACAATTCCAAAGATTATTATTTTGCACAATAATCCATATCGACACTGGTTGAATTATTTCATTTTTTCTATTATTTTTTTTTTTTTTTATTATTCCATTTTGGAAAATTTTTTACATTTTTTAAATTGGTATATTTAATCAAAACTTGATATTTTTAAAACTGAATGTATTAATAAAATTTTAAATAGAGTAATGCTCTTAGATTTTATTTTTAGTTACAAATTTCAAAAACAATAAATTCCTCTAAAGATCACATTCAAATAGTAATATAACACCTAATGGAATGCGTACTTCTTTCCACCTTTACCTTCGCTCTTACATTTTTAAAATTTTATTTATGGATATCTGCGGATGTAACCAGGAGATAACTTAATAGTTAATGTCTTAGCACCGGACGTAGGGACGGACATAATTCTACTACTAAAATGTTTTAAAAAAACACTGCAAAAATATAAGAGATTTACTATTATAATTTAATTTTACTATTATAAAAAAAATATTTCAAATTATTTTATAATAAAATTATTAAATAACTTTATATTGGAATTTAATTATATTATTTATTAATATAATTTATTTATTTAAAAACAACATTGAAAATCAATTAGAAAGATTTACAATATTTTTTTTAAATAAATTGACAGCTTTTAATAAAATATAAAAGAAAAATGAAAGATTTGTCTATAAAAAAAACAGAAATAAAATAAATTTAAGTAAATTTCCAACAATTTTCATCTTATTATATCTATTTAGGAAAAAGCAGTAATAGTAAAATAAATTATTCTAGTTATTATTATTATAATTTTGATGATTGGAGAAAAATCAATTAAAAATTAATTAATATAAGCAAATTTGTAATTAAAGTCCATTTTTACATTTTACTTGTAATTAAAGTCCATTTTTACATTTTACTATTATAATTTCGTGAAATTTGAGGCCATAGCATCCTTAATATCCTGTAAGTTATGATTGAAGACCGCCGGAGTGTCATTTCGCTAACTGTTCATTCTTGGATAGTGTTAGATGTAGAGACGAAAGGAGTGAGAATGTCTTCGCAAGCTGAAACCACATCCATAGACGACATATTAACTACAAATTTGTCGGCCTGTTCGTTACCATGAATACCCGCATGGCCCGGAACATATATCAGCTCGACTTAATGCTGAATCTTTAGAATCATTGATACACTTTGACTTTATCATATGGGAATTTAGATACTAATTGAGACACAGAAATTAAATTCCTGAATTCTCTTTACTGATACGTTGATGGCATATATGTATTTCACCCCGTAAAACTGTTCGAGAATTTGGTAATTGGGATGTCTAAGTCATCAGAAGGGATACCTGAACTAGTGCCATTTTCCTATTTCGGTCCATCAATAAAAATAGTTTACACATTCTTTGAGCACAGAAATTGCAGATCATTCTTTCCCCGATAGGATTCTTATGTTAAAAGTTTTATAAAAGTTTACACAGAAAAAATAATGGATTTCTATTACGAAATTGCTTATATGAATTAAAATTTTAATTGAATTTGCTCCAATCATTAAAATGATAATACAAATTAATTGAAAATAATTGATTTTTTGTAGAATTTTAATTAATTCTTGTACTACATCAATCATAGTCATGATTGAAATTTCGAATAAAACTAAGTAAACGATTTATTGCTTCTATACAAGAATGAATTAAATCTGTACTAATGAACAGAAATGTACAGAAATGTCTCCTTAAATTAAAACATACAAATTTACGCAAAATTATTTATTTGAAGATTATAATTACATATAGAAATACAAATGAAGTGGATATAACTCTTCTAACACACATAAGCTGTTATTTGCTATATAATGAATTAATATAATATGGAAAATTGTGATTTTTGTTGAAAATATTCCTATTTGACCCAAATTGGACATTGCGGAATATTATACCATTAGGGGATTTTGAATAATACTAATAATACTCTCTAGGGGACAAGACACAAAATTGTATATTAAACTATAGGTTGTTTAAACCAATCGTCAAAATAAATACACACATATATACTTACTTTTCCTTTGTACAGTACACAGCTTTAACGCTTATTCGTTAATTCCCTATATGAATCATGGTTATATCTACGATAGCATCGGAAAGATAAAATAATATCACCAAACATAAAATTATTACTAATGGAATAATATACAGCGTTACCTTTGCCATCAGAATAATTTATTACAATAATCATTTCTAACGTAGTGAAGCCCCGAAAGACAGAAATTGTAGATATTTTACATTGATATATAATTTTTTATTATTTTTTTTTTTATGAGTTGTCAAACAAATATTCAGTTAATAAAAAAGTTAATTAAAATAATTAAAACACTAATCAGATTTTACAGTAAAAATGATTTAAACATTTATTGAAAAATTTACAGCATATTTTTTTCTATGTATCTTTGTTATTAATTAAACGGTTCTCCACGTCAAAATTGGCCTGCCTATCTTATCAAATATAGTATCATGGCCAACTCTGTCTTTCAATATAAAAATCCACCATAGCACAGTTCATGGTGGTAAATTCCGACCAAAAATCAATAACTCTGATAATTTAAATTTGGTATGAGGTATTAAATCGTCAAAAATTAAGAAAAATAGTTAATCTCATGTTAAATTGAGAGTTTTGAGTTATCAACTGGTATCCTTTATAATGCACTCAACACATGTATGGTAGTTTATTCCGCATTATTATTAGATAAATTACATGTATATGCTTTTTTACTTCAAATTATTAAGATAAATTATTAAATTATATAATTTTGCTTCAAAAATTACGCGAAATAGATAAGTGAGTTATCCAACTTAGTTAGGACAACCAAAATTTGATTAATTACACGTACTTAAATTTTATTTTATGATTTTAATATTAAAAATAACATTGCATCATTTCAAGCAGTTAGTATAAATATTGTGATAAGAAGGGTAGCATGTAGTAGCAGCTGAATTTTATTGATACTTACTTACGACACAGCTAGGAGTTCCATTTAGAATCAACCTCTGAAACCTATTGAAAAAAATCCCTGGTCCATTTAAGTTTGGGTTTACAATTTTTGTGATGATAAAAGTAACCAATATTTTACCGTCCATAAGTGTTCTAAAAATGAAATCTTATGACCAGTATTTTACACCTGAATATTTGCAATAAAACAATATTCTCAAAAAGAGTTTCAAATTATATAAAAAAAAAATATGTGACATAAATTCAAAGCATACTTGGTATATAACAATTTAAACAATATTTTTTAAAACAATGATTAATTACACAGGTCAACAAATTCGCCAAAAAATTTTATATCTGGAATAATTCTGCAAAATTATTATTCCTTAGGCTTGATATAATGTAGAAAGTGAAATGAAAATTTTCCATCACGTCTAATTTTTAACCCATTGAGGACCAAAGAAAATTTGTTTCCTTGAGAAGTTTTTAGGTTATAAAATTTTCCAGGTAATAGGTAGAGGACATGTTTTATAGGCCAGACATGGGGCTACAAAAATGTAGTACTAGTAAAGTATTTAACTTCTCACACATAGCCCTTAGAAGTCATTAAAGTTGTAAAAATCAAGAATTTCTCAATTAACCCTCATAAATCCTTTGAAAAATTAGTGCTAAGAAGTGGGTGTATAGGGGAAATTTGTATCTAATGTAACTAATAAAAGACCGTAGATTTCAAAAATGGTAAAATTTTTAAAATCGCGTTGACAGAAAATCCGTAGACACCAAAAGTTTGAAAAAAATAAAAATCCAAGTTTAAATAACAAAGCTAACCAAAAATTAGGAAAAAAATATATCTTGAATAATTTCGTTTAATTCTTACTTCTAAAACTAAATGTAATGAAAAAAGTAACATAAAACATTTTCATCACATCACACTTTTAACCCATTGATGACCAAATGAAATATGTACCTCTAAGATATTTTTAAGTTATATAATTTTCTGGGAAATAGATATCCATATTTTATAGAGAAGGAACAATAAAACAAAAGTGTAGAATATGCCATGTCTCTAACATGTCCTCCATAACACCTAAAAGTCTTTAAAGTTGCTAAAGCACTGGAAAAATAGGAAAAATATAAAAAAAAATAATCGGAGCTTTTGCACCAAAATGCTGTTACTGAGAGATTATATCAATGCATATTGAATCCTACTTTGGTGACTGATTATTGCTGATTCTTAATATGAGTAAAAATTAAAAATAGTGCATTCTTAAATCCTAACTGAAGAAAAAAATATCTATATATTTTTCAATGAAGTTAAAATTATATTTTTTTTTTAACTGTGACGTCATGGAAATGTTTAATTTAATTTTTTGCACTATATTTAGTCTAAGGTTAAAATTAGGCCAATTTATTTACAATATATTTTTCTTATAATTTTTTGTTAACTATTTTATTTAAAGTGGAATTTTTATTTGTTTCATATTTTTGATGCCTACGCATTTTCTTTCAGTGCGATTTTAACATTTTTGAGATCTACGGTCTTTTGTTTATTATATCAAATACAATTTTTCCCTCTACACCCACTTCTTACCCCTCATTTTTTAATAGTTTTATGAGTGTTTATAGATAATGCATTTATTTTTACAACTTTAAAGACTTCTAGGGGCTATGTGTGACAAGTTAGAGACTTGACTATTACTATTACTAGCCCCATATCTTGGCTATAAAACATGAGTAACTAATCTGCTTTACATATTACTTGGAAAATTTTATAACCTAAAAACTCATCATGAAACAACATTTTCTTTGGTCCTAAATGGGTTAAAAATGTGACGTGATGGAAAAAAACCGAAATGTTCCTCATGATTGGTATGACTATACCTACAATATCTGCAACATGATTTTCCAGATACTTTTTATACCCTACACCAACAAAGGTGGTTGGGGTATTATGTGTTTGTGCAGAAGTTTTAACGCAGAGAAAAAATCTTCGGACCCCCACCTTAAAGTATACCGTTCGACTCAGAATCACTTTCTGAGTCGATTTAACGATGTCCGTCCATCCGTCTGGCTGGCTGGCTGTCCATGTAAAGCTTGTGCGCAAAGTACAGGTCGCAATTTTAAAGATAATTTGATGAAATTTGGTACATATGCTTTTTTCAACACAAAGCCTATTGAATTTGGTTATGATCGGCCCATTATTTCACCTAGCCCTCATACAAATGTCCTCCCGGAATAGAGTTTTAACACTTATAGATGCCTTAAAAATAGGAATATTTTAATGGAATTTAGTACAAATAAGTTTTATATCAGCAAAAAACTGACCATAGCTCCCATATAAACTCCTCTCCCGAAAATCGCTAACGTGCATAAATCCCATACAAATGTTAGTATTATGTTAATATTTAGCACAAGTAAGTTGTATATAAGTAAAAACAAAATTGTGTGGATCGTAATGGTGTAGGGTATAATATAGTCAGGCTTGACCGACTATATCTTCTTCTCTCGTTTAGTGTTGACCTGTGATTATTAATGTGTCATCATTACTTCCAAACTAGATGTTTAAGCAGCAAAAAAATTCTATAAATCATGTTTATTGTGTAACCAAAATTTTACAAAGATCAGGCTTTTGTTTTCGGCATTTTTGGCCGGAATTTACCACCGTGCAGAGGGCAGAATCGAAATTTTTTGGAAATAAATTTGTAACTTCTAATCGGCTGGTTAAATTAACATACAATTTCACACAGGCGTAGCAAAGAAGTGATAAATTTTAAGTTTGAAAGAGAGACCACACATACCCTTCAGAAGCGGAACTATTAGGGGAGAAGTTACAGATTTCTTACCAAAAAATTTCGATTATGCCCTATTTTGCATAGTTATGAATGGATCTAATAACTGCAGTATACATTCAATGGACGATACAGGGTTTCAGATACCATTTTTTCGGAAAGTCTTCATGTATATGTAGAATGCACAAGGAGCCTTCTGCATAAGACTTTAGTATTTCTACGAAATTTTTGAATCCAGAATAACGCTAAGACACTTGGGTTTTTTTTTAAATTCCAGAGTGATACCTTCAAGACGAGGTAGCTTAAAATATGAAACTTTATATTTCCTAGTAAATGGTTTAGGTGTACATTTCACAAAATTCAGTATTTGTGAGAATTTCTTTGACCCATCTTAGTAAAACGCTTAAGCTGACTCCATGAGTTTACTTATCGTGCAGATAATTTTTCCCCGATGAAGAACACAACGTCATCAACATATGCGATTACTTTAATGCGTTTGTTTCTTTAAAACCAGGTTCCACAAAAGTGTAAAAAAACTGCTCCCTGTGGTGTACCTCTTGTCACAACCTTCCTCAAACTAATTGATGTTGACAATATGTTTGAGTAATTCAATAATTGTGGTACCTTTTACATGGGGAAAATTGTTAAAGACTCGTAATTGTATCACAAAAAATTTAATCAACACAAAAAGCCTTAACGATATCAGTTATTTCTATATTTTTTATTTTTTTCGTAGAAGAATCTTTGCATAAGGGAATTTTAATTTATTCTACTTTCACCAATAATTCACCAAATTAATTGTTTATTCTCTTTATTCTCTTTCTAACATCACTTAAATATGTTTGCAATAGAAAATAAAACACAATAAAAAGTAACCTTGACTTAATTCCTTTTCCTTAAAAGTTTTACAATTCTTTCATATTTTAAGCATTAAATTACATGCCAATAAATCCTCAAGCTTCAATTAAAATATATTAAATATAAAATCTTTGCAACATAATTTATTATGCCACATTAATTCACACCAGGTTTATTTTATTTATGTTTATTCAAATTAATTTCTAATTGTATTGTACTCAAGTAAATATGTATGTATTTATTTAATTTATATTCAAAACTCTGGCAAACCCTAATTGACATTGTAATTAATTTCTTACCAAAACCACTGCTTTTAATACTCTTTTTATTATTCTAACAAAACAACTGGAAAAAACGACAATTCAAAAAAAAAAAAAAAAACATATACTGTGGGTAAGTATTTATATTAATACGCTTGTTTTCGTAAATTATAAAGTCTTAAAATATTAGGGGATAAATTATACAACAACGCTCTAGGGATGCTTCTCCTTCCATGGGCTGGAATAGAAAAAATTAGAAATAAATAAAATACAAGTCACAACATTTATGTACAAGAAAGTTCAAGGAGTTTTTTAATTTTTTCTCTTTTTTTAAGTTTCTATACGTAGGGGACGAATTTTATTTACCCTACAGCAGGATTTTTAGTTTTTCCTTCTTATTTCTCTTCTTCCTATAAGCAATATTTGATAAATGTTCCACTAGGGAAATGAACAAAAGAAAACTAAGAGATGAGAAGAAGTTTTTCATTGAAGTTGATTTTAACTAAATTGTTAATGTTTCTTTAAAATATGAAACAAAGACTTTAACATGAAGTTTATTAATATTAAAAATAACAAAAGAGAAGTTTGGGAATACACACTTTAATGATTTTTAATTAATAAATAATTTTGTATTTTATTCTCTAAAAATCTTCCTCATTGACAAAGACTCATTTATTCTGACATAAATGACAATGAATATGTTTCATTAAAAATTTAAATTTTTATTTTATATTTTAGGAGAAACCAATCAAATACAAAATTTAATTTATCAAATATGTATGTATAAATGTCTGTATAGAATTTCTCTTTATTTTCTTAATGTTTGTTAAGAAACATTCGTTACTAATTGTGACACTCAATTCTAGGCAAAATACATATTTGATTAATAAGACAACAAATTTGTTTAATTGGTGTGAGAGAAAATTGACAAGTCATGTTGCTAAGTGTAAAGTTTTAAATAACAAAATTGTCATTAAGAGAGAGATGGGCTGCGCCTATACATAAATTAAATTTCTTGAAAAATTTACATTTTAGAGCAAAGGATTTAAATAAAAGCAATATTTTTGATGTTTATTTGTTTCTTTGATGAAAAAGAAATATTGTGCAGTGACTTGAAGAAAAATAAAATACTTATTTAGCTTTAATTTGTTTTTTCTAGTGAATCACGGATTATCATAAAATGCTAGAAATATATTATTAGGGGAAAAATAAAATGCTTAAATATAATAAATATATATAATAAGCAGAATCAAAATAGCATAACATAAACCTTGTGGAGAGATCGCCTAATATATTTTTAGTCCATTCTATGAAAGAACGCCCAAAAATATACCAAGTTCCCTCCGATATTTATATACCATAAGGTATATGGGTGTCTATAAATATTTCCGTTTTCAGATTGGCTAAATTTAGAAAATTCGCGATTTTATTTCGCTTTTTCACTTTGGAAAAAACCTAAAAAATCTCGAAAGTGTACAACTTTAAATACAAATATTTCTTGTAAGGCTTTGTGGAAATTTATGATTTAAAGGAAGCATTTTTAAATACAATTTTGAAAAATTAAAATTTAATAAATTCGCAACTAACAAAAATGCATCTAAAAACTGCATTTATATTTTTAAAATATTATAGACCGAAGAGGCGATTTTCAAAATGCTGACTAAATTACACAAAAAATATACAATGGCCTTTTAAATACTTTTTAAATTAGAGAAATCCATCAATAACTTCAAAAGATATGAATATTTAAAATTGCATACTTTTTATATTTTTTTAACTTTTATACAAATTTTAAAGAAAATTCCAAAAACAAGAAAAACAAATTTTTTTATATGAAAAATTTGGAACATGTTTTTATAAAAATTGGATTATATAAGATTTTCGCGTCCCAAAAATTTTACACTTTTATTTTAATCCTGTAAAGATTCTAAACTTTTCAGTTATGTTACAAGATTAAACGAGAGAAAAAGATATAGTCGGTCAAGCACGACTATATGATACCCTACACCATTGTGTACATTATAATTCGGGGAGGGGTCTTTTATTTAACTTCGAGTCAAATATGGACCGATACTCATAAATATGAAATAAAACATACAAATACAGAATATTTGATGCGATGATTCTGACATTTATATGAATTTATTCACTTTTGGGTGATTCCCGAAAGAGGGCCTTATATGGGAGCTATGGTAAATTATGGACCGATCTTTGTAAAATTTGGCAATATCATTTATGTTCATATGGAACTTATTTGTGTCGAATATTAACTTGATACTGACATTTTAATGGGATTTATGCCTGTTAAAGTGATTCTCTAAAAAGAAGTTTATATGGGAGCTATGGTTAATTATGGACCGATCTTTTTAAAAATCGGCACACTTATTTAGACTTATGTGACGCTTATAGCCAGTTTCAGTAGGCTATAAGCGTCCCTGGGCTATAAGAAATCTTTGTACCAAATTTCATTAATTTTGGTTCAAAATTGCGACCTGTAGTTTGATTACAAGGTTTACATGGACGGACAGACGGTCAGACGGACAGACGGGCGGACGGACATCGTTAAATCGACTCAGAAAGTGATTCTAAGCCGATTGGTATAAATTAAGGTGGGTCTTAGACCAATATTTTTGGGTGTTACAAACATCAGCACAAACGCATAATACCCTCCCCACCTATGGTGGTGTAGGGTATAAAAAATTGAATAGCATATTTAAAGAAAAATGCATTTGAAAAATTAAAATGCATTTTTAAAAAACCTTTCTTATTTCTAAAATGTTCGTCGTAAAGCCGCCATATACGAAATTCAAAGACAGTTTAAATCCTTAAAACCTACAAAGACTTCTCGAAGATATTGCTATTCAAAGTTACATACTTTTTAATTTTTTTTTTTTTTTTGTTTTTTGAGAAAGTAAAACAGCGAAATAAAATCGCGAGTTTTTGCAATTTCGCTAAACTGAAAATGATAAAAGGCCATTGAAAGCCATCAAGTAAAAAAATACTCTTTTGCGGGCGTTATTTCATGGAATGGACGATACTTAAATCTTAACACTAAAGATTAATGTAATTATTCCCTAACGAGAGAAGAGCGTGGTAGTAGGTAATTTCTACGAATCCTTGAATGTGTACGATCTTCTGCAAGGTGTCTTGCATGTGGGTTTGGAAGACTCCACAATTTTGCTATGTATTTTGCATAGAATTTCCTGGGGGTCGATTCTGGCTCTGTGAAACGGTGAAATGAAAAACTTAAAATTTTTGTTTTCATAAGAGCTCTTCATGTTATCATTTCTCAATTACACAAATTGCGATTCCCGTTCTTTTGATAAAAAAGTATTTCATTCCATTGTAGCGGTGAAACTTTTGTATCTATGTTAATAAAATGTAGAAGTCAAATGTAAATGTCGAAGCTTGGCAGTTTTAAACCGGCGCTAAGCCCCAAATGAGTTTTTTAACTGCTTAAATATACGACCCTGAACAGCTCAGATTTTCATAATTTCTTTACCACATATAGTTTATTTAATTAAAAAATGTTTGGTGTAGAAATTTTGTGTCGCTCTCAATTGGTTTAGGAGTTACAGGCATTTAAATCCTTAAATGTAATCTTAAATATCTCCTCAAACACACATCGAGTCTTTCAAATGATATATTATATTAACCCATTGGGCAGCATCTTTGATAAATGTAAATTTTAATTTTTTTTTTTTTTTAAGTGTATTTTTCTCAAAATTGGCCGAACACAATATAATGTTTTTTTTTTTTTTTTTTTTTTTTGTGAAAAAATTCAGTATAAAAAAAAAAAAAATTTTTTAAATTGTCTCTTAATGGGTTAATGTATGGGGTCATATTATATCTCATTAGAAAGATATTTCAAAGCACTTTGAAATGATATACATCCTGTCCGCATTGGTTCACAAATTGTAGATTTATAGTAAATTATATATTTAAGCTTTGAAGCTCTGTAAATCCCAATGCAAAAGCTTCCTGCCTAAAATACATATATATAGCCAATAAGCTTTCAAAGTTCTATTGCCAAACATTTTTTTAACAAATTATGTTTTCAAACTCTTTTGTATTTGGTATTCCATAGGATAACGACATAATATGTATATCAAATGAAAGCTTGTTATGTTATCTTTATAATGGTTAGTAGTTATACATACAATTATATCGGTGAGATTTTGAGACTTTTACAAAAAAGTCATTTGAAAAAACCATATTTTGCATAATTGTCGCCAAATGGTTTAATTTATCAGAAAAATGTATATATCATTTGAAAGGTTTTTTGGAGGACTTTCATATGATATAATATTATTAAACCATGGGGGAGATATTAGCATTTACATACCGAGATTTGAAAAGTATATAACTCGTAAACTATAAAAGAGCGACCAAAAAAATACATTGTTAGTTTTGCTCTTAAATGGGCTACTCTCAAAAAAAAAAAAAAAAAAAAAACTTCGGGCTGTTCAGGGTCGTAAATGAGTTCCAAATAAAAAACTGCCATATTATAAAACATAAAAATATTTTAGGCGGCTCTAAATTTACTTTAAACCGTGGCTAAACTTATATTCTTTACCGCCGATGGTAATTACATATCTACTTTAACTTTTATATAAATCGTGCATACCGTTCTCAAGTTATAGTGAAATATACTCGATTATCGACTTATTTAGGACGCAATATTAGACACGCCCAGGCGAGGATCCACGGGGGAGGAAAAAACGATTAAAAATTTACATTTCTATAAATAAATATTTTGTCTAAATGCTAGTTTTATCAGTTATATTGAAATTACATTATTTTGATATTTTACTTAAAAATTTCAGATTCGTAAAAAATATTTTTTATTTTATAAATCAGAATCTATCCAAAAATTTGTACGAAACAATTTTTTAACATGGAATGTGAACAAAAAAAGCATTTAAGTAATAATACAGAAAAAATATCATAAATGCTAAAAATTTTTAACATTACTTTTTTCTCAGCTTTTTCATACAAAATATATATTTTTTCACAGATATTATTAAATGTATTATGTATGTGTTTTGGTTTTCGATTTTATAAAAATAAATGTGAAAACGAACGATTTCACATTTCACGAACAAAAATGATCGAATTCTTTTCACTTAAAAATATGTAGGTATTATTTTACAATTCGATTAATTGTAAAATAATACAACAGATAATGAAAATTTGAATTGTTATTTATGTAAATTTAATTTTTTTAATAATAAGGGTTTTCATTTAACCAGACAAATTTACACAATTTGTAAATTTATGCGTTTTACTTACATTTTACATAAACGCCCCTGGTAAACTACTTCGTATTATTTTATTAATTTTGCAGAAATTTTGGCAAATAATATAAGTTTCCAAATTCTGTTTTTGTTCCTCTTTGTTTTTTATCTATTTGAATATAAACAAATTTAAAAATAATATAATTTTCTTCTTTTCAAATATAAACTCATTTACACATTGAAATTAAAGCGTAAATATTTTTTAATTATGTAAATAATTTTTCGAACGAACTTTGAAAAATTTTTTACGAGCTCGTATATTTAAACCAACGGTTCTCAAATGGGGGTCCGCGACCCACAAGGGGTCCGTACAGACATTCGTGGGGGGTCGCGAAGAGATTCTGAAAAATGTTCTTGAACATACAACTTTTTTATGTAAATATTACGTAGAAGTTTAAATAAAAATTCCAATGAAAGCAAGAAACTATGTAAAAACAGAAAGATATTTTTATAAAAAAAAATCCTCAAACTAAGGACAGCAGTAATGATTTTTTAATGAGTTCTTTTAGAAACCAACTAGCATTAGTTGCAAGAAACCCGAGCTTCGATTGAAAATATTCTGTTTGATAAAGAAAACAATGATCGAATAAAGAAAGTGATGCTGTCGAATGACACAATATAAAGAAAACTACGATGTGGTAGGGAAAGCATTTAATTAAAAAGATTAATAGATCACTTTAACTAGATGAAAATATAAATTTTTCAATTTTATTTTTTGCAAGTTTATTATGCCAATATTTTTTTTTTTTTTATAAAGTCGTTTCAATGCACTTTCGAAATTTAACCATGAAATAACATCTTGTGTAATAAGATTATTAAAATTTACTCGAATGGTGTGACTTCTCAATGCTAAGTAATCAAAACATTTATTTCGCAGAGAAAGTTGCGGGCTGAATGAATATTGATAAAATACCATATTCATTTCCAAAAGTGTTAAAATGTAACTCATGGTTTAAATTTTTACTCTCAATCTGGAGAATTAAAAGCATTTTAGTTGAAATATAGCAATGTTTATCCGCATTTTGGCTCCGAAGTTCTAAAAGTATTAGAATAATTTTCATCAACATACATTTTTATGTGGAACTGTCATATTCTCTCGCTCTTTTGTCCATCAAAACTAAAGTATCGAACTTTTGTGTTCCCAGAGAATGATTTTAGATATGCATTATACGAAAAAGTCTCTTAATATTAAAGAAATCATTAAGCAGAAACAATGTCGCAATTATTAATATTATTTTATCTTTACATAACATTTTATCTGATTTTTTAACTAATCAGAGTTTTAGTAGGTCGCGCCTCCATTACAATGTCAAAAGGGGGTCGCGAAGCAAGATCCTGTGAGAACCCCTGATTTAAACAGTTTATGAGCTTTACGAGGCATTTATTTGATTGCATGAAAACCCCTAATATTAAAGCCATTTTTATATTAAAAATTTTATTTTAAAAAAAGGTTCTCATAATTCCCATATATTTTGAAAAAAAAAAAAAAAAAACGTTTTAATTCTACTTATTTTATAATCTGAAAAATTCTTTCTGTTTAACAAATTTTTTTAATTGTTAAAGAAAATGTGAAAACGGGAACACAAATTTTTTAATTTTATGTGAAATTAGATTTCATGTGAATTCAAAACGTTTCGAAAACGGAAACATATACAATAATATTACGTATTTTATTGTAAAAAAAATCAGATAGAAAAATACTTTTCCGAAAATATTTTATTAGACCATTGGAATAACATGGAATTTTATATGGCTTTCATACAAAAAATAAATTGTTTTTTTTTTTTTTTTTTTTTTTTTTTTTGTGTTCCTGAAGGGCTTTTTGTCAGCACACCTATGTGAACAATATTCATATTCAGAAATTATTTTTAAAATACACTCTGCTACAGTGAGAAATCCATTGAGAAATGACAAAAATAGCATCGTCAATAAGTTTTTGAAATGTCCAATACCCCTCAAAGTTTTGAGTTATGCTTAAAAAACATAACTCTACAAAATTCTATAAAATTATGCAATCATTTTAAAAACATTTTTGTTGTAAGCATAACAAGATTTAGTTTTTTTTTATTAAGTTGGACAAAAACTGTAGAACTTATTAAATTTTATTTGTCTAAAATGTATGAAAAATTTGTTGATAAAATTTTTTTATGTTTTTAATATCATTTTGAGTTTTTAAACAATTTTAAAGATTGACAAAATAGCATTAAAACTTTAGACAAAAATACATTTGATTAGTCTTAAAGAAAAAATCCAAAAAATGTACATAAATGTGGAAATTTTTAAAAGAAAAGGATTTTAATATAGTTTAAAAGCTACGTTCTTCTGCTTTATGAATCAGTTAAAAAATCTAAAACTTACTTAAAATTTAGAGTGATTTTTAGTGCAGCAACTGCTCTCAAAAATTTTTTTCGAAATATCTCAAAAATATTTCGAAAATTGGTTTATGATGTACTCAAGAAGATGGGTTTTCAAGTGAAAATAGAAAGTGTAATTTTGCAGAATTGAAAATAAAGTACTTATTTTGTTTATGTATAAAAAAATTGTTTTAAATTATAAAATTTTAGACATAAATAAGTACAACATTTTCAGTTGATTTTCTGCATTTTGAAGCTAATCCTTTTATTAGATTAGCTTCAAAATTTTACATCAGTAAGATTTAAATATTAAAGAACAGAATTAGATTGATTTAAATAAAAAAGTAATTTTAAAAATTTGTCATATAGCGAAGAGATAGTGTAGAGTGCTTGATATACTATTTAGACCTACATAGCTTAACTTTTCGCATTTTTCAGGTGATGCATTCTAATGAAATTTATTTTATTTTAAATTAAATTATTTAGAGGATAATAGTATATTAAAAACACACCTTTTGTAATTTAAATCCATTCAATATTCCCTGAAAAATGTGTATACTAAGAATTATAATTGTGTATATTTTTGTTTGTAATTCAAAAAATAAAATTAAATAATGTAGTGAAATAGCGCCCATAAAAAAATTTCGACCTGATAGGAAAAAGAAGCACAAAACAGATTTTTTTGTCGACCATTATAATATAATTATAATATCTATTATAATTTGAATTTAAAAATTTTTTTAGAGGTGTTTTAAAAATGGTCCAACTCACGTAAATTTAAACATTGAGATGTAATATTTCGAGAATCATATAAGAACATAGTAGTCTTCATTTCTAGAGGGGTACATTTGCAACTTTTTTCGTGAGGCACATTAATGTATAACAGCTTTAATTTAAAATAATTTATTAACTGAGATCTTTATTAGGAAAAAATTAAATTATAAAATATTCATAACTTTCATATTTCAAAACTTTTATAATTACTTCACTTTTACTTTCCCATTCATAGTCTTATGTTAACTAAATTATTTCCTTCTTTATAAATTTGAGCCGCAAAACTCAAATCAAATTTCACATAAAATAAAAAAAAAAAAACTTCATCTAACGAATTATACGTGACTTCCGATATTTAAAGAAAAATCTGTCATAAACTTTAAAGGTTAACCAATAAAATTTTGTTTACTTATAAAGAATTGAGATTTTTATGTTATAAGCAAATCTTTTAAACAAATTTCATTTATAACATTTATTAAAATTCTAAGAAGGTCTTTAAAATAAACACCTCAATATGTCTGCAGCCATCATTAGATTACCTTTTTTTATAACACATTCAAGTATATACACTCTTACACTCACACACACTCTTGCACTTTATGTTACTTGACAATTGATGTTGTAGTTATATGCTTATAAAAACCTTAACAAATTCTCATTTCTAATTTAAGTCCCGCCGGTATTAAAGTTATAGCACAATACAGTTCTATGCTGTAGTGTTTGTATGAATATGAATAAATACAATTTGAATAGAGGGAAAAGCTGATGATAGTGGAAGTGGTGTGAGAAGAAAAACTTTTTCTTATGTTTTCGAGAATTTATGCACATACACTCACTAACTAACTGACTAACACATTGATAAATGTATGGGTACAAATACTCAGTCAGTCTTAAACATGGACGATGACGTTTAGAATGCGACTCCTGGGATCTAATGACAAATTGCCTACCACTGTGTCAGTTATTTTTTATTTTTTATTTTTGTTTTGTCGTAAAATTTTTTTCTTTCTAGCTGTCTTTCGTCTTGTTTGTAGTATTTTATATTTTTTTCTTTACTGCTTAGATGGGCTTCTTTCAGTCACTTGAAATATATTTAAATATAGTGATGTGTAAAAGTTTGCTATTCTGGCATAGAAATTATCTACATGGAACTTAATTCTTGTAGGATTTTTTCTTTATACATATATTCCTCTATCCTTATATGTATAATTTCATTATGTGATCAAGGATAATACTTTTGGCTATTCAAGTAACTTGTCCACAACTAGTTTCATAAAGTTTTCTCATTCACTGTATCATCTGAGCTTAAATTCTTGTATTTTTTTTTTTCGTATTCCTTTCATTTACCACTCATCTTAAATCACAACTTTTCTTTTTTACGAGTTTCTTTATTGTTGTAAAAAATATAAAAAAAAAAAAAAAAAACTTTTTGTTTTCAGTCATTTTTTTCTTTCTTATTGCTGCTGCTGTTCTTTATTTAAAAATACGCAAATTGCAAATCGTATCAAACGATGGGTAAATTTTTAAATAAGGCATTTTGTTGTTGTTTGTTTTCATCTTGTTTATTTTTATTTTTTCTCTAAAGTCTCCCCTCTTTTCAAGTCTTAAGCATTTTTCCCTTTATGTGTTATTTTTGCTATTTTAGAAATTTTGTGCCCTTTTGGGGTTTCAAACGAAAAGAAACAGTTTATTTACACGATAAGTAAGTAATTCTGATGCATACTCATACATAAACACAAGTACTTTCACATATATTATAACAAACATTAAAATGTATACATACATACTTACACATATGTATGTACAAACACACATTTGTAAAAAATTCGTTAGACTTGTGCATACAGTGAAGCTCATTGTAGTCTTTTATATGTTTAAGAATTCATATTTTATTGTAAACGAATTTATTATGTGTATGTGTTTATAACCCAGTAAACAACAACAACAATTTTATGTTGTAAAAATATTTATATATTTTTTGGTAATAAAATATTTAATGTGAAGTTTGTTTTGTCTGAAGGTATTTATTTATGTTTATTTAGATGTGGTAGAAGCTTTTGTGCAAAAAATTGAATCTAATTAATTTAAAATTTAGCATAAAATGAAATAGGAAAGTGTTTTTAAATATTAAAATTTAATTTTTAAAAATGTTTGGCGACTAAAATTAAATCCTGTTAAGACACTGGCAATAAACACATGTCGGCAAAAAAAATGTTTTCGTCCTCCTTCAAAAAAAAAATAATAATAAAAAAAGAATAAAAAAAAAAAAATAATTAAAATTGTCAGGTCATTCTTACATTACTTTTTAATACGGTTAACTATGTTGACCGTGTCAACTATGAATATAGTTACCCCATATATTATAAAAATTGAAAATCATGATTTTATTCACAATTAACCCTTTCAGTACATGTTTTTAATGCGTGGGTCAAAATGTACAATTTTTTTAGTTTTTAAAGTTCTTAGCTATAGTAGTAATAATAGTAATCAATTACGTAATCAAATACAAAGAACCTGTGTATTTGGATTTGTTTAAGATAAAATCAAAAAACACAAAAACGGTCCTACACCGAAGAAAAATTTTTAAATTTATAATTTTTTTACTCTAAATAACATTTTTGTCAACATTTTTAAGTTTTTAGTAAAAATAAACCAAGCATTTTTGACCCAAAAAAGTGAATTTGTAGAGGCAATTTTTTAAACGAAATATTTTTATAGCTAAAAATAAAGAAAACAATAAATTTTTTTTGTAGATTATTAAGTAGGATTGAAATAATAGTAATGTATAAAATTCAATTTAAAAATCTGCGTAAGTTTTGACAAATGGACAAAAAATGTCACGATGCACAGTGTCCCGTTTCAAAAATAAAATGGAAATAAATCTGGAATTTCCAAACGGCTGGTCTGAATTCATTTTTGTTAGGTAATATTTTTAAATGAAATTTTGCACTTAGATAGATTTTTTGATGCTGAATTTGGACCTTAAGTCACTTTTTTGGATTTCTCAATAGAGATCCCGCAAATCCCAAAAAACTTTCAAAAATTTCCAAAAATGAGATTTTTTAAGTTTTTTGCTATATCTTCCCAACCGATATCGGGGAGCAAAAATTTCTATTACCAAAATATGAAAAACACATCCAGCCTTGTAAAAAATATATTTTTTTTTTAATTTCAGCTTTGCGATTTGAGAAATTAAGTCAAAAATTGGAAAATCATAAAAAATGGGTCAATTTTGAGAGACCCACGCTGTATTAAAGTTTTTAATTATTTTTTTCCTTCACACAATTCCTCATAAAGTAATCTTTCAGAAAAGTATAAATACTATATATGTTACTTAAGATTTTTTTTTCATAACTCAAAAAGAACGTAACTATCTTTATCGCAAATAAACGGCAAAAAATCGACTTTTTCAAAATTCAAATTGAAATGCTTATAACTTTTGATTCCGTAAAGATTTTGTCAAACATTTTTCTCACCACAATTTTTTTATTTGTTGTTAATAAAATAAAAAATATTTCAAAAAAATCGAGTGAACTTTACCAAGATAGGTCCAAAAATAAAAATTTTAATGTTTGAAACCAAATATCTCTTAAACTAAAAGAGATAACCTACACATACTACAATGTTTTTTGTAGATCTCGACTAGCAAAATTCACTCATATAAAATCTTTTAAATCGCCTGAGATATAACGAATCTGGACCGTTTTAAATTTTTGTAACACCCGAGGTGTCCAATTTTAGGACCCTCTGGACCCGCCCTCGTTATGCTTATAAGGTCCAAGCTCAAAACTTAAACTCGCCTACACCTCTACTAACACTGCCTGAAATTTCATTGAAATCGGACCAGCCGTTTGGAAATTCCAGATTTATTTCCATTTTATTTTTGAAACGGAACACTGTGGCGATGCTATATGGCATCAAAATACTGAAAGGGTTAAGTAAAAATATACATATTACAACAAAGTAAATGGTAAAGATGATTTATAGGCTGAGTACAGAGAAAAATTAAGAACTTTTAAAAAAGAGGTAAGGAAAGCGAAAAGCGATACGTCAAGGTTAAGAAAAGTTCTTTCAAAGCAAGAATACTCAATTGGTAACCTTCGGACCTCTCAAGGCCTTTGGACTAATACATCAGAAGAATCACTAAAGACTAAAGAAGAATCACGACGTTATTCAAGGTTGCTCCTTTAATGGACATGTACATTTTGAAAATATGTACGTAATCCATGATCGTGGAAATTTTCTACATATAAAGAACACAATAACACCATATAGTATTAAATGGGCGATAAACACTTTTGGACCTTTTAAATCACCGGGACTTGATGGAATTTATAAAAAAATGTTACAGGAAACAATAAATGTTATTGGGGATGCTCTTATAAAAATATACACCTTCTGTATTGAAAAGACGTATGTATCCAAACCTTGGCGTAAAGTTAAAGTCGTCTTTATACCAAAGTCTGGTAAAATTCAGCATTTTACGCCAAAAGACTATCGACCAATTAATCTAACTTCCTTTATGCTGAAGACCTTAGAAAGAATCTTGGATGAGACCATTCGTAGAAACCTGAGTATTACGGAGATTTCTGGTAGTCAACATGCATAGCATGAATATTCTGCTATTCAACGTGCACTTTCTACGACTTGTATTGAAGTGGAAGTAATTGACTGAATCATGCTATTGCTAAAGCAGAGACTAATTACATCTGAATTAGTAGGATCTATTATACATGCAAACGCAACGAGGGGCACTCCTCAGGGTGGGGTTATCTCGCCACTACTTTGGTTACTTGTGGAGAATGAAATCTTATGATCCCTGGATGCTGCTGGCATAAAGGTGGTAGCATATGCTGATGACCTAGTAATACTATAAACGGATAAATTTCTATATACTGTTTATATTAGTCATGCTCAAAAAATTCTCTTATTTTTTAGCTTTACGCCAAATACACATTTTTGGTGTTTTCACTTTTTAAAGGAAGAAAATATCTTCGATTTTACAAGAAACATTTTTTTTCAAACACTAATTTTAGTCCGCATATTTTGGTATATAAATTATATCAATCGCATACACCGTGCTTAAGTTATCGTTGTTATCGGCGAAATATTTGAAACGTCCATAAAAAATCCAGAGAAGATGGAATAAAAATAAAAGGAAATTCATGTTAAGCACATCCCTTAATTTCAACTTTTCGTCTTTAGGAGAGTTAATAACCAAAACAAAAATTTAACCATTTTAAATTAGAGTTTTGAAACCTGAGATTGTTTTTTAATGTAGGCAAACCATGTTTACCCAGCAAAAACTTTGCTTACCTTTGCAGGTATAATTGGAAATAAAAATAAACTACTTATTTTTGTCTCAATAACTAGTTATTTTTGTTCGAGTTGTCCATGAATTCTAGTAGTTATTTTTAGACTCTAGTGATACTAAAAAATGTGTACCTAAACAAAAATAAAAAAAAACTAAAAAATTTGCCGTCAGTGAGTTTTGAACTTGGGACCAGTGTTGCCAGTTTAGCCTTTTTAAGGCTAAATCTAGCCTTTTTATTTTGCTTTTAGCCTCAAAATTTTCGTTTTAGCTTCTAGCCTTTTTTCTAGCTTTTTTAATTTTAAAATAGCCTTAAAAAGGCTAAAAATTTACTCATTTTATTGCTACAGAATTATCAATTTAAGCATTCTTGTGTATTAGTTCGCACAAAAAATCGAAATTATTTATATTTAACGAAAATTTTCGCCTGCGGCGCTTCATTCTACAAAAATATTATAAGTATTTTTTTAACAAACTTTGTTACCTATAAAAACTATTTATGTTATATTTACAAATTCACTAACATATCTTTAAGAAATACCAAAATCTAATAAGAAAAATGTAAATAAATGCGTTTTTAAATAAAACAATATATTAGCTTTTTTTCTGGCTTTATTTTTTGGGACATTTGGCCTTTTCTGACTTTTTTTTAAAGTCTAATTTAGCTTTTTTTTTCTCAAGTCCTGGCAACACTGCTTGGGACCCTATTAACTAGTCGTTTTTAATGACTAACGTCTTACTCAGTACACAATCTCGCACTTAATATTCGAAGCTAAAAAACTTGTTTTAGCATAAAATATATTTTTAAAATATTTTGTTAAAAAAACGAATAGCATCAGAATGGAGTTGAACCGGCAACCTTCTGGTTGCTAATCCTGCGCTCTAGACAACTGATCCATGTGATTGTAACTTATTACGCAATTATACTATTGAGTACTTATTTATGTAATGTAGAGAAGGCAAATAATAATGACGCCTACTTTCCAGGAAAGTACTTTAATAAGTAGTTGCTATTACCGAAAACCAAAAAGTTTTTGCTGGGTACTTATTGAATTCAAAGAAATGCTAAATATATTTTAGTTCTTCTCATACGGGAGTTGAGCGTTGTGTGAAGCGGCTCTTGTCCAATTTTGGTTAATATTAATTACCAAACATATCATGAACTATTGTGTAAAAAGATTGTAAAATTCATATCATTTTAGACGAAGAACTTAATTTCAAAAAAAAAATAGTAAGACCATGGCACATTGGTTAAAAGGGGTTGAAACAAAATGGCAATTTTAAAGATATCTTGATGAAATTGGACACAAAGAGTTATTTTGGCACAAGGACAAAGTCTATTGAAATTAGTTATGATCGGTCCATTATTTCACCTAGCCGCCATACAAACGTCCTCCCAGAATAGAATTTTAACGATCATAAATGCCTTAAATATAGCAATATTTTAATGAAATTCAGTGCAAAAAAGTTTTGTATAAGTATAAATATTTTTTTCAAATTTAACGTGTACAAATCCTATACAAATGTCAGTATCAAGTTAATATTCGACGCAAATAAGTTTTGTTTAAGTAGAAATCACAGATTTAATGAGGTGCGGTCCTTAATTTATAATAGCTCCTATATAAACCCATTTTCGGGAATCACCCTGAAGCGGGTAAATTCATATAAATGTTAGTATTAACGTAATGTTCTGTATTTGTATATTTTATTTTACACTTATTAAAAGTATCGATCCAGAATTGGATAAAGGTGTAATATACAACCCCTCCCCGAATTTTGATGCACATACATGATGGTGTAAGGATATCATATGATCGGGCTTAACCGATTATATCTTTCTATATCGTTTAATATGAGTTATTTTTATTAAAATGAGTTACTTTTTATTAAAATATCGAATTTTATCCTTCCTGTTAGTTATTTTTAAAAATCAAAAAATACGGTCTGTTTATTTTTGGTTAGCTACCGTTTGATATATAAATCATTAATATTGGTGAGAAAAAAATTTAAGATTTGCTCTAGGATTATCGACGTAAATTGCCGTGTAGCTCCTGTTTCAATCATCGAAATAACTTGAAATTTGGAAAATATCCCTAATGTATCATGTTCGTCCGTCTATCTTTCCGAAAAAATAACATTTAACATTAAATAGTTTTATATTACTTAGTTTAAATCAATAAAATTATTTACACTAATTCTTTAAGCCAACTACTTATTATGTTGCTGACGTCATTCCTATATAATATAGTACACAGAAAAAATTAAATTTCGTATTTTATTACTAAATTTATAAAGTCAGTTATTTTTTTACTGAAATCGGACCTATCACTGAATTTGTAAAATCAAACATTCATATTCGTGAAAGTTTTATTAAAAAATATATTTTTCTCTTATTAAAATATTTTTATATACACAGAAAAAAGTCACCAATTAACAAATATACATGAAAATAATTCATTCAATTATAAACTTGTTTAAATTTGCACCTCTCACCAAAATGATTATATGAATTACTAAAAACTATCAAAAATACAAAACAGAATAAAATTCCCAATTAATAATTTAATTAAATCAATCAAGTAGATAATTGAATGAATTAAAAATATGTATAGGAAAAAAAATCATACCAAAATTTATTTTTTATTTTATTTTTTCTTGAACATTTTTATTAAATTTTGATGCAAAATTAAACAACTGAGTTAATTGTAAAAAAGACGGTAATAATTTTTTCTGTGTACTATTTATAAATTTGAATATTTGAAAATGTTCATAAATTCCAATTACTTTTTTTAATGAAAGCTATAAAAATAATATTTAGTTTTTTATAAATTTTCAAACAATATTTATTTTGAAATCAATAAAAATTTTAATAAGAATTTTTAAAAAGCAAAAATACAAAATTTATTATTATTATTTTTTTATATATATATATTTTTTACAGATGTAGATTTCGCGAAATAATGTTATAATTGTGATAGAATTTTAATGTTGAAGAGTAATTAGCATTATTTAAAGAAATATTTAATATGGTGGATTATAATAAATAAAGTGTTTTAATGATAATAAATAATAAAATTTTTATACACTCATATAATCAATAATATTTTAACTTTTTGTAACTTCTTCATCTTTCCATCAATGACCAAAAAAAACCCAAGTAAAAAACACAATCGTTATTAAAAATTTAATAACTTTATGTAATATTACTTACCGATTACTGTTCTAGGATGTTTTAAATATTTCACATATCCTTTTGTTAGTGCCTTTAGTTCCAATAAAACTATACAGCGATTACCTTTTTAAATGAATAAATAAATTAAATTAAGTATAGAGATACATTTATGTTATGGGACAAAAAAGTATACTTCCGATACTCCAATCATTTAAACGCTTGCAAACTTATTGTTTTCCATAAAGTTCTCATTAAAGTATTTTAAAACATTGTCCCAGCTTAAAACAATTAGCTAAATGAACTTCTTTTCTTAACCAAAATCATCTCCTACACCATTGTGCATAAATAATGGGGGAGTGGCCTCTACTGACCCAATGCACAATAGGCTGATTCCCGAATGTGGGCCTTACATGGGCTAACCCTTATAAAATTTACCAGTGCAATTTCTATTTATATAACATTGATTTGTGTCTAATATTTGTACCAAATTTCGTTAAAATATTTATATTCTGGGACGACATTTGTATGGGGTCTAAATGAATTAATGGACCAATCAAAAGCAATTTCAATAGGCTTCGAGTTTAAGAAACTTGTTAATAGTTTGATTATATGTTTATATAGCCGGACAGAAGATCAGGCGGACTGACGGTCGGACATCACTAAATCATTGCAGAAATAATTCTATGCCGATTGAAAAGATCAATACATCAAATACATCAATACATTAAAATACCATATCTACATATGTATGTTTTTATCAAATGTAGGTCAAATATGAGAACCTCTCAGAAAATCTCTTTAAAGCTTGTTTGCTATCAATTAGTCATGTTTGACCAACTATAAATTTCTTACTTGTTCTATTGCTGAATTATAAGCATATTGGAAAATACCAATAAGGTATTAAAAGTTCCAAAAAAAAAAAAAAGTATTCGCACATATCGACTATAACTTAACTAACAAGATGGTATGAAGAGAATAATAAAACAATAATACTTACATATTTTTGCGATGTTTACTGATGAACGTACAGGCATTATATATTCCATATCTTATCTAGAAGAAGAAACAATTATACCAATCAATATATTTGGAAAATCTTTAGGAAAATGGAGGCAACTCACCATAGGAAGTCTTCAAATATAGTCTTTCACGATATGTTTTAAAATGGTTATAATTTTATATTGAAATTGTTAAAATCAGAACAAAAAATTGTTTTTATATTGGTTTTAAAACAATTTAAAACCAATAAAACAAAATCTTAGATTCAAATATTTTTTTAATAAAATTTAATTTAAAATCAAATAATGAATTATTCAAAGAGAATTAACTCATAATTTTTTCTGTGTAAAATAGTTTAAACTTAAAAGTAACAATAAATTTAAAATCCAAAGAATGAAAGAAAGAATTTACCTAATAAGTAGCAATTGACTTGGCTCATATTAAATAATGTTGTGGAAAATATTTCCAAAGCTCTTGGTGGAAAATTTTGTTCATTTATTATTAAAGATTAAAATAAGTTACAGACTTATGATTAGTGTTTAACAAAGGTAATCCATTGTTAACACTATATCGAAGATCTACTAAAATTTGTCTACGAAACCTTTATATACCTCTTGCTAAATTAGCGTTGATAACAAAATTATTTACCTATTATTTCTCAAAACTGTCACTGTCACAAACCGCACTTCCATAATTTTTTAACGACAAAAATTTGTCGCTAAGTATCGAAAATTAGTTAGTTAACAAATTTTGACGTTGAGTTATCGTTAACACATCAGTAGTTAACGATAAAATACGGTAATAACTACAAAAAAGTTGTCTTGAAACTATAACGATAATAATGTTGTTAAGTTTTATGCCCGTAATTTCAACAAGTAGATAACTGCTCGTGTAATTGTCTAATAGATACCATTACCTATTAGATAAAAATTAAATTGGTAATCTCAAGGCTTTTTCTACCTACGTGTTTCTACCGAATGCATTAAATAGAAAATATGGTAACATTCAGTAATTTAAAGTCATAAATTATTGAAAAGATTTTATTTGTTAAAAAATTTTACGAAAAATTAATTATTGTTTTTTCCCCCATTTTCATACGTAATTTTTTCAAAAGCAACGAAAGATTATTTACTGACGCCATTAATATTATCTTAAGCAGTTCAAGCCATCATAAACATCTATTCAAAATATGTATAGTTAAATATAAACGAGATTACGTATGAATACTCATTGAATTTTTAGTTTTTCCGCCCTTCATTTTTGGTCATTGGACAAATTTTTTATATCACACACTATCATAAATATGATATTTATATATATTACAGTCATATAGTCATCGTTAAGAATACCTGTCCACTAGCCGGTCGATTTTTCAATGTCTACCAAACACATCTTTCAATAAAAATTTGGCCCATATCATTATTTCGGTTTATAGCAATTTACCAATAAATATCATACGACCTATTATAGACAACTTTTGTACCTTATTTTTATCGACTTTGAGAAAGCGTTAGACTTCCTACACCAATAAGCCATCTGGAATGCTCTTAAATGCAAGGGTATACCAGAGAGACTCTTGTCTGTCATCGATGCCCTCTACGATAACGCTACTTGCCACGTCTTACATGAACACAATAAGTTGTCCTATAAACATCAATGTAGGAGTCCGCCAAGGTTATCCACTGTCCCCTTTGCTTCTCAACGTGGTCATCAACAACATCATGTCGAAAGTGACATCAATACAAACGGACGCCTTGAGGACCTGGACTACGCAGACGACATATGTCTGCTATCTCATAAATTTAATGACATGCAGTCAAAACTAAGTGACATAGAAGACAAGGAAGCAACGTGTGGTCTTAAAATAAATATACCTAAAATCAAAGCCATGGGAATCAATATGCCAAACATGAATAATTTCATTCTGTGCCAACAGCAAATAGAATATGTCCAGTTGTTCTGCTGGGAAGCATGACAACAACAAACGAAGCCTCCAGAGGGGACGTAGAAAACCACATAAATAAGTCTCGACAAACCTATAGTCAACTCAACCATGTGTAGAACTCCCAGCACATCTCCAGAAGAACTAACTCAACATTTTCAACAGCTGCGTTAAATCAGCCTTGTATGGATGCGAATCCAGGAAAGCAGCTTGATGTGACATATTTTATAACTTAACATATACTAATATAAAAGTATACAAAATTTCGGTCGCCATATTGGATTCACCATTTTGTTTTTAATTTTTTGATCCATAATCATTAAAAAGTAAGACAACAAATCCATTTTAGTATTTTCATAATTTTTATAGAAAATTGTTCCACAATATTTTACAGTATAGATGAATGAAGTTTGAAGTACCTTTTTTAGTTAAAGGGCTATATCTTACGAGTTTGTGATTGATCGCAAAAACTTAGGTACAAAGCAATTATGGGAATCCACCAGTATTATTAGTAGTATGAAAATATCCCTTGGGTCTGCTTGAATCTAGGATTTGAAAATTTATATTTTTGTAGAAAGATAATATTTTTCGCAGAGAAAATCACTTATAAGGTAAAGATTTTTTATTTTATTTAAATTTTTATTTCTACCACTTTTACCTGAGACTATTTTCAAACACCTTTTTTAGTAATTATGAATTAATACACTATTTATAACAAATAAAAAATTTCACCAAAAATATTATATTTTGAATTTGCCCTCTTACTATTAAGAAACGGTTACCCGCAATAACATACATCTTTTTGGATATAAAAGCTAAAGTCCCTAGATTACACATTTGTATGAATGTTTCCCCTCTACCTGAACTTGACTTTTTGCAAAAAAAAAAAAAAAAACGATCTTGTGGCCCAATAATAAGATTTTAAATAATACCCCTGATAATATAGTAAAAGCCACCCGTGGCTACTTTGTAATATAAATCAAAAAAAAAATAATAATTTAATTCAGTTAATCCATGTTGCGTATGATTGTTATATAGTACATATTTTTAATTTAAATTTTCATATTAATCATACGCCACTCAATTTTATTTGACTTGGAATGTGCATGGGTATGTAATTATATTTATCAAATAATTTTATTTAATTTATTTAGAATATTTTTTAAATATCATTAATATTATCTTAATTTATAAGAATTTCTTAAAAGTTTAAAGTGCAAGTATTTCCAATTAAAACATATATCAAATAACTCATTACATAAATAACTTTGTGCATTAAATTTCATTTACTCTAATTTAAATAATACATACATATTTTCTAACACAAATACCCTGCAAACGAACACTTTATGTCACATAAAAATATTCCAAGTTAATTCTTTAAACAATGAGAAAAAAATCCTATTGCTCTACTTAAAAATTAATCTTAAATTTCCTCTTTTTTAAAATTTCAATACAAATTTGCCTATTGAATGTCAGAGTATAAGTACTTGAAATTTATTTATCCCTAAAAAAAATTCTACTACTTTTCCTATTAAATATAAGGGTAAATATCCTTTTACGTATTTTTTCCAATCTACTTCTTCTGTCTTTAAGATGGTAGATATTTTTTTTTTTTTTTTTTTTTTTTTTTTTTTTTGTGCTTTATATTAAATATGTGTGTATGATTGTGATGAATGTTTGATTTCCATTGCCTATCAAGTGCTCGTTCACATGTGTATTTATATATATATATGAGTGTGTGTTGGAAACATTTTCTTTTCATTTGACATATTGCAGCAAACAGTAAATAAATACAAACGTATAAAAAAACTGAAACAAAAAAAAGAGGAATGAAAAACACGTCGTAAGGAAGCAATAATAAACACTTACATACATTTATTCATTCATTCGATCAACTACACAAATATACATCTACATTCAAGTAAACTTTTGATATATGTAAGTATATAAGCATGTTTACAGTGAGTGACAATACAATAATAAATATTGATGTGATAAAAAAAAAATTTATGTATTTTACTTCGGATGAATTTCTTGTAATAAATTGCAAATATATTGTAATTCTAGGGTAAAGTTTATTTACTTTGAAATCTTGAGCGAACAGTTTGAAGTTTAAGTGAAAACTGCTTAACAGCAGTATATATTCTTAGAAATTTTACATTTAAAATATTTATATAGGATCATAAACATTCATTGAATGTTTGTAAGCACTGCTTAACCCCTTTCTTACCACTTACCACGATCCCGTTGAGATAAATTAATAAAATTGTGATCATAAAATCGAAAGATTTGTAATCCTAGCTATTTTAGTTTCACAGATATCGGGTGTTGCGAAACGCATCAATGGTCAATTAGGGGTATGTTGTTTGGCTAATATAAGACGTTTAAACAAATTGTAGGGCAAAATAAGTTTTATTTGTCATTTAAATGTAATTTTGTGATTATTTTACAAATTGTTATGTTAAATATGTTAAGTGTGAACAAAAAAATTGGAGGTGAACCATTCTAATTGAAATTTAAGGCAACTAAATAATGACGTAAAAACGTTTAATAACTTACGGTGGTGTAAGACTAAATAATTTCATATAATGTATAAAATAGATTATGTATTAAATAAAATTTGTTACACGTTAAAGCATTTGGAATGTAATGTACATTGCATTCGATTATCAGTTTGCGCATCATCTCGATTAGGATTTCAATACGGTGGTCAGGAAAGCATTTTGGTCCTTCCTACAGGCTGCCTAACTACGTTGTGTTTCAAACTCAAATGTTACGTAAATCGATTCTGTTATTCTTGCAGAATATTCCCGAGTTTGCAAAATCCAATTGAAACAGGATTTGAATATTGAGATAATGTACCAATTTTCAAATGACTAAGAAAAAAAATTAGTTTGCTTTCATTTATCCGTGCACATATATTCACAGATTTTTCCTTTATTACACCTTGAATATCCTTGGAGATTTTATTTTGTTTATATTTTGATATCCTCTTAATCTCATTTAATTGAAAACCCAAAATGAACTATCACTTTGAGTAGAGTAGCATAGCCTTTTATAGAAAAAAGCTGTTTCGAAAATTATGAAATTTTACCTATTAACATTTGTTTTTAAAATTTTTTAATACTTTGAATAAAAAGTAATAATGTGTAATCATGAAAATTGCAAATATTATGTTTTTCTTTAGCAAATTTTATGACCTTTGAAGAAAATTTATTATCCCTTTTTTAAGACAATTGAAAAAATTTACATCATTTTATTGAAGTCTTAATTCTATATTCGTTCTTCTATAAAGGTTTTCTTAACTATTTTGCATAATTTTAACATACTATATTACCTTAAAAATTTCTATGTTTTCAGTGCGCCACCTTGCGTAATGTAGCTAAATCATACTACCCCTAATTGACCATTGATGCGTTTTCGCAATACCAATTTTTGGGAGCTTGGTGTTTCTATCTCCCTAAATTATTTGTCAACAAGTGAATAATTTCATATTTTTTGATATCTTGGCTATCTTTGGAAGGTTATTCAAGATATTTTGTAAAATTTTTCGAATGAATTTTTAAATTTTAAAAAGGTCTATTTTATAGACCTTTCTTTGATCCGCTCTACCGGGGGTAAAAATTCATCGGAATTGATTTTTTTCCCCCAATTTATTTAGTTAACATTCCAAGCTAAATGTGCATATATAAAACATTATCATTAATTTTAAACAAAATTAGTTACGGTATAGGTAAATTTACTGATGCGAAAACGCAACAGTGATTGGAAATGGGTTAAGCGGTAAATTTGTTTTTTTATGAAGATACAAACTAAACTCAAGATATATGTATATTTTCCTGAAAAACTTCATATACAAAGCCATTAAGTATGTATGTAATTACATTTAAACATTTTAAGTTATTGACAAAAGAAAAGGATGACTGTAAAAAATATGTATATATATATATTTTTTTTTTTTTTTTCGTAGGAAACCGTAGAATGTCACTTTATCAGCCGTCTGTAGCTGGATTAAACCCTCAAATGCATATGTTCCTTTTGTATAGTTTTCATTAGAATTTTTTTTGTGTTTGACATTTTATTACAGTTATCCTTTGGGCATTTTAATAAAATTTTTTGGAAAAAGAATCTATATCATAGCGCCTGTGAATATAAAAATAAATTAAGAGAAATGTAAATATAGTTTTTCTATTTAAGATGTTTTCCAAGCGAAAAGCGCAATTATTCTTTATAGCCATAAGTCTTCTTGTTCCCCAAATTATTTTATATTAATATTATCTTTTTGATTATATATAATCATTGATGAGCCTTACAAACAAAATTTGCAAATGTATTCCTCTAGGAATGAAGATTGGTCTGTTCTTATATGATTCCCCAAATCTGAATGTTTAAATTTACGTGAGCTAGATCATTTTCAAAATACCTCTAAAAATACGTATTTATTTCAATATCATTATCAAAATATTCATTAAAAAAAATTAACTTCAAATTATAATAGAGGCATACTAAGGCCTAGAATATTAATAAAAAGTAAATTTTTTAGTGTTTAGTTAATCAGTATGCATGGAACGGCTCGGTTTTGAATGGAGCTGTAAGTGAAAGTGGTGTGAGACCACCTCTATGCTTTTACTTCAGGTTAATTAGAGAGTGGATTCAGGAGAGAACCAATCATGCATGGAATGGTAGAACGGACTGCAAAATATCAAAGGTCCTATGGCCTAAACTTGATATGGCAGATACAAATCTACTACTAGGCATGAAAAGGCGAATTGGGTAGTATATCAAGGATCGATCTAGGTGACTTGATAGAATTCGTTATGGGAATAGGCTGGCTAAGGGAGTGCTGCAGTTGGCTTATAGCAAACGCAATAGAGCGGTAGATTTTTCATTTTTTTAGTTTCATATCTCTCTGTTCTTTTCTTGGTCTCATCTTTCTCATTTTTCCTTTCCTTCCATTACTTCTGCTACTATTTCTTATCTATCACTTCAACGAAGGGACTCACAATGGACCTCTAGGTCTCCGAGTGGATACACAAGCACTCATCTGAGTACTTGTGTAACCCTTCTCTACCTATCTACCTACCTACCTAATCAGTATGCATGGTTTGAGTGCTTTTACAATATTATAATAGCAAAAATATACTCTTTGGTACTCTTTATGCGTAGAATTAAAACTTTTTGAAATAAAATCTTGATCATATAATCATAACAGAGGAGCATACAATTTTAAGTTTGGAGGATATATCCATCAGACCTATCAAGAGCGGAACTACGGTCAAATATTAGTGAAATCGGATATCGTTAACCCGTGCCGCAACGGACCTGAAATTTGTAAGGTACATTTATATGGGAAAAAGTAAGTATTTTTGCAGTTTTTAGAAAAATCTTGGTATTAAGTACTTTGTTTTGCACCTAAATGTTTACAAATTGTAATCTATGCATAACTATCTATCAAATAAGATATAAAAATATTAAAAAATTTTAAAGTTATTACGAATTCTCCAGGCCATTATGTTTTAGAACACTTGTGTAAGGAGTGTACAACGAAATTTTTAATTTTTTGATAAATGTTTAAATAAAAAGCTATTTTCAATTAAATTTGAATCCTAATTCTTGAAAAATATATTATTATATATAATATTCTACGGATTTGGGCAAAAAGAAATTTTTTGCAGTTTTTTATATATAAAGTGAACTTTTTTTGAAATGATGTTTAAGCTAAACAAAAATTATTATGCAATAAGGTAAAACATGTCGGAAAATACATTCTGAAGTTTGTAAAAAAAAATTGGTCGAAAATAAGTAGAATAAATTACAATTTTTAAGGAAAATATAATAAAAGTACACAGAGAAGACATATTTGTTGTGGCAACCGACTTTGTTCGGTTCCAAGTACTAACGCATAATTCAGTTGTTATGACCGTATGAATACGGTATACGTAACTACTTTTAAAAAGAATTCTGTAGTAGGAAACAATTTTTTTTAACCCTATTTTGAATAATATATTTTTTTTTTAATAAATTTTATTAATATAAAAACATAAAATATCTACATTAAATGTAATGTAAAAAATTAAACACATACAGGATATGAGAACTGCTTTATAGTTATTACCCTCGATAATGTTTTAGGTTTATTTATGAAAGCCATCTATAGTAGTACACAATAAAGAGTCATACATCATAGATACTTTAATCTTTTTGGTATACGATTAACTTGTTAAAGCAAGCTAAAAGAGAATATATTAGTCTATTAATATTAAAAGAATACTTTTAGTGATAGGTTTCTTACCTTTGCTTTGAAAGCTTTACGCAATTAGGGCTCCATATTATAGAATAAACGAGATATGTTATGGCATCTGCGATACATCGAATTAATAGCCAATAAAAAGGTGTATCCATCTTCAACGAATACATAAAAAATTTTAATACTGACTTTTGAAGGAAGTCTACGTGAAGGCAAATTATTAATGATTTGATTTACTTACCTCATATTTACCCATGCTTTATTAATATAACAGTTGATTTGTTGAGCACTAGGAAATATTTTTAACCTTTAAAAATCTAGAGATGTGCATGATATTGCTGTCTAAGGAATATATATCATACTTGGATTTCATTTTTGTACCATATGATTTTATATACATACTTACGGTCACAACTACTGAAAGCGGCTATTTTAAAGAACACCAATATGTTTTTCTTTATTATATTTTGAGGGATGTTTTTTTATAAATTAAATTTTAAAATATTATAGGGTAAGTGCACCTAATGTCGGCATGTACCAGTAGTCGGCATTTTTAAATTTAAACTGAAATAATTATTGATGTAAGATCAATTTTGCCATGAAAATATATTTATATTTTTAGTGCAAATGTTCAAAATATACTAATAGTAGCAGTTTATTGGCAATTTACTCCGTTCTTAAACAACATATTTTTGATATCAGTTTTTAGAAAAAAAAATTAAAGAAAGGCTACTTTCAAAGATGATATTAATTATAATAATTCAAGTTGTATTTTAACAAAAAATTATTTAGAAGATAGACAACAATTGAAACTTTATGTTAAATGTGTAAAATTTTGCGTAAAGAATTCCATTTCATGGTTTGGTGGCTGCCGACCTTAGGAACAAACAAATTTTATAGTATTCTATAGTCGGCATGTCATGTTAATTAGGAGATAATAATGTAATATTACTTCGGACCTAAATGTTTCTTGCAAATACATTTAGAACCTATTATTAGAAATATTTCATCGGAACTATGTAATGATTTATCTGTTATTATAAAGGGTCATTTCTATGATGTTTGTAAAAAATGTGTTAAAAGTGAATTAAAACTTAAGATTTATACATAAAAATGTTCTACAGAATTTTTCACCGTAAAATTTTACTATAGGTTGCTGAAATATAAAATTGTATCTGTTGGACCAATTTTCCAAAAAAAGATAAACTATAAATTCTATCAAGTATTTCATTTAAAATATTTTTATTTTTTCAAATTATGTTATATTTCAAAGCATAGTTTAGGGCATTTACATACAAAATGTGTCAATAAATTTCATGCCGACTATTGGATCATCACATGCCGAACACTGGAAAAATATGCCGACTATAGGTACAATCGATGTGTTTTATAAAATGCAATAAAATGGCCAATTAAACATTTATTTCTATGCAAAAATCTAACAAAATCTGAAAGAGTACCCTTTAATAAAGTGGTGCAATTGCTCGTTATCCAAATATCATGGTCACGTTCGGAAATATTAATCTTGAAAGTCAGAAAAAAAATTAAACTGCCGACCACCGGTACACTTACCTTATGTTCACAAAACTTTTTATTTTATAAATAATTTATTTTTTGAAATGTCAACAAAACTTCCTTCAAAGCAAATATATTTCCTATTATAAAATAAATGATTGTAACTACCAAGTCGTACTACTAAAATTCGATGCCGTCGACCAAATATGTTAAATTGATTATATAAAAGCTTGAATAATTGTAATAAAATATTGGTTATATATTTTATTTTTTGTTATAGTGACTGTTTTCTAATCATCCTTTTTTCTGTGTGTATAATTATTTTTGCATGAATTTCTATGAAATTTAATAGTTATATAAATGAACGTTAACAGCAAAAATTGCAAATTTAACCCTCAACTGATCTTGGGGTCTGCTTTTATAAACGCACTTATTCATACATATATTAAATGAAAATTTTATTGATTAATATCTTGACAAACCATCAAAATTAAATATAGAAATTATTGCATCAAAATCCAGATAAAAACAAAGTATTTTTCGTTATGTTTTCCTTACAAATTTAATTTTTTTTTTAATTTTGACCTTTGACCTACGTATTTTAAAGGTTATCCTTGACCAATTTTTTTATAAACTTAATAATATATTTACCGACATATGTTTTACCTTATTGTATAATAATTTTTTTAAGTTTGAACATCAGTTCAAAAAAAGTTGACGATATCTAAAAAACTGTAAAATATTTAAACGTGTAGTTACAAATATTACACCAACAACATATTTCCAACTACTGTAGTAGTTTCAATGCAATAAGAGAATTCTCATGTAGTTTATGTAAATTTAAACATAAATAATCAAGATTAGGGCGTTGAATTGGGGAAAAACCCAAGTACCGATCTTGTTATACTTTGCTCTGAGGGATCAAAGTATCACCAGACACGACCAAAGTTCTTTCTTCCGAACTCAATTTAGTTAAGTTCACCCGAATTTTCTTTTTCTTCACAACTTAGGTTTCTTATTATAACTCCTTAATACACATGGATAATTTAAGATTATCTTAATTTTATAATAACACAAAATACACATATTTTATACAAACCACAATGTTTTGATATAAAAATATAAATAGCATTATATTTGTTATATGTATACATATATTGATATTTTTTTTTTGCTCGTGGGCATATAAATGATTACCATATTTCCATCATTCTGTCTTCTTAGAACTAACGAACAAAAGGTGTAATTCTTTTATTTATTTTTAACAACTCTTTTCACCAAAATAAATGTATATCTTTTTGCCCTTATCTTTAAACAGTTTTCTCTCACACTTTAATGCTCTTATAACATACATACATAAGTACCATACATATGTATGTATATAAGTGTGTGTTACAGACAACAATCATACATTTACATTTTCACTCTTATTATTCACATCCAATATAAGATGATGATTTATCAAAAACAGTTGGAATTTTTATAACCATTTCATTTGGTTTTACATTTGTGTGCGTGTGTATATGTTTGTGTGTTGGTGTGAATATTAGGATTTTTTTATTATCTTAGCAAAACATGTATGTAAATGTAAGCGTAATTTTATATCAAAAAAATACACATAAATTTATTTATATATTTTCAAATTTATTATAAATATTGTTGTTTATACGTACAAGTATTTGTATAGAAATAAACGAGTACATACATTAAAAAATATGTTTATATTCGCACACATTTTAACATTTTTTACTCGTACATTAAGCACACAAACAAACAAACAAACCAGTAGACAAATAAATGTTTTTACTTACTTATATTCTAACGCATCCTTTCATGGCCATATGTGTACAAATACACTTCTACATATACATGCTTTGATATATATATATATCAATACATCAATACATGTACTTACAAAAATATATTTAAGCTTTAAAATTATGATTGAACTAATGAACTGAAATTTCCTTTATGGTTTTATTGAAGTGATATTTCCATTTCCAACTGAACCAATAAAACATTTATAAATACATTAGACTGGTATCGTTTTTAAGAAATCAAAGATAATAGTGAATATTGATAAAATTAACGATCATATTAGATATTTATTCTTTTCGATACCAAAAAGGTAACAATTTTTATAAAGTGAAAATATCATGAACAGTGTTACCGTTTGGCGACTTTAGTCGCCAATTGCCCCTTTTTTAACCACCTGGCCACTATTTTGGCCCCTTCTTTAAATGGCGACTTTTTAAGACTATGTGCTTAATGACGAGAAACTAAGTTGTTTGAAATATATCAACCCATTATATATTAATTTCAACAAATAAATTTATAATTTTGAAATTGTTTCACAGTATAGTGACATAAAAAACCGCGGAATATTTATAAATAAACTGAAACTGTTAGTAACTAATAAAAATAACAATAAAGTTTATGAACAGCTAATTATATCATCATTTGTTGAATCTTTTTAGACTGGATTGAAAAAATAAAAAATAAAAGATTCGATGAATACTTATATCCAAATTTATATTTTTACATTCTTTATAGCAATTCCTCGTGAAACGAGCTTTTTTATCAAATAAACAATTTTTAAGGAGATTTTTTTTCTTAAGTTTTAAACAGTTGGAGCCTTTTTTTAATAAAATCCCCTTTTTTGGCGACTTTTTATTTTGAAATCCCCTTTTTTTGGATACTTTTTAAAAATTCTCAACGGTAACGCTGATCATGAACACTATTTCTTTAAATTATCTTTAAAAATCACTATAATTTCTTAGCATCCTTACTATGGGCCCCCATTCGAATGTTTTGATTATATACAAGTTTATATATTATTTATTACAATATTTTTATTAACATCATAACATACACTTGTAACTCTTCACTATATAAAGATGAAAATACATTTGAACTCATATGTCATAAACATCATATTGGCATTTTTTATTAGGGTTTTATTTATTAAAAATACACTTGTTCTTATAAAATTATTTTATATTTTTCTTTCTTTCATTCATTCACTCATTACTATTCACTAAAAAAAAAATAAATTTATGTTTAATGTCATTAAATTTAAGAACAGATTTTAAAAATTGTTCAACAAGAACATCTTTGACATGTCTTGTGTTTTTATGTTTATTTGGGATTTTTATTATTAAATTTAGTTTTCCTTTTCCGTTTACAGTGGCTGAGCAAATTAATTGAGACACTATATAGCTAAATTTACGAACATAATTTATATGAAGTGGAATGTAATTGATTAGTACATTTGACAAACAAAAAGATAAATGGATGAATGAGCATATAGTTTTAAAGCAAATCTAGTCAATTTAGTAAAAAAATTTCTTATCGTTACTAATGTTATACAGTTACGGACAATAAAATAGGGTCAAGTATATTTATTTAAAATTTTTTGAGTTTTCGACAATATTTTATGCAAAATATTTAAACTTTTAATGCCAAGCCATTTCGAATATATTGGGTTATAAACCTATACAACAATAATATCCTTTAACATTATCCCGAAAACGGTACATCGTCTCAAGCAAAAATAGTCCTTTTTCAGTGTGGACAAAAAAATAGGGTCAGTAGTAATTTTTAAATTTTTTTGAAAAAATTTTTATGAAACTTAACTTTTTTTAAATCACGATAATGATATTTAAAATAAAATACTGAAAAAAATTAGAATCATCGATGATCTTCAATTCCGAGAATACTTCGTATAGCAAAGGATCTATAGATTTAGACTTTAAAAATATGGCTAAAATCGAAGGTTCCAACAAAAGATAAGTACCGAAATCAATCATTATAGTTAAATAATTTTATTTTCAATTAAATGGCAGAACTTTAGAAAAATTAAAAAAGATTAAGTGCAAAAAAGTTCTTTGGAAACGGAAAATCATCCAAAAATTTTACCAATACTGAAAGTTTTAATTCTATTAATTCGGTTAAAATTCTTCTTGGAACGTAAATTTGTTCTAGGAACATAAGAAAACAATTGGAGGAAACATTATTTCTTTGGAAGACCATTCTGGAATTCCCTGATGCTGAGATATCGACCTGACAATTTGAAATGGTAGTAACCCTCTTCGATATATTACAAACACCATTATGCTTAATTGTACATGGGACATTCAATGTTTCAAAATCTGTATTTTTTGGACCCATGCGAGAGTTTTACTACTGCTGCATTTTAATTGAAAATACAATTGTTTAGCTATAATGATCGATCTCGGCACTTATCTTTTAGTGGGACCTCCGATTTTAGCCATATTTTTAAAGTTCCAAATCTATAGATCATTTCTGATACGAATAGTTCTCGGAATTGGAGATCATTGATGATTCTCATCTTTTTTCAGTATTTTATTTTAAATATCGTTATCGAGATTTAAAAAAGTGAAGTTTCATGAAAATTTTCCGAAAAAAATGTACAAAATTTTAACAAAGTTTATGCTGACCCTATTTTTTTGTCCACACTGAAAAAGTGACGATGTAATGTTTTCGGTATAATGTTAAAGGATATTATTGTTGTATAGGTTTATAACCCAATATATTCGCAATGATTTGGCATTAACTGTTTTTTTGTTTTGTATAAAATTTTGTCGAAAACTCAAAAAATTTCAAACAAATGCACTTGACTCTATTTTTTTGTCCATAACTGTATGTACCTTATATTACCATAAGTGGGAGAAGTAAATTTTTTTGCAAATCGGAAATATTTTTCGAGAATTCTCGGGAAATATAATATGTATTTGTTCTTTGTTTTTATGGACATATATAATATTTCCCCCTTTTTAGTAGGTCACATTAGTATAACTCGCTCTACCTATATCTATATATATAAAAGAGTAACGTGACTGACTGAATGACTGACTGATTCATCATCCCATAGCCCAAACGGCTGGAGCTAGAGTGTCGCAGGTAGGTCGCCCTCTGTATAGATACACTAAGACGGGATTTTTGGAAATTCTAATGTTTAGGGGGTAAAAAAGGGACAAAAACGAGTAAAATCGGTAACTCTATAACTCCCAAACTAATAAAGATACACAAAAAGTTGAATAGTTTTCGTTATTCCTTTAAAAAATAATCAACATACAAATAAAATTTATGCCGTATTCATAACTTATAAATTTGGTACTTTTCGGAATTCGAACGTTTAAGGGGTAAAAATTTTACCTATTTTTGATACTTTTTTTCATAAAACATTTTTTTACATTTATTGACATAACCATACGCGTATTTTAATACGGGATCTCACTATAATTTAGAAACTCATTGGAGTACAATTTTTGATACTTCTATGGGTAAAAAAGGTACCCAAAAAGGAGGTAAAGGCCGGAAATTACATTTTATTCAAACTTAATAATGAATTTTCAATTACATTAAATATAGAAACATGAAATTAAGAAAATGTAGTCCTATGTAGATAAGAATTCACAAGAGTGGAATTTGTGGTACTTAAAAATACATGGTCCTGTGGGAAAGAATTCAAAAGGATGGACTTTGTGGTACTTTTTATTCTTCTATTAGTACTTTTTTGATTTTCTGTAATATTTAACCTAGAAACATGAAATTAAATACGCATGGTCCGATGTTGGAAAGAATTCACAAGGGGAACTTTGTGGTACTTTTTCGTTCTTCTAATGGTACTTTTTGAATTTTCTATAATTATGAACCTAGAAACATGAAATTAGGGATATGTGGTCCTTAGTTAATGAGAATCCATAAGAGGGAACTTTCTGGTACTTTTTTGTTCTTCTAATGGTCCTAAATGATTGAGAATCCATAAGAGGGGTCTTTGTGGTACTTTTTTGTTATTTTAATGGTACTTTTTGAATTTTCTGTAATATTTAACCTAGAAACATGAAATTAAGAACATGAGGTGCTAAGTGAATGAGAATCCACAAGAGAGAACTTTGTGGTACTTTTTCGTTCTTCTATTGGTACTTTTTGAATTTTCTGTAATATTTAACATAGAAACATAAAATTAAAGGTATTTGGTCCTAAATGAATAAGAATTCATTAGAGTGGACTTAGTGGTACTTTTTTGTTTTCTAATGGTACTTTTTGAATTTTCTATAATTCTGAACCTGGAAACATAAAATTAAGCACATGTGGTGCTAAGTGAATATGGATCCATAAGAGAGGACTTTGTGGTACTTTTTTGTTCTTCTACTACTTTTTTAATTTTCGGTAATATTTAACCTAGAAACATGAAATAAGGATATGTGGTCCTAATTGAATGGGAATCCATATGAAGGGACTTTGTGGTACTTTTTTGTTCTTCCTATGGTACTTTTTTAATTTTCTATAATTATGAACCTGGAATCATGAAATTAAGGACACGTGGTGCTAAGTGAATAAGAATCCATAACAGGGGTCTTTGTGGTACTTTTTTGTTCTTCTAATAGTACTTTTTGAATTTTCTATAATTATGAATCTAGAAACATGAAATTAAAGATATGTGGTCCTAAATGAATGAGAATTTATAAGAAGGAACTTTGTGGTATCTTTTTTCGTTCTTCTAATAGTACTTCTTGAATGTTCTGTAATTTTCATCCTTAGAAACATAAAATTGAAGATGTAAGGTCCTAGGTGAATCAGAAACCTTAAAATGGATTTTGTGGTACTTTTTCTTTATTCTAATATACTTTTTCGTAATTCTGATATTTATTTTTCTTTATTCTTAGATTAGAATTTCAGGTTTCTAAAGAGATATTTTTTATTGTAATTTTTGGTACTTTTTTAGGTAAAATATTTAAAAAGTTTATTGTTGTAAATTCCGACATAACAACATTATTAAAAATGTTCACACGGGAGTTAAGAATCTTAGTTTAAATTTATTATATAGTATGGTTTTTATAAAAAATTTCCGCTAACGAAGTAGCGGGTTTACAGCTCGTTATTATATAACCTAAATAAATACTAAGGAGATCGATTTTTCAGGGTTTTTGAGAAAATCCGTTCTCGAATAATTTGAATATTCGGCATTTGAAAAAAAAAAAAAACTTACATATTTCAAAATTTTAAAACAACCAGTTAACAGGTAATGTAGACTATCCATCCAATGTGGTTAATGCAATTTGATGATCAGTTAGTAGAAACAAATGTTAACGTCCAGAGTAAGTCTTGATGTATGGTATTAATATATTAAGATATTTAAGGATAATAAAAAAGGAGTATTAGATGCAAAAAAAAACAATTATTTGATATTCAAAAAGCTACCATAAAAAAAACCTACCGAAAATTTGTCAAGAAATCGGTTAAAACCGGTCGAATAAAACCGGTTCTATCTCCCTTATAAATACTCCTTAAAAGTACATATTTCCTGTGGTCGTCAATGAGTTAAAAGTGTGACCTGATGGAAATGTTTCATTTAACTTTTTACACTATATATGGTCTAAGGAGTAAGAATTAAGCTAAATGATTTACGATTCAACCTTTTTAAAATTTTTTGTTAGCTTTGTTATATAACTCAGGATTTTTATTTTTTCAAACTTGGGGCCAAACGCAAAATTTTTAGTAATAAATCTGTGTCTCCTAAACTACTCAGCAAAAATTAGGTAACGATATCTAGTTACTGATCAACAGTGTTTTCAATGCAACGCCAATATCGATATAACGTCTGCAATACCTAGAAATTGTTTTATATCAACAGTTAACTTTTCTCTGCATTACATGTAACTAGTTGCGTAACTATTGAGCAGATAAATATGCATATTTTATTAGAGTAATAAATTATTTAAGACCCTATTTGGAAGCATAAATGGTAACTAGTTGCCCCTAATGACATCACCGTGTTAAAATAATGAGTTAAGTTACACGTGTTATCACACGGTGAATATAAGTTTTCTAAGTTTCTATACCATATGTTTGGCAACCATAAATTACTCTAACGAATTTCAAAGGAATTGGTTCTCACTAGTGTCCATATAAAGTACTTCCCGAAATTCACTTTAAGTGCTTAAATCACATAAAAATTTTAACGTCAGGTCCAACTAGCTTTATTTATAAGATTATACAATTTTAAGGGCATGCATGGAAAAAATAAATTTTTCTCGAATTTATAATTTCCTTTCATGTTGAATAAAATTCAGAATTGCACTAGTTTCAGAATTGCACAAAATAAAGAAAATAAAAAAAGTAAAAAAAACTTTATGTATATATTCATTATTTTTGCATTAATATTGTTCGATGGGTTATAATATCAAAATATATTTAAAATATATAGAAAATTATCTTTTTAACGATACCAATAATTTATGATAAAATACAGCGGTTTATTTAATGCCACGTTTGGTATACTTTTGCCCCTATGTGCATGTTTCAAAAGACAAGGCTTCATAAATGGTTAATAAAGAATTTCAAATTGGTAAAAAATTGTGAATTTTTAATTTCATCGATAAATAAAAATATGTCACTTGATTATCTTCAAATTTAATGACGAAATTCAATAAAAAAATAGATTTGACACTAAATTATTTCCTGCCCGGCCAAAAACGAATGCAGATTTTATGAAAAAAGTCAATTTAAAAAAAAAAAAAATAATAAAAAAAAAACTTTTTTAAATTACACAAATGGCATATTAACATAACATTTTCACTATTGTTTCTATGTAATGTATAAAATAAACATCCATCTTTCATTAAAAAAAAAAAATCATTTAAAAAGCTTTAAAAATAAAATTTTTCAAAAAATTCTACCTATTACCTAAAAAATTATAATTGTATAAAATCGTCTTAGGATGGATATTTACTTTTGTCTTTAATTTGTTAAAATGTAATGGAATGAAGAAAAACCGATTTTTTTTTTAATACTTCTTTAATATTGACCTGTGTAATTATTAAATTCATGAACATTTTTATTAATATTAAATTTTGTCGAAATTTTAATTAAATTCTATTAAATTTCACGAATAGCTCTGCAATACTGTAATTAAATATGTCTATAACATTCAATGTGATAAAAGTATAAAAATCTGCCATTTAACCACTTCTCTTTGATAAGAAGAGTACTTATTATATTTCAAACAAAAATCTGCTATTAAATATATTATAAATTTAATTTATTTATTTTTTGTATGAAAATATTAATATTTTTGGCAATACACCCACATAATAAATTTCAATAGAAAAAAATATACTTATATAATATAAATCAAAATAAATCAATAATGTTCATAATTTTATTATTTTCAATTGAGTCAATGGGGGAATATCTACTAATTATAAATTCAATGTTAATCATTTTGAAGGTAATAAATTGATTATTATTTCAAAGGCGACAATAATAATTTATTTTTTGGAATTAGCTATAAAGGAATTATTTTTAATTATTTAATGTTTAACAATTTAAAATCAAAATATTATTTTTGATAATTTGCAAAAACTAATGAATAAATATAAAAAAATTATGTATATAAAAATAAATAAATTATCTAACTACCTTACTAAATTTAGACTACATACAGCTTTGGTTAACTATATTACATAATTAGTAATATGTATATTAGAGTGCTCCAAGCTTGTATGAAGGAAAAAAAAGTTATCCTATAGGCCGTCAAATTTCAGTTTTTTTGATACTTTGTTAAACAAATTTCAATATTTTTGGGAGATCTCATAGGGATTTATGGACGGAATAAAACAGCAAAAAAATTAAAATTGAAAGGTTTAATACCCAAATGTTTTCTATCAATTTGCTGAACCTTTCAAAAAGGGTTAATACCCATTTTTTTTATCAATTTGCTGAATTAATGAGACACCATATTCAAAAAGGGTTAATGCCTAATTTTTTATCAATTTGCTGAATTAATGGGATTGCAAACGGGTTTTATTGAAATATATTCAAATTGGCATGTTTTTAAAACATCGGGGTCATTTTGACCCCAAGGCCGTTTAAGGGTTAATTTCATTTTTTTCACTATCATTGTAAATATCGGTTGTTAATAAATAAATTTATTAAGTTTTATGATAATCTACCGAAAAATAGATAAAATTTCGACTAGTTTCCATCAAAAATTGCAAATATTACAAAATTTGACCTTTGACCTTTATAGTTTATGGAATAATGTCGTCCAAATTGTATGAAACTCTTGATTTATATTTAGAATTATCTCGATTATAAAATTTTTAAAAAGTTCCATTTAAAATACACAACAATGTGATAAAATGGCTGATTTGCAAAATATTATATAAAAATGGGTTTTTCTCGAAATCCGCTGAATTCAAAATGCAGGTACAGGCAAACTATAAAAGGTATTGACCTAATTTTTTACCGTTTTATTCCGTAGTCTGTTTTCCATAAATCTCTATGAGATCTCCCAAAAATATTGAAATTTGTTTAAAAAAGTATCAAAAAAAACTGAAGTTTGAGTTTTGAAACGACCGTTAAAAATATCAACATTTTTTGACCATAGCTGAGAACAGGTTTACGTTATTCTATAAGAACAAAAACTCATATTCAAGTAATTACTGATGTATTTTAAGTAATACAATTGTCTTATTTGCATATTTTCAAAAATATATTTATTTTTTTGTCACATTTCGAATTCAAGTGCTCTGAGTCACGTTAATGGCCTGGGGAATTTTCAATAACTTTTACATTTTTCAACCAATTTTTGTGTTTTATATCTTTTTGTAACACTAATTCTGTGTACTTTACGATTCTTTTACAATAAAATGCAAAACTAATTATTTAATGACAAAATTTTTGTGAAAACTGAAAAAATTCATATTTTCCCCTTGTAAATGCATCTTCAAATTTCAGAGCCGTTGCGGCACCAGTTAACGTAGTCCTATTGCCCTAATTTTTTGTACGACGTATTTCTATAACCCATAGAACAATTTTAGGGGGGATTGGGGGGTTGACAGGAGAAATTCGTTTTTTTGAGCACTCTAATGTATATATAATTTTGTATATGTATAAATGTATTAGCAAACAACTATAAACCCATAGAATTTTAATTGTAATTAAAATTCTTTCTAATATTTGTGGTATTTTATCTATTAGTTTAGATATGATTATTTACAACAAATTATTAAAATCAATTAATTAACTTAAATATTTATTAAACTACATTGATAAATTAAATATCAATCGTAAATATTATATTGCCTTAAAATTTAATAAAAAAATACTTAATACTAAGAGCTATTTAAAAAGAGTCTTTAAAATAAATAACAACAAATACTTAAATGAACAAAAATTCAATTCAATTAAGTTTCAGCTATATAATCATGTATGCATAATTTAATAAAATAGATATACACTTTTTGCTATAAATTTTAATCAATTCTCTAGACACAATAGGAGATGATAAAAACAGCAAGAACTAGAACAACATTAGATTGTAGCAAAATTATTTTGGCAACAAAATAAATCTTTTGGTTGATTGTTTAACAACAACAACGACAAATACAAAACAACAACATGGACATGATAATAATTTTCCATGTTTGGACAGATGGACATCTTATTTTATTAATTTTGATAAAACGAGGACAGGTTTTAAAAGTCATTTTTTTAAGAAAAGGAAAATTTGTTTTGGTTAATAAATATCAGGTTTTAATATAAGTTTCATTTAGCTTTCCTGGCAAACGGACAAATTTTAAAAACTTTTATTTTAGCGTTAACCCTACGGTGCACATTGACGTAGAGTCGCCAAAAATGGCGGATAATTCAGGGAAGCGGTAGAGCGCATTATTTATAGTTTTGTTGTAATTATTGTTTCATTAGTACGTCAAATTTATAAAAAATTTTTTTGGCCTAACCCTCTGTTCGTCCGGCTGTCTGTACACCAAAAAAATGATAATAATACATTTTTCTTTGATTTTTTTTTTTATTAATATTTTTACCCATTTTATAATAAATAATGTTTGATTTTCTATTCGAAAACAAAAATTATTTAAATTCTTTTGTTAAAGATAATTTTATTTTAATTTTTTAGTAAGTATTAAAATTATTTGAATAAAGAAAAAAAGTTTTTTTATTAAATGTTTACGAATTCAAGTATTAGAATTTACAAATTTTGTGATTAAAAAACTTATTGAGTTAATAAAATAATACAAAATTTATTTTTTTCTGTGCAGATTTTTAAAAATGTTTAAAAATATTTCTAAAAACAATTTTTCTAAAAATATTTTTAATTTAATTAAACTCAAACATATAAACTTGAAAAAGTTTTCCGTTTTTTGACGGCGTACTACACGGAGAGAGATAAAAATTACAGAATTATTTTAACAGATAATTTAACAAATAATTAAAAAACACGTAGTTAAAATAAAACAGTAGTTTTAAAAACAAAATAATTGACTACCACTCTATTTGTACACAGAAAAAATAAAAATTCAATTCAAAAAATATTTATAAAATTGAAAAAAAAAAAAAAAATGTATATATATATATAAATATATATATATATATATATATATATATATATATATATATATATATATATATATATATATATATATATATATATATATATATATATATATATATATCGTCCATTCCATGAAAGAACGCCCAAGAATATACCAAGTGTCCTCAGATTTTTATAAAATTTTACACATATAAGGTCTATGAGTGTCTATAAATATTTCCGTTTTCAAATTCAAAAAATATTTATAAAATTAAAATGCATTAAGCATTTTTTAAATGCATTTTTCTTTAAATATGCTATTAAATTTTTTGATTTTTTTTACGTATTTGGAAAGCATGGAATCTTTACATTAGAATAAAAATCTCAAATTTTTTGGACGCACACATGTACTGTGCATAATTCCCCTTTTCTTCAACTAGTTTAAATTTTTTCATATAAAAATTATACTTTTCTGGTATTATGTTAAAAAAATGTAACGTATTTTTGTTAAAAAAAATGTATTGTGTTATTTTTAAAAAAATCGTTAAAAATAGTAAAACTTAATGTATCAGATTAATTATTGATTTAAGTTATAATAAACAGAGCATTTTTAAATACACTTTGGAAAAATTAAAATTTAATAAATCGCAACTAACAAAAATGCATCTAAAAACTGCATTTATATTTTTAAAATATTATGGACCGAAAAGGAGATTTTCGAAATACTGACTAAAGTACACAAAACAAATACAATGGCCTTTAAAATACTTTTTAAATTACAGAAATTCATCAATAACTTCAAGAGATATGAATATTTAAAATTGCATACTTTTTATATTTTCTTCACTTTTATACAAATATTAAAGAAAATTCCAAAAACAAGAAAAAATTTTATTTTTATATGAAAAATTTGAAACATATTTTTTTATAAAAATTGGATTATGCATATAAGATTTTCTCGTCCCAAAAATTTGACAATTTTAATGTAAAGATTCAAATCTTTTCATTTATATTAAAAAATTTAAAAATTTTAATAGCATATTTAAAGAAAAATGCATTAGAAAAATGCAATTGCATTAAAATGCATTTTTGAAAAATCTTTCTTATTTTTAAAATGTTAGTCGTAAAGCCGACATATGCGAAATTTTAAGGCCGTTTAAATCATTAAAATTCACAAATTCTTCCCAGAGATATTGCTACTCAAAGTTACATACTTTTGAAATTTTTTGGTTTTCGAGAAAATTAAAAAGCGAAATTAAATCGCGAGTTTTTGCAATTTCACAAAAATGAAATTGATAAAAGGCTTAATGGAGTTTATGTATGCAAAATTTTTTTGGAAATTGAAAGCCATCAATTAAAAAAATATACTTTTTCGGGCGTTCTGAAAAAATGGTCGATATATAAAAATTTTATTAAAAACAATAAAAAAGATAATTGGTTTTTATTGAAAGGAATATGTTTTTACAAATATTAATGTATGGGATTCTATCCAACGACATGCTTCATTCTTTGGATAGAATTGCCCCGTAATTCTGTATGCTATTGCGCTAAAAATTTTTCAAACTCGACCTATAAGAGCGGAAATGTTATTCAGAAAACAATTGCAATTTAATCACTGACCTTTTGGAATGAATTAAGAATTAATTTTAAGTGATAAAGTGTGCTGCAAACCGCAAACACTGCTTTTTTGCTACCATCAGAGAACAAAAGGGAAATTGCTGATTACATTTTTTTTAGTCTTTTACTAAATTATTCTATAAAAAATTTGATTAAATGATAAAATGATAGAGAAATCACCTCATTTGGAAATAATACAAAAGGGCTTACCTTTGAAAGTACACACAAGATCCAAATAAGTATGATAATCATCATCTTAAACCGATATACAGGCATATTTTTTGTTGAAAATTTTTCACATATTTTTTATTTCTTTTATAGAAATGTCAAAATATAAATTTGTTTTTAGATTTGGTTTTTGGTTTTAAATTATTTTAAACCAATAAAATATTTTAATTAAATAAGTTATTTTTTTAAATTCAAATTTAAAAACAAATATTGCATAGTTTAAAAAAATATTAGTCATATTTTTTTCTGTGTAGTCTAATTTTTATTACTACTTCCCTTACATTATTTTTTTTTTACTGCTACCTTCTATGTGTAGTTAATACTTAAAGAAGAGGTAGCAGTAAACTACTAGGGAAGGTAGTCAATAGGTAGCAGAAAAAGTAGTTTAGGAACAGCAATAAACAAAGAACAACAAGAAAACATAAGTGAGCACAATGTGTTGTTTTTGTAATAAAACTTAAAACATAAGCTTTTATTTGTGTTTTTATTTTACAAGGTTGCCATTTTTATAAAATGTGTGTGTATTATTTAATTTGTAAAATTTCCTTTGTAATATAAAGGATTTTTTCTACTTTGTATTGCATTTAAATGCGTGTTTGTTTTTTATATTTATAAAATTTGAGTTTTGGATTATATGCCTTACATGGGTGATTGCCACATTATGTGTTTGTGCATAAGGAAAATAATACCAATAGACTCAGAATAATTTTCTGAGTAGATTTACCGTCCGTCTTGTCGGCTATCCATGTAAAGTTTGTGCGCAAAATACAGATCGCAATTTTGGAGACAATTTGATGAAATTTGCTACATATCATTATTTTTATACAAAGGCAAAGCCTATTGAATTTGATCCTCCATAATATTTTAATGAATATTTTAATGAAATTTGGCAGAAAAAAGTTTAAATATGTTTACTAAATTTCACGAAGATCGGTTCATATAAAAGTATTAGTATCGAGTTAATATTTTACAAATACAAGGTAGCAGCAGTAATAAAATTGTGAAAACTACACTACTTTCACAATTTAAGTTTTTGACTACAACTAAAAATACTCTTACCAAAAAGTGCAGGTAGCTGTAGTTTAAGCAAATGAACAACTACAAGTTTTAAACATTTCTTAAACTCCAATTTTAGTTATATTTTACTGGTACAACTACTTGAAGTCTAGTTTTTCAAACGCCCTACACCACCATTGGTGATTGGGGTATTATGTGTTTGTGGTGATGTTTGTAACGCACAAAAAAATCTTCGGAACCCCACCTTAAAGTATACCAATCGACTCAGAATCACTTTCTGGATCGATTTAACGTCCGTCCATCTGATCGGCTAGCTGTCCGTTTAAGCCTTGTGAACAAAGTACAGTTCACAATTTTAAAAACATTTTGATGAAATTTGGCACAAGAACGAAGCCTATTGAAATTGGTTGTGGTTGTTCCATTATTTCACCTAGCCTCCATACAAATGTCCTCCTGGAATAGAGGTTTAACGATCATAAATGCCTTAAATATAGCAATATTTTAATGAAATTCGGTGCGAAGAAGTTTTGTATAAGCATGAAGCCCATACAAAAGTCAGTATCAAGTGTTTAAATAGAATTCACAGTGCCAAATTTTATGAGGTTTGGTCTATAATTTATAACCAGGGCAAGTTTTTATATGCACAAAAAAAATTGAAATATGCGCTTGAAAAAGCAACGAAAAAAATGGTATAATATGCACAGAAATATGTAAAAATAGCATGAATATGTATATAAAAACCAACGAATTTATGCATTCTTATATTATTAATGTTTAGAAAATATCACCAAAAAATTGTGTTTTTGTTAAGAAAACTAACTTTTGTATCCATTATATGCAAATTTATGCAAAAATTTAAAATATAAGCATTTTTTGTTAAATTCTTTTGAAATATGCAATTGCTTACTTTCCAAGCGAAAAGCTTGAAAAACTTGCCCTATTTATAACAACTTCCATGTAAACCCACTTTCGGGAATCAAAATTCATATAAATGTTAGTATTAATTTAATATTCTGTATTTGTATGTTTTATTTTACACATAGTAGAAGTATCGATCCATAATTGGCTACAGATCTAATATATAACCCCGAATTTTGATGCACATACAAGTTGGTGAAGGGTATCGCAGGGTCGGGCTTGACCAACTATATCTTACTATCTCGTGAAATATTCAAAACTAGAAATAACAATTTTGTAAAGTTGGTCTGTTTTTAAAATGGATTTAAACGTTAAACCTATGAGAGTCAACAGCAACGTAGCCCAATACACAGAAAAAATAAAAAAAGGACTTCAATTACGAAATTGCTTATATAAATTAATTTTTGTTTGATTTTTCTCCAATCATCAAAATGATAGTATTCATAACTAGAATAATTGATTTTATCATTACAGCTTTTTCTTAAATAGATATAATGAGATGGAAATTGTTGGAAATTGATTTAAATTTATTTTATTTCTATATTTTTATAGAAAAAAATTTTTATTTTCCTTTATAGTTTATTAAGAGCTGTCAATTGATTAAAAAAAATGTAAACCAATTAGAAAATTAATTATATTAATAAATAAAATAATTAAATTCCAACATAAAGTTAGTTAATAATTTTATTAAAAAATAATTTGAAATATTTTTTCTGTGTACCCCCACATAATTTCTGTATGTTTTGCACTGCAATTAAATAATGACACTAGTTGGCAAAAAATCTTTGGCTTTTCAAAACAGAAACAGGTCGAATAGATAGAATTTTACGTACTAAATACGAATCTGCTTTCAGTTTTTTTTCTATCATGTCCTAGGTTTTTATTTCTTCCTTAATAAGGCAGTTACACGAGTATATTTCACTATAACTCAATAACTGTTTATGTGAATTAGATAAATGAAACACCAAAAGATGTAGACGAAAATTGTCTCCAAGTCATCTTACATGGGAGCTATTAAAAATTGTCATCATAAAATGTTGTAATTTCATAAAATTTTTTTGTACCAAATTTTATCTACATAATTATATTTAACTATGTATGCTCAATAAATTTTCGGGAGTGTCTCTAATATGAAACGCATGGTTATTTATGGTTCGATACTTTTTAAATCTACTTTAAATTTTAAAATTTATTTCTTCCAAATTTTGTCGAATGACATTATTAAGTACTTTTTAGTAAAATTCGTAGAAGATATAGAAAAGTGAAATATTTTTTCACACTTGCTACATAATATGTTTATGATGAATGGTAGATATGTATCTACCATTCATCATAAACATTTTCTTATTATCTCATTTAATAATATCATGTAAACCTCCGTGTAAACCTGGTGAACAAAGTATAGGTCGCAATTTTAAAAATGTCTTGATGAAATTTGGCACGACGTTACTCGTATAGGACAAAACCTATATAAATTGGTTATGATCAGTCCATTTTTTCACCTAGCCCTCATACAAATGTCCTCCAGGAACAAAGGTTTAGTGGTCATAAATACCTTACATATAGTAATATTTTAATAAAATTCGGTGGAAAGAAGTTTTGTATAAGTGTTAATTTTTGTGCGGAATTTCATGAAGATCGGTCCATAATTGACCATAGCTCACATATAAACTTCTCTTCCGGAAATTACACGAATGTGCATAAATCCCATACGTATGTTAGTATCAAGTTAATATTCCATACAAAAAAGGTTTATATAAGTAGAAACAACATTGTCAAATTTGGGAATCGCCCAAAGGTGCATCATATAAGGAGTGAGATCGAAAAATTCTTAATATATATAATATTCAATAACTTGGAAACGGTTGATCTTAGAGTTTTCATTATTTTTTTAATCATTTGATAATTTAGCATAGATCACAGAAATATATAATTTTTATGGTTTTAACCACTAATTATAAAATTTTGGACCATTTTTGATAACCCTTTCTTTGGAGATTTGATAGTTGCTATAGTCACTTTTTTGGAACAGTGTGCACATATTCCTTTACAATCTTCGGTATTTTGGGACACCTTTTTTGTGCTCTTGAATTCACTTTTACAAGAGCTCAATATCTCTCCACTGGTCTAAGCTATGAACAATTTTGAAAATTGACCTCTCTTGGTAGTAAAACTATGTTATTCATTTGGTACCACTCCAGAGCTTTCTTACCGTAGTGACATGATACCAAATGGGTCCAAAATATGTGGACACGTTGTGCTTTCTTAAGAAAAGAAGAAGTCTTTTTTGCAAATATTCCTTTATGCATATTTTGGTATTTATAGATCCGAATGTATCAAATGACTTTCCTGTTTTGCCGCAACTGCAAAAAGCTTGTCATACCAGGAATTTTGTAAGAAATTTTTGCTGCTTTTGCGTCATTAACTTATCTCCAACATTGCATCGAGCATTAGCAATAAAATTTTTTGAGACACAAGCTGCGAAGATTCTGCCAGCACCTACGTTTCTTCGTCAATTATACAGCTTGAGTATTTTTATATGAAATTTGGTTTTAAATTCCGAGTCCTATTTTTGGCTTGTAATTTTTTTTTTTTTTTTTTTTTTTTGCAGAATTCCAGTTTGGAATTTTTTGAACTTTATATGTTATCAATATTCCCATTAGCTTTAAATTTTCGCACCAAATAGTCGAAGCACTGAGAAAACTGAGCTGATTTTCTACCAATGTGTTTGAAGTTCCTTTCAATATGCCTTCAATTTTCTGGCCTTCCCAATATCATGTGGTCCTTTTTTCTTACCGAACTAGCTTTCACATCAATAGTCAAATTCTCCTGATACTGTTTAATAACATTAGAAACGGTTTTACGGACGACATTTAATTCTGTGGCCAATTATTTGTAAAACCTATTTGGATTTTTTGAAATTTTTTAATAACTTGTAGGACGTAAATCTTTTTCGTCACTTATTTTGATGAAAATAAGGACAAATTAACATGGTTGTTATTAAAAATAATAACTGAAGTATTTTTCCATGATAACTAGATCAAAAAAAAAATTTGAATATTGATTCCGAAAAAAGTTATGAGGCAAAGTGTGTGTTAAGAATTTTTCGATCTCACTCCTTAGATGTTAACATCAACGCATTATTCTGTATTTGTATATTTTATTTTACACTTAGTAAATGTGTTGGTCTTTAATTGGCCACAGGTGTAATATAAGTCCCTATTACGAATTTGTATACTCGAACAATGGTGTAAATTGGCTTTAAATCGTTCTAATTTCACTTTTTTATTATCTCAGTAGTTTTGGTTATATTTCGAAATTAGTGTCCGAAAATTTTTTTTTTTTTTTTTTTCATGCAAAATTTAAGATTTTTTGTACTAAAATTACTTTTAAAAAATGAAAAAATCAAAAATATCTCAGTTTATCATATTTATACTAAAGCTGGTAATGCTACAAGTAAAATAAGTCATGTATCTTAAAAATTATTGCAAAAATCTTAATTTTATTCACAAATACACTTGTAGGAAAATAATTAAAACTTCTTTAGTGGACTATATGTAATTTAAAGAGCTAAGCTTCACTTTCTGCTTTCACTTTTTTATATCACGTACTGATTTTCTATGGACATGACTAATATCACCACCTTATTCAGCAGTGACTGCCTAAAGTAGTGAAAGCTGGTTTGTGGTTAGCTGTGTTACCGTTTGGTGACTTTAGTCGCCAATTGCCACTTTATCAACCACTTGGCCACTTTTTTGGCCCCTTTTTAAATGGCGACTAAATGGCGACTTTTTGAGACTATGTGCTAAATGCCGAGAAATTAAGTTGTTTGAAATATATCGTTCCATTATATATTAATTTAAACAAATAAATTAATTATTTTGAGATTGTTTGATAGATAGTGATAAAAAAGGTGGCGGAGTATTTATAAATGAACTGCAACTGTTAATAATTAAAATCATCATGCCGAATCTTTTTTGACTGGATTGAGAAAGTAAAAAAACAGATACGATGAATACTTATATCCTAATTTATATTTTTATATTCCTCGTAGGGGGTAGGTGTTTTTCCTTTTTTTCTTAAACTATCTTAAAAAAAAATAGTTTGTCCAACAGACACAATACAATACTTGTGGATCCATACGTTCAGTTCTAAATTGCTTCGACGGGGATTTGAAAGACTGGAATACGAGTGAAGAGCTCGTACAAATGTAGAGAAGTGTGATTAATAAAAAGAGGATTGTATGTCAACTATTTTTGTGAATAAAGCTTAATTTTTGCAATAATAAAAATTGTTGTAAAATAATTATAAAAAATTTATTTTGTTAGTAACAGAATTGGATTTAATAGTTTTTCTTAAAATACAATTTTTGTTTGTTTTTGTTTTATCAAATAAACAAATTATAATGAGCTTTTTTAGGTTTTAAAGCAGTTGGCCCCTTCTTTTTTCAAAAAATCCCCTTTTTTGGCGACTTTTTATTTTGAAATCCCCTTTTTTGGACACTTTTTAAAAATTCTCAACGGTAACGCTGGTGGTTAGCATTATCTAACAGATTTGCTTTGATGGTAGATTTTTTATTTTTTTTTTTTTTTTTTACTTAATTGAGATATAATTTTTTCCTCACTCTCGATTTAACCACTTTTTAATAACATAATTAGGTACACTAAACATATCTTACAATTTAAATAATTTCTCAGATTTCTCTCCTTAATAATTGCGTGCAAGCATGTGGTCTATACGTTTGTGTTTGTATCTGTATGTGTGTGTAAACTAGACAATGTTTTTTTTTCCTTTCCACAAATTGTGTACATTTCAATTAATTAAATTATTCTAGGTAATTATATAATATAATGCATATATTATAAATAAAATTATAACATTAGAAAATAAAGTAATAACTACTCTTCTTACACTTATTATCTTTATCTCTCTCCTTTTCTTACTGCAATTTAGATATGGAATCAAAGACTATTTGGATATTTGCCATTGTTTATTCAGCAATCCAACATTTTGTATCTTGTTCAGCACCCTGTAAGTATTACATGCATACATAATTATATATTTCTTTTTAAACACACACACTCAGCCACAAATATATATACTCTTTAAGAGTAGATTAGTGTGTGTATAAGAGCGTGTTTACTTGTTTGTTTGTTTGCTTACTGTTTGTATGAGTAAATAAGAATTTTTTTGGAAGTTGAGGAATTATATAAGCAAACATTCAAATGATTTTCATACTTATTTTTATTATTAATAAATAAAATTAAATTTAATATCTTTATTATTTGTTTGCATTTACAATTTAGTAAAACGACCACGTGCTGGTGATCCCTTTGATACATTTCCGAAAAACTTTTGGCAAGAATTTTCATCACCATTCACTGATACACCGGAAGATGAAGAATTAGAAATAACAGAAACTACCACACATGAACCATTTCCTTTCTTTGCTGATCCATTTACAACTGTAAATGTGAGCACACAACTGGGAGCAAATGTTTACCTGCATTGTCGCGTCAATGATTTGCAAGGCAAAACAGTAAGTCTGTAGTTTATTTATTTATTATTTTTTTACAGAAAAGTTCATTTACGGAAAGCAAAAGCAGAACAGATTGAATGTTTATGGTTTGGTTTTAAAAAATTTCAAATAAAAAGCTAACAAATTTTGATTTCTTCATTATAAAAGTATTAACAAATATAAGTAATTAAGACCTAACACCATAAAATATTTAAAAACTATTGTAAAAAGGATTAAAGAATTCTTAAAATATTATATTTTCAAACTATCTAAAAAATATCTTATCAATAATTATTTAATTAAAATTTAATATAAAAAATCCAGAATTTGTATCTACAAGTTCCAATCTTTCAATCAACACATTACTCTAAACTCATATGTATTAGCCAACCATAAATATTAACCTCCATTCTTTATATTCTCTTATTTCTATTCAACACAATATGTATAATTTATCTCCACTTCTAACAAATAATGATAAATAGACAAATGTTTGCAAAAAACCGATTGAAGAAAAAAAAGAAAGAAAAAATCAAATTGATATAAATTGTATATGGTTTTGAAGGATGCCACCATGGATATCAATTTTCTTTTAAACATTATTTAGTTCTTTTTATAAATAAAAACACAATCGCATGATGTAACATGTTTTTGAAAGATTAAATATTAAACACTTGTTTGGCAAACACTGACAAAGAGAAAAAGAAATCAAACATAAATATTTAGGAAAATTGATATGATTTGATTTTATTTTCTTCTTTCTTATGATATAATAGCTTAAGTTTAAATGGTAATGACAAAAATTATTTACTCTTTGTTATGACCAATACTCAATTAAATAAAATAGATAATAAAATATAAATAACTTAAAGGAAATTATAATAACTGTAACGATTATTATTTAATATGTACAATATTATTTAACTAAACTAAATTGGTAGGCTAGAATATCATTGACAGTGTAAACGGTGTTAAATTCCCTGGTATAGCAATGGAAAACAAGTGTTTTTATTTAATCTTGAACTCTTTTTTTAACAATATTATATCAAAGAGTAAAGAATATTTTCTACGATCCTGTAGAGACTTGCTATTAAATTAGACCTTATTATATTTATCTTAGTCCTCTAAGATAAAGATGTCTAGTTAATACAGATAAAAATACTTACCGTACATAAAAAATTTCAAAAAATTTCGAAACTCTTTAAAACCAGCTTTAAGTTCTAATCGCTATTTTAAAAACAGGAAAAATGCTGATGGATTTTGTTAGACCTTACAATACAAAATACTAAAAGAAATCGAAAATTTTAACTCACTCTCCTAAAACACCAAGGAACTACACACAGAAAAAATTATTACCGTTAAAATAACAAAAAAGTACCACAACGTCCCCTCTTATGAATTCCCAGTAACTAAGGACCACATAAACCTAATTTCATGTTTCTAGGTTCATAATTATAGAAAATTCAAAAAGTACCATTAGAAGAACGAAAAAGTACCACAAAGTCCCCCTTATGAATTCTTTCCAACATCGGACCATGCATATTTAATTTCATGTTTCTAGGTTAAATATTACAGAAAATGCAAAAAAGTACGAATAGAATAGTAGAAAAAAGTACCACAAAGTCCATCCTCTTTAATTCTTACCCACAGGACCATGTACCTTTAAGTACCATAAATTCCACTCTTGTGAATTCTTATCTACATTTTCTTAATTTCATGTTTCTATGTTTAATGTAATTGAAAATTCATTATTAAGTTTGAATAAAATGTAATTTCCCGCCTTTACCCCTTTTTTTGGTACTTTTTTCACCCATCGAAGTATCAAAAATTGCATTTCACTAAATTTCAAAATTGTAGTGGTATCCCATATTAAAATACTCATATGAAGATTTCAATAAATATAAAAAAAAGTTTTATGAAAAAAGTACCAAAAATAGGTACGATTTTTACCCCTTAAACGTTTGAATTTCTAAAAAGAACCAAATTTGTATTTCTCATTTTTTGATAAGTTATGAATACGACATAAATTTTATCTGTATGTTGATTGGTTTCAAAGATACATATGAAGCCAAAAAAGTACCAAAATACAGTTTTTACCCGTTTTCTCCCTAAAACGGCCGATTTTCAAAAAAGTACCAGACACCTGTCAAATTATTTTTTAAATGAACAACGATAACTATTCAACTTATTTTGTATTCTTATTAGTTTGGAAGATATAAAGTTACCGATTTTACCCGTTTTTACCCCTTAAACATTCGAATTTCCAAAAATCCCGTATTAGTGGATCTATATGGTGGGAGACCTACCTATGTTCCAAATTTCGTCTCTCTAGCTTCAGCCGTTTGGGCTGTAGGATGATGAATCAGTCAGTCAGTCAGTAACGTTACTCTTTTATATATATATAGAAGATAGAATGTTAGATTTTGAAAAAAGTTGCCCAAACTTGCTCCAACTGATAAATGGCCAAATCACAACTTTTTATAATAGTGTTCCTAGATTTCAAAAAAACATAAATTTTAAGAAGACATTAAGTATTTTTTCAAATAAATGTTTATCCAATATATTAACACAAAAAAGGATACTTTCGCACAACAAAATGCATCAAGTTCAACTATTCGTCTTTGAGGGAGGATGTTTTTGTCGACCAGTGTTATTGTTTCCATCGATAATTTTGAGCCTGGAATTTTAATCCCTGCTGCGTTAGATGTGGTATCATTAATAACAACTGATAACAATATTAATATCATTACTTTTGTCATTTTTTTTTTTTTTTTTTTGTAATTTCCCTACATTTATCCTTAAATAAATTCCATGTTTTAAAGTATGCATTTTAGAATCACATTAAAATTTAACGAATAAGCTCTCTTATGTTGTGAAAAATAATTTTAAATATAATCCAATTATGTTTAGAAAATAATTAGATATAAATATAATATCATTCTGACCACATCTTAAGGTGTTTCATTAGAGTCAGAATGAAGTGTTGGACTTTAGGTGATCTCGTATTTCATAACCAGTGCCCAGTGGGACCAAATTCGAAATAAATGGTAATAAGTCTAGATCTTTGAAACCAAAATTGACCATCTCCAGGGTTAAAAACATGTCGGGGCTTATAACTTTTACAAATGTGAACCGATTAGAAATATCTTTACATTTCTGTATTCTCCTAAACAAGACAATCTCTTATATTTTAAGAGATATTTTACTTCAAGAATTAAATTTCTCATTTTTGGCCATGACATTTTTTGCGATTTTGTCCCATAATTTTTAAAATAAAATTTCTAAAGTTTTTTAAAAGTACGTTGAAATTCTCTATAATTTTCTAAATTATGTTAAAAAAAATGTTTTAGTTATCTCAATTCGATAACAAGAAAAAAATTTTCAAATTAAAAATTTCAAAACAGGTCTCAAAAATTTCAGTTTTTGGCTAAAAAAGTAAGTATATATATAATTTTTTGGAAAATCTTTAATATTTTTTGTCATATTGCTAGAAGATTTATGAAACACGCCTTATATGTCGCCAAGACACTATAAATAAATATAGTCTAGCGGAATTTGTTGGATCTGTATTTGTCTGTTTCTGTATGAGATCGATTACATTTGCGATCTTACATTGTTATGGCTTTAAAAATTTCTAACGTGATACTCAAAACACTATGTAGATATAAATTCTCATGCATTAGTACTTAAATGTTAGTAAATTGTTAAGATATTTCGGAATTACTTACATGAAATTTATGTTAATAAAATTTATATAAAATTCTTGTTAAATAAAACAAAATGCTACATAAATATAAATATTTAAATTATGGGCAACATTTCAGTATGCTACAAACAGTATAGCAAATTGGATTTACCTTTTCTTCTCACAAGACATACATACATACTCATAAGATACATACAAAAAAAATCAATTTATCTCTTACGCCTGATTTCCGTAACTTTTCGAACAAAAGAGCAAGTAGGTATTTCCTTAGAACTACAAGCAAAAAACGAAAGTGATTTACTTTGTTATTTAAAGATTAAAAAGTTATTGGTCACGTTACAAATGTATATTGATTTTGCAAACATACAAACATAAGGACGAGTTTATAAGTGTGTGTGTGCGCATAGGTTTTTCATAAATTGTTTACCTAAACATATTGAAGAAAAATTGTTACTAACATACATATTAAGAACCTAAAGCTATTTATATGTAAAATTCGTATAAAGATACACTTGTATTCAAACATTTATAACACTGGTCGACAAAAAAAAAATCCTCCCCTAATGGATTTTGATGTGGTAAACACGAATCTGCTTTCAGTTTTTTTTCCGTCAGGTTTTCATTGTTTTTTTTTTTTTTTAAGGGCGTGTCTAATATTTCGCCCATAGTAAGACCATTACTACAAAAATATTTCAGTTTATCATTTTTAAATAAAATAAGGCATGTAGCATAAAAATCGTTGCACAAATCTTCATTTTATTCATAACTGAAAATACCCATGTGTACCTACAATTAAGTAGAAATACACCACTGTGCAAAAATAATGTTCTTTCTTCTTAAAAAAAATAGGTGGACTAGATGGAATTTGATGAACTAAACAAGAATCTGCTTTCACTTTTTTTATATCACGTAGTGATTTTCTTTCTTATGGGCATATCATCACATTATTCCACGTTCACAATATAAAACTCGAGAATGGTTTGTCCAATTTAGACTATAACTCAAGAATCGTTTGCACGATTTTAGTAAATAATATACCAAAAGATGTAGAAGAAAATTGTGTATCAACTAATTACTGAATAACTGCGGAATTATTAAGTTAACAAAAAATTATGTGGATATAGCTCAAACATAATTTGAATCGCTATCTATTGGAGTTTAATTTATCTAAATTAGACAAACCGTTCTCGAGTTATGCAAGTGTGACTGCCTAAAGCGGGATCATAGTAGTCATGCCCATAAAAGGAAATCAGTACAAGATAAAAAAAGGGATTCTTGTTAAGCGCGTTAAATTCCATCTAATCCACCTATTTTTTCATTTAAGATGAAAAAAATAGAAGAAATTTTAGTAAAAAAAAAAAATAATAATCTTCAATTTTGCAAGGAAAATTTTTTTTGGACACTTATTTTAAAATAACTCCTAAAATATTGAGCGGATCAAAATTTGATAGTAGAACGACTTATAGCCAATTTTCTACGTATTTTGGTGTATCATTTATATAAATTGTGCATACGAGACCCATAAAAAAATCTGGATCTGATGGGAAAAAACTGAAAGTAGATTCATGTTTAGCATGTCGAATTCCAATTTAGACCACATATTTTTATACCCTACACCACCATAGGTGGTTGGAGTATTGTGTTTGTAACGCGCAGAAAGTGTCTTTGGACCCCCATCACCTTCTGAATCGATTTATTGATGTCCGTCCGTCCGTCTGGTCGGCTGGCAGTCTGTCCATGTAAACAGACAGGTCGCAATTTTAAAGATATCTTCATGAAATTTGGCTCGCATAATTATTTTAGCACAAGGACGAAATTTTGGTTATGATAGGTCCATTATTTCACCTAGCCTTCATACAAATGTCCCTCCGGAATAGACGTAAAACGATCATAAGCAGGGTATTTTGTGAGTATTTTGAGTACATTGTAAATATTGTAAAGAAAAAAATTCGGAAGCGTCAAATATGATATTTAAAATTAAAATAGTTATATTTTTATAAACATCGAAATCTATTAGAGATTAAAAGTTAAAATTAAAATATAAGAATGCATAAATTCGTTGGTTTTTATATACATATTCATGCTATTTTTGCATATTTCTGTGCATATTATACCATTTTTTTGTGCTTTTTCAAGCGCATATTTCAATTTTTTTTGTGCATATAAAAACTTGCCCTGATCATAAGTGCTTTAAATACACAATATTTTAACGAAATTTGGTCCATAATTGTCCATAGCTCCCACATAAACTCCTTTTCCGAAAATCACTTAAACATACATAAATCCTATACAAATGTTTGATACTTTCATTAATATTCGACACAAACAAGTTTTGTTTAAGTGGGCTCCTATATAAACCCTATTTCGGAAATTACCTTAAAGCATATAAATTCTTATAAATGCTACACACAAAATAAATATTAGTTGGAAAATGGTTACAAATATTAATATTTAATGAAATGTATTAAAATATCATTATAATAATTAAAAATTGTTTTGTGCAAAGGTTTTTTTTTTATATTACTGAATATAAAAAAGAATAAATGTGATTACAATAATTATATTAATTGTGGCAATCTATTTTGGTTAATTAAAAGAGATCTGAAGAAATTCGGGAGAAACAATCGAACTAAATTTATGTATTTCTACTAGATATTGATATTAGCTAATAAATTATTGTGTTAAGTGAATTTAAATATTCACTATATTTTCAGTTCCGGTAATCAATATAATTCGGTTATTATAATACAATATATGTAATAATTTAGTGCTTCCAAACAACAGAAAATAGTAATAATAAAAATACTTATAATGTTCATAAACAAAAATAAAATTGAAACGATTTATGCTTTTGTTGAAATTAATTTTGTTCAATCGTATAATACAACTAAATTAAACTTATCATAACAGTTTTTAATTACAATATTTTTTATTATAATCGAAACATTATTTACATCAGTTATAAACCAATAATTTAATACAAAAGTAGAATAATTTGGTCGTTCCAACTGACAAAATATAAAACTATATTTATTTTCTGACGTTTTTTTTTTTAAATATAAAAACAAATTATTTTAAAATTAAAAAAAAATATACAGTTAGGGACAAAACTATTTATACACCCATGCATTTCGTATATCTTCAATAATTTATAAAGAATAAAAAATTATTATATGTAGTTTTAATTCAGGTCCATTTTTATTGAATTATTTGATAAAAAAATAAATTAATATATAACACATTGTTAAAAAAAAGTACAATTTAAGTAAAAATCTTTGGGACAAAAGTATTTGTACATCAGTACTTTGTACAATTATTTGTACGTTGGACTCTTGTATGATGATTTTTTTTAAATACCGTTATATTTTCTTCGTTAATGGAGTTTTATTTTACAAAATAAGAAGTTGGTTTTAACGTTTTGAATAATAAGCACATCAAAAATGGGAAAGCGAAAAGAGTTGAGTTTGGATATTAAAAGTTTAATTATTGATGAACATAAAAAAGGAAAATCTCTCCGGAATATAAGTAATTTAGTAAATTTGCAACATTCCACAGTACAATACATTGTAAGCAAGTATAAAAACAGCGGATCTGTTGAAAATGTGCGTGAAGGTATACGAAATATATGAGGTGTACAAATAGTTTTGTCCCTAACTGTATATATATCGTCCATTCCACGAAAGAACGCCCAAGAATATTTTGTATGTCTTCCGATTTTAATATTTGGCATACGCATACCCTATGGAGCCATTTAAATATCTCCATTTTTATTTTTTTTTAATTTTGAAAAATTCGCTGATTTATTCGCGATTTTAATTTTTCAAAAAGTGAAAAAAATGACAAAAGTGTCTAACTTTAAACACCAATATCTCTAAAAGTTTTTAACGGATTTTAATGATTTAAATTGCATATTTAAGAAGAATAAGTCCACTATTAATGTAGTAGTTTAAAAATAATATTATCATTTAAAAGTGCATTCATAATGCAAATGCAACTTTTGTATGCATTTTTGAAAAATGCCTACCCTTTAAATTTTTTTCTTCTTTTGATATAAAAAACATTATTATATTTGCTACAAATTGCAATATAAATTGTTCTGGGACAAATAGGTTCACTATTTTAAAATATTTTTTTTTAATATTTCTTCAAATTTTTTCATACAAAAATTTTTTTTTTTTAATTTTTGTATTTTTTAATTTTTGTGAGCTTATTTTAAAATTAATTTTAAACATAATATTTCATAATTTGTTATTTGTGGTAGAAAACCTATTTGTCCCAAATTAAGTGTAATAAATTTTTTAAAAAAATTACATTTTCGTATGAAAAATATGATCGAAATTTAAAAAAAAAATATTAAAAATAGTAGATTTTATTATCCCAGAACAGTTATTTTTGCATATTATAGTAAAGATATTGCTTTTTAATATATTAAAAGAAAATTAAAATCAAAAGGGTAGAAATTTTTCAAAAATTCATCCTAAAATTGCATTTGCATTATGAATGCATTTTTAAATGAAAATATTATCTTTAAATTACTACATTTACAGTGGACTTATTTTTCTTAAATATGCAATTTAAATCATTGAAATCCGTTAACAACTTTTTGAGATATTGGTGATTAAAGTTAGACACTTTTGTCATTTTTTTCACTTTTTGAAAAATTAAAATCGCGAATAAATCCGCGAATTTTTCAAAATTAAAAAAAAATAAAAATGGAGGTATTTAAATGGCTCCATAAGGTATGCGTATGACAAATATGAACAAAATCGAATGACCTTCCGTAAAAAAATTGGTATTTTTTATAAATCTTTCGTGGAATTGACGATATATAAATTCAAGAATTTGAAATATTGAGTTTATTTCGATAAGTACATACATGTTCTATATGTATGGTTTATTTATTTTTAATTTCTTTTGACTAATTTTCAGAAATAAATATTGTGGATATGGAATTTAATAACCAAAGTGATTTTTCTAAATACATTTCCATCATTGAAACCTAACGTTTCATTCAAATATTCCTATTTTTAAGGCATGCATAAGTGTTGATACTCTATTCCGGGAAGATATGTGTATGGGGGCTAGATGAAATAATAACCAATTTCAATAGCATTCGTCGTTATGCCAAAATAAACATATGTGCCAAATTTCATAAAATTATGTTCAAAATTGCGACCTATACTTTCTGCACAAGGTTTACATGGACAGACAACCAGCCAGTCAGACGACCAGCCAGCCAAAAAATGATTCTGAGTCGATTGGTATACTTTAAGGTTGGTTTTGGATAACTTTTTCTATGCGTTACAAACATCAGCACAAACGCATAATACCCCAACCACCTTTCGTGATGTAGGGTATAACAAATACATACATATTTAAACAGAAACAACAATTACGAGAAAAAAAGGTATAGTCGGTCAGGACCGACCATATGATGATTTGCATAATAATGCGTTGATACTAACATTTATATGATTTTACGCACTTTAGGGCGATTCTCGGAAGTGGGTTTATATGGGAGCTATGGTAAATTATAAACCGATTCTAATAAAATTTGACAATATTGTTTCTACTTTTAAAAAACTTATTTGATATTAACAAAACTTTTTTGCACCGAATTGCATTAAAATATTTATATTTTTAAGGCATTTTAGAGTGTTGAATATCCATTCTTATGGGAGCTAGATGAAATAATTTCAATAGGCTTCGTCCTTGTATCATTAAAGTCCCATATTTGTATATTTTATTTTACACTTGGTAAAAGTAGCGATCCACATTTGGCCACAGGTCTATTATATGACCCATTCCCGAAAGGAATCATATGGTCGGGTTTGACCGACTATATATTTTACTTCTTTTTTCTTTTTTTTTTTTTTTTGTCGACCAGTGTAATCAATACCTGAACACATCTTATTGTAGTATATACATATGTATAAGTATGTAGGTAAGTACTTTCATTGATATAATACAATATACGAAATTAATATGGAAAATGTATATTTAGGTGCGTGTGCGTAAGAATGATTCTGTATAAATTTGGGTGTGTTAAATTTCCAAATCATTACATAATATACACTAATACTCTTAGATTTTAATATTGTTACATTTATTGCAAGTCATTTAACACAATAGACAAACACTTATACAAATATTGGGTAGGAAAGATGCTACAAAAATATAGATTTTAAATTGTTACTATAATAAAACAAAGTTTTATTGATAATCTTTAGAAAGTGTCAATAAATATTGTTTATAAAAACATAACCCTATCCTGGCACTTATGATCATAAGTATCTGAAGACTTTTTCTTACATTATCTTTATAAATAGGAAATATCATATTTACAAGAAATATATTTACTTTCCTACCTAATAAATGATAACAATTACATAGCACACCTTCTACTTAATTTTAATCGAAATCTTTTAATTCAAAATAGACATTTAATAATCTCATTTAAATGACAATAGAGTTAAATTTAGCTAAATAATCTAAACGAGACATAAAATCGCTTCGTTAATCATGCCACAAAATGAATTTTTAATTGTTAAGATTTCTTGTGTTTATCTTCTAATTTTTTTTTTTATATTAAGCTCCTCTATTCAGCTGAGTCAGCTAAACCCTTAAGGAAACAAACATCAAAATTTTTTGCTTACAAAAATTTAAACTTTTCTTTCTTCTTTTTTTGTTTTTTCAAACAATCTTGTTAAAATTATCTTATGTACATAAACACTTCTAAGCAAATACATACTACATATATTTATTTTAAAGTGTATGTGTGGGTGCTTTAAAGTTATACAAGTATATAAACATGTTTTTATTTTAATAATTGTGTGTGTATATATTTGTATATGTTTTGATGTTTTTTTGGAAAGAACATGTAGTGGCACTTATACTCATGTACACACATTTACCATGTAGTTAATAACAATAACAAAATCAACGATATCAACACAAGAGCAGCAGCAGCAGTAACAGCAACTGTAGCAAATGTAACACCAACATCATAACTTTGTTTTGCAACAGTTTGTTACATTCTACATCCGAAATGTACAATCAAGCTGTTTCTAAGCAACTTTGAACTTTTCAAGCTTAAAATATCAAAAAACAAAACCAAAAAAAGGAAGAAAAAAAAAATAAAGAGATAAAGTGAAAAATCAAAATCTCCTCAATTTGCTAAGGGCATATGCAGCTTAAAAACTTAATTAAAGGATGATGGTTTTTTAAGGCACCACAAACTTTATAAACTGTTGATATTTAAAATTTTAACAGTGATTTATATACTTTTTTTTATAAATGTGTATAAAATTTATTTAGAAAAAAAATGAAGACAAATTCCATTATTACATACACATATTGTATTGAGTACAGAGAATACAAAACAAAATATAAATTTTTCTTACACATTTGTAAATGACATTTTGTTGATGCGCCACAAATTTATTATTGTAAAATTTTTGTTAACTTTGTGATAAAAACCGGATAGGACTTAAAAAAAATATTTTTATACATTTAGAAAAACAATATATTACGATAAGAAAATAATGACTAATTTAAAATCACTAAATAAAATAAATTAAAAACTTAAAAAAAATATATATTAGTGGTAAAAATGTTTTCTATAACCGTGGTAAGTGGCATTCTGGGACTCACAATATTTTGCGAATTATGACAACAAATGTCATAATAAATACGAAATATTAATTTCAATATGTATTTTTTTTTTTTTTTTTTTTTTTTTTGTTTATAATAAAACAGAAAAATCGCCAATCTATTCCAAAAATCATCCAAATTTAATGAAATTCGGAAAGAATATTAATATTGACGCTGGTAACGCAAATGCCGAGTTTTAGATTGATTACCGCGATAGTTCGCGACTTATAATATCTCAAAAATAAGTAAAATTGTCCTTTTAAAAATACGAATATCTTCTAAAATATTTACGTTGCACTGAGGCGAATATACAAAGGTAATGAAATTACATTTAAAATGATACCTTGAACATTTTTTTATGTTGAATTTTGTTAGTCGATAATTAGCGAATTAAATTTCCCGGTCGCGTATCTCCAAAAATGGTATTTTCAAATTCGTGAAAAAAATATATGTAGAGGATTGAGCCATTCTGTATGTTCTCTATAAGTATCGTACTGGGACTCTCAATGGCTTCTGAGTTATTACAAAAAATATAAAGCAGTGTGAAACAAAAAATAATTATTTTAAAAGAAATTTTAAGCATGAATTTGTTCACTTTATTCGGTGCGACTTTTTTAAATAACTCAGAAACTATTGAGAGCCCCAGAACGTTACTTACACACGCAGAGAAAAAACATGGTTACAGCATGATCACCATAACTATTCAATGATTATATAGCCGTTTTTCATTGATTTAAATATACTGTGTTCATAATAGCAACGTTTATGATTCTGTTTAATCATTTAATGATTACCCACAATCAAAATTTTAATATGGTTCAATGAATTATAATATGAAATCATATTTATGAATAAATCCAATCATTTAGTCAATTCTACAACTATTTATTTAATAACATAACCATTCATTTCATTTTGCAAATTTGGTTAATTCTACAACCATTAAGCCATTATCTTTTAATGCCTTTTGAATACACATTTTTGTGTATCAGTCCAGTAGTTATAATTCTCACTTAGTTTATATATGAACAAATATAAATTGACAAGTTTTGTTTTTATTCAGTATGATGAATGTACCACATATCGTGGTACAAATTAATATAAAAATGAAAATATGGGACTATATATATGATGAAATTAGTTCATATATATGATAAAATGGAATTATAAATATGATAAAATGGAATTATATATATGATAACATGGGATTATATATATGATAAAACGGAATAATATATATGATAAAATGGAATTATATATATGATGAAACTATTAAATGATAAAAATATGATGAAATTGAAAGCATTACTTAAGAAAAGGTTATAAAACTTACTAAAAGTTATTAACAAGGTTATGAAGCTTACTAATAAATTATAAATTGGAATAATAATAATGATTACGTACAAATATACTTTTTGTAACCTGGCATATATTACAATCATAGTATGTTGCTCTTAGTTTATGGTCACAGGTACCATATTTTTTCTTTGCGTGCAGAGGACAATCAAAATGGCTCCATATTTTACATATATATTTTTTCAAGAATTTAAAAATACCATTTTTGGAGATACGCAACCGCGAAATTTAATTCGCGAATTATCCACCAATAAAATTCAACATAAAAAAATCTTTCACGTATATATACCATACACCACCATAGGAGGTTGGGGTATAACGCGTTTGTACTGATGTTTGTAACGCACAAAAAAACTTATTGGACCCCAACCTTAAAGCATACCGTTCGACCCAGAATTCAATTTTAACGCTGTCCGTCCGTCCGTCCGTCCGTCTGGATGTCTACCCATGTAAACTTTGTGAACAAAATACAGGTCGCAATTTTAAAAATATCTTGATGAAATATGTCACTAATAATTATTTTGACACAAGGATGAAGCCTATTGAAATTGGTTATGATTGGTTCATTATTTCACCTATCCCCCATACAAATGTCCTCCCGGAATAGGGGTTAAACGATCATAAATGTCATAAATATAGCAATGAAACCCGATACAAAGGAGTTTTGTGTACGTGTCAATCTTTGTGCCAAATTTCATCAAGATCGATCCATAATTTACCATAGTTCCCATATAAACCCACTTCGGGGAATCGCCCTAAAGGGCATAAAATCATATAAATGTTAGTATAAATGGATAATTCTGTATTTGTATAATTTATTTTACATTTAGAAAAAGTGTTAGTCTACAATTGGCCACAGGTCCAATTTTTAGCTCATACACAATGGTGTAGGGTATCATATGGTCGGTCTTGACCGACTATAGTTTCTCTCTCGTTTTAAAGGTAATTTCATTACCTTTAACTATTCGCCTTAATGAACGTTGTAACGTAAATATATCTTATTTTTGAGATACTCGTACTATAAATCATCTCAGAAATCAAGCTAAATCTCGTTATTTGCGTTATCAGCGTCAGTGTTAATATTCTTGCCGAATTTTATTACATTCGGATGATTTTTAGAAGCAAATAGCAATTTTTCTCTTTTATTAGAAACAAAACAATACAAATTGAAATAAAAATTTCGCATTTATTATTACATTTGTTGTAATAATTCATAAAATATTGCGAGTCTCAGAATGCCACTTACCACGGTTATAGAAAATATTTTAACTATTAACATATTTTTTTTTTTTTTTTTTTTAATTTTTAAAAATACCATTTTTCGAGATATTTACCCGCGACCTAAAAAACGCGAAATATGGACCATTTTGATGTTAAGAAAAAAGTCATGTTATACATCATATTAAAGGTAGTTTTGATACCTTTAATATGACATCTCAATAAATCTTATATAATAAATACTTTGAAAGATATTTGTAATTCTTTGTATACAACTTTGTACATTTTTTAAGCTATTTTGCACTTTCAAATCGAAACATGTAATGAAATTATCTGAAATTTTTAAATTTTAAAATTTGAATTAGTCTTAGTTTTGACAAGAATAATGTCTTTGCTAAATATTATTAAATTCGAAAGAGGTGACGAAATCAGCTGGTTGGTTTTAAATGGAATGACTCTATAGTAATCTTAACGGTTAGAAAATATTAATGTTATTAGAAATTCCAGCGACCATTAACATGTTTTTGAAATTTTTAACTATAAGCAGGGGTTCCCAGCCCTTCATGCTTCACAGACCCTTTTAGTGAGTGCCCTCTGGCACATTTTTAGTGTGGTAAAAATAAAATATTTATTTTAAATTAAATTGCGTTGCCAAAATTCATTTATTTATTAAAAAATATAAAATCTATTAACCTTTATAGGCTTATAAACAATTAAAAAATATGAATGCCCTTTACACAAAGCTTGGTTTAGTTAAGTTTAACAATAACTTTTCTAACTTCCAGTTAATATTAGACTAAAATTTATATACAATAAAAGCTCCCTTAACGGACAGCTTCCATAGTCGGACAGCTCCGGTAGGCGAAAAATTTTTTAAGTCCCATGGTTTAGGTGTCATTAATTGTTTTAAACTTAAACAGTTTTTTAAACCTTTGCAATTTCATTATTTAAGCATAAAATTAAATACTTTAAAAGCAAAAGATGGAAGGTTTATAAAGGACTTTCATTATATATGAAAATAATTTAAGATTAGAAGGGATGTATCCGAGATACCAGAAGTGACATCTAAAATTTGATGTCAGATACAAAAATCACCAAAGAGAAATTTTAAGGCATTTTTAAACCATTAACAACGATATATCACATTCTGCAATCGGACTTAAAATGGCGATGCTATACACAAAAAACGAAAAGGGCGGTATTTTGGGGCGTGGCAAAAAAATTGTTTTTCCATTTTTGGAAACCTCAGTAACTATTCTTTCATTCTAGGGGGCGACTGGCACAATTTTTTTTTTCGACCCGTCCTAATGTCCACGCATTGATATTGCGAATTTAATTATTTTATCATTTTTGAAATCTACTACTGTCACATATTATTTATATCAAATACAAATTTTTTTTCTCCACACTTACTTTTCCATGGTTTCACTATATTTTTTAGCAACACAGGTCAACAGTGTCATCATCAAAAATAAAATTACTAAAGTGACAATACCATAACATAAGGATTCACTTGAATATGTCATTTCAAAAACGTTCGTTTTTATGATTTCTAGTCATTGCTTTTGCAGTTTATAATTATGCACAAAAAACCTTATTTATTTATTATACAAAAATGTAAATTGAATTTTATTAGAATTATTAAAAATCCTTTTTTAGAAATACTTCTTAATCTTTTTACTAAGAAGATATTTATTATCCCTTTTATAGAAGAAGTTTTAAATAACTTTGAAAAAATTACAAAATACGAACTTAATTCTACTTTTGAAGTATTGAAAATGTTATTTCTTTAAAATTCCTTCCATCGTTTTTGAACAAGCTATATATATCACACATATCTTTAAATGTTTAAATAAATCATGAAGGAGTTAAATGAAAAAAATTACATTTTAGAATTTATAATTTTAAAGAAAATTTGTTTTAGTTTTGAAAATTTATGAAAATTTATTTGCTTAAAATATCAAAATAAGTTGAATTTTAAATTTTATTTCAAAATTTAACATTTTCGACTAATGCTAGTCATAGGGTGCAACTTTAAAGCAAATCAAAATTTCTTTTGTAACCATTTATGAAGTTTTGTCTTTTGGAATATGTAATGAAAAATATTCTGCTGGTAATAAAATTTTAAGAATAAGATTATTATATTAAAACAAGTAAGACCTTTAGTTTGATTACAGACAGACGGACGAACATCGTTAAATCGACCTAGAAAGTTATTGGTACAAATTAAGTTGGGTCTTAAACTTATATTTTTGGGTTTTACAAATTCAAATACTCAAGCATAAATATCTCTTTAAATGTAAAAGAAGTTAATATAAAAGGTGTTTTAATTACTTCGAAAAAAGTGAAAATAATTGTCTTTTTAGTGAAAATAATTGTCTCTCAAATTTAAATTTATTTTTATTATATTTTAACAAATTTAAAATATTATTTTTATCAAAAACAAAACATGCTTTTAAGAAAATAATTTCAAAAGCAATGAATAGGAATCATAAAAAAAGAACATGCTACCAGTGACAACCATTGGTTAAAACAGAATTTCTATAGCTCTTTTTCAGAACTAAGTACTTCCTTCCAATCAAAACCTTACTATAAAAAAACTCTTTTTCAGTTTCATATTTGATGGGTTCTTAAATCATTTTCAGACTCGAGTTAAGCGACTTTAATACCTGTAACTCATTCCAATTTTTTTTTTTAGAAAATGACTACAAAATTTTTTTTCTGAGAGCTTAACTCCTTCTTCAATAAATTACATAAATCTTAATCATCTTTCAAATGAATCAAACGTTTCGTCTTTCGTCATAAAAACTTTATTCTCAAAGTTTCTCGATAGCTAAAATTCCACCAAAAGTTATAGATTTTCTTCCTAATTTTTGCGTTATATATAAAATACTAAGCAACATTCATTTTGACTTCAACTTCTTCAATATAAAATCAATTTTATACTTTAGCTTTAATAAATAGTTTACATAAAATAACAAAAGTCAATCTATTACATCATGTACTTCTCCCTCTCTCTCTCTCTCTTTTTCTCTTAACGAAAAAAAAAAAACACAAGATAATGAAATGCCAACATCAGCGAAATTATTTCAAGTTTGTACAAAGTCCATTAACAACAGTTTGGATTTAGGATAGGGGAGCATTGAAAAAACATAAACAAAAATCTGGTGAGCAATATAATGACTAAAACCTGTGCAAGTTATTTAAGGAAAAAAATCCTCAAAATTACCAAAAATCAAGCGAAAAAGAAAAAATAAAGAAAGTTTTTCTATTGGTCAATATGTTTGATAAATTTTTAATCAATAACCCTGTTGATCTTTTTTTATTTTTGTTTTCTTTTTAACAATTTTTTTGCAAGTTGTACATCGCAGATTTATATACATTATTTATGTATGAGTTTGTGTGTGTTTGTGTATAAGCCGCAATTGTATAAGTGTATTAGTAATAGCACTTGAATTTCCCTGCCAACATTTTCTATCGAAATTTAGTCTAAAAAGTTACTACAAGTAGTTTTTGACAATCGGATAAGAACTACTTGTAGTAGTTTTTATTTTCTTGGCGAAAAAGAGTCACCGTTCGGGAAAAAATGTGCCTCAGTTTTAATAGTTTTAAGATGACACTTTTTAGTGGTTTAGTGGTCGAATTAGTGTTATTTAGAAGTGTAGAAAAATATAGTAGGAAAGTATCGAAAAATTATCGCTTTTTTACAATAAAAATAAATTAAGGGGAAAAAATAAAGAACAATAGGGTAAGTGTAACGGCAGTCGGAAGTTTAACGTTTTGTCTTAGTTTGAAGTTACCTGTGGACTTATGTAAACATTGTACATTGGGGTAAAAGGGGTCGAAAATGGCGTTTAATTCAGAGAAAGGTGATATCAATATTTTAATGATCACGTTTTATTTTTTTATTGATTATTAAATAACAAAATTTCGTTTTAGAATTTTAGGATTTTTTTTAGCAGAACGGTAAGGTCTGTCTGTCCGTCTATACATTAGAGTTAAATGGGTCGAAAATTATGCATAATTAACATTTAATAGGTAAAATAATTAAGTAAAAAAAAATTAATAATTAAAAAATTGCATTTTTAGAATTATGAGATGTTGTTTTGCTGAATGGTAATGTCTGTCCGTCCGTCTATATATTTGGGTTAAATGAGACGAAAATGACGCTTAATTCAGGAAGAGGTGATATCCAAATTTTGATGATCATGTTCCATTTTTTTTTTTTTGTTTATTAATTAGTAAAAAAAATGCATTTTTAGAATTCTAAAATATTTTTTGGCAGAATGGCAATGTCCGTCCGTCCGTCTATACATTTGGGTTAAATGGGTCGAAAATGCCACTTAATTCAGGGAAAGGTGATATAAAAATCTTAATACCTTCATTTGGCTTTCGTATTAATTGAGAAATTTAAAAAAAAATACTTTTCGAATTTTAAGATTTTTTTGAAAGAATTATTATGTCCGTCCATCTGTCCGTCTGTTTGTTAATTTTTGCAAACTTTCCAATTCAAAAACGTTTAACTTTTTAGTCAATAAATATAACTACTCAAAATTTTCCTTGTTCGATAGGTAATTTTGCTTTTTAACAAAGTACGTAAAATATAATAAAATCGGTTGAAAATATTTGACTATATATGGAAAAATCTTAGCCAAGATCTTGTAAAATTGAGATTTTGGAAATTTCAAATGTATATAACTCGAAAAATATATAAGATAAGTAGTACATGCAAGCATATTTTCTAAAGGATTTATCAAGGTCTTTAGGCTGATATAAAAAACTTGGAAATCGGGTAAGGAACAAAAATTCGCTAGTGATTAAACCTTTTCAATGACACAGTACCATCTTTTGAACCCCCATAGTTCCGCTCCTGATGCGTATATTAGATCCTGCTTCTAAACTCAAAATGCCACTATCCTTTGCTACGCCTATGTGAAATCCAACCAGCCGATTAGAAGTTACAGATTTATTTCGATTCTTCCCCACTGTTTAATGTTTGATAAAGCAAAGAAAATATTTGCACTTAAGCTGTTTTTTGTATGAAATCTACTGGAGTTTTTTTGAAAAAAAAAATGATTTTCTCAAATCGGGCTATATATGCGCACGATTTTTTTTTTTCATAATATTAATGGACAATATATATTATTTTTCAGGAAATTTTCAGAAAAAACATCGTGTAACATTTTAAGTTGCATTCCATAAAAGTTGTAAATTAGTGTATTTTAGGACAATTTTCAAAAAAATAACAAAAATATTAGGACAAAATATAATGTACAAATACTTGAAGAAAAGTACACTTAAACATCTGATGTTGATGGTTTCATTTTAAATTTTTACCTTAAAATACTTTTTATTTAAAATAAATACACTGAAAGTTGATGAAAATTTAATTTTTTACTATTTTTCAAAAACATAAAAAAAAAAAAATCTTAAGACCTCCTTAAAGGCAAACAACACAACCCAGCTTAAAGGTTTTAATTGATATTGATTCACAATTTTGTCTATTTTTATTCGGTACCCAACTTTATTACAAAACTTAAATTCTAAAATTCAATTAAGCGCCACATTGCTTGTGATTGACAATTAGATATAGCACCTCACTGTAAGATATTGTTTCAATTTTGCAAAGATTTTGTTTAAAAATTTATTGCTAAATTTGCCTAATTAATATATTTCATAAATTACATCGAATTTGCCTGTAGTCGGCATGCATTTCCCAATATTCGGCATGTAATGATCCAGTATTCCACTGAAATCTATCTTTTATGCCAATTATCCTATAAATAATGAATACATTGAATTCTTCATTGTTGTTGGCATCTTGAGCGTACTAAAACTAATGCAAATGAATATACTTTAGAGTGTGCCTAGAAAGTGTTTTCTTTAGAGTAAATGATGTAGGAACACAAATCAAATGAAGCGTATCAATGTGATAAAAATTAAAAATATAAAAAACTTTTTAAAATTGAAATTCAATTCCTTAAAACTGATTGAAAATCAAGAGTATGGCATATCTTGGTTCAAGAAAAGTTTTAACATTGGTATCGAAAATTGACTAATTTGGAAGTGTATGGAAAAGCATAATTAAATGTTTTGCTCATGCATTTCTGCTTTTTAAGCCGTTCTGGCGGAAACAAATCAAAATTTTAGTAAAACTATTTTTTAATGTTTTTTAAGTAGAAATCGTACTTTTATTCAAATTTAAACCTTTTTGTATATTAATTCCTTTTTGGGTTAATATTAGTTGTAAGGAATCTCCGGTTATCCCGGGTTTGCAGCTGGGGTAAAACTCAGTCGCGTCCAAGGTTCTTACATAAATAAAACACTGTTTAAAATTTATATTTCACTTTTCTGATTATTTATTTTTATTTTCTTCTATTTCTTTAATCATAACTTGTTTTTATTGAGACACTTTTAATTGAAAGCATCTTTATTGAGAACTGTGCTGTCTCGTGAAGCTTCTGTGTTACCTTGCCGGTTCTACACCTCCTATTTAATATCTCCTATGATTTTTTTGATCTTGGATGTAATCCGAGATTTTTTTTTAGTACCTGTATTTTCTGAGTGAAAACTTCCAAGAAAATATTCTACCACTTGGCCCTTAGCAGTGGGTATCTCCTGTCACTTCAACCCGATTGTAAACCTTGTTGAAGCCTTTAATCTTACTGATTGGAAATCAGTATACCCTACGTTGGATTGATGTGATCAGTTCAACCACTTATTATTATTATTATTTTTTTTCTCCTAACACTACTCTTTTAGTCTTTTAATTTTTATTCACCGGCTACTCACCACGTCTGCTTTGTTCACTGACCAGCACCCAAAAGATAAGAGAGTGCTTGTTAATATATTTCGCTTTATATACATTTCTTAAAACTAATATTATTGCAGTTTTCCTGCAGTTGGTTCAAACCGATAGTGGTTGTTGCACCGAACCTTGTTTTTCTGTTGTCCTGATGTTCGCTGCTGTAACAGTTTTGTGATCTGTGTGTGAGTTTTTATTTATATGGCTTCTTTGCTTTGTCTTCTTCTGTCTTGCTGTATTTAAATCTCTCCTCTGCTCACTGCTATTCTTACACTCCTGCATATTTCTCCCTGCTGCTTCTTCACTCTACTCCTGCCCTTTTCTCGCTGCTACCTCCATGATTCGTCAGTTCTGCTACTCGCCTGCTCAGCTGTGACGATGTAGGCATTGACGTCTTCACTTCGGCCTTTCTCCCTGCTACTCTCTGCTGCTACTTCTTCCTGTTGTGTTTTTTTACTTTTCCTCCTGTTTACCCCATCGACCTCCGGAACACTTTGTTCCATTTTTTACCCCAACGACCTCCGGAACATCTGAAAAGAAAAGAGGTACATAAGCGAATGTAATTCGCCCCCCAAAATAGATGGATGTAACCCATCTCCCTACCAATAAAACGACAATGAATCTTTTATTGTCTTATAATATTTTACACTTAAAATTATTCTTAAATTTATGTGGGCCAAAATTCCAGGAATTTTTGGTCCTCACATAGTTGCCAACGACTTTTACTCCTGTTTTAATGCATCTTTGCAAGTAGTTTCCACACTACAAACTAGCGAGTAAATCCGTTAACGGTACTTAAGCATTATCTGTCACTTATCTTCTTCGCTTTTAATTAGTTATCTTTATAACCACATATCGCTCAATTCGTTGCCATCTTGAAGGTAAACAATAAAATTGAGATCTATTCTCATATATTTTGAAATATAAAAACTATTCTGTTTTATTATATTTCTATCGTTTTATGTCCTTCCACATATTTTACCTTGCGTAAACAAATGTTTTGTTCATAAAAGAGAAACGTATAAAGTTCTAAATGAGAGAAATTCTAAAATTTTTTTTTTATAAAAACTCAAAAATTAAATTATATTTATTTTATTTTTCCAAAAAATATTTAAAATCTTTTCCCTGATGTTCTAAAATGACCATAATTTTCAATCGCTGAATATGAATTTATGAATACTGCTCATAAATACGCAACGTTTGCGTGATTTTCTTCGGTTATTTTTAACGGAACACTCTAATGTTCGTTGATATTAATATAAACAAATACCTACTTTACATATCCAAAATGGCATTTCCGTTGCTCTAGTAGTTTAAAAAATATGAAAATAAAATTGATGCCGATTTTAGGATTGAAAGGAAAAATGGATTTGCCTAAAGTCGGCAGTCTATGCCGACTATATTAAAAAAATAAATGCAATAATTTTTCACTTAATTATCGACTTTTGAAACAAAGTTTGAATAGATAACTTGTTGGTATAAAATAGCTCTACACTATTTTTTATTTTATTTATTTATTTATTTATTTATTTATTTTTTTTTTTTTTTTTTTCTTGAAAAAAGCTATTCAAAACGTGTTGTTACAGAATGAAAAAAATTTCACAAAAGTACTCATCATAGCATTATTTAATCATTACAGCTAGAGAGAAGTATAAGTATTTTTTCAACACATAATTTATCATTTGTTAATAACACTTTTTTTCCCATCAGGTCGAAATTTTTTTCTAAGGGCGTGTCTAATATTGCACCCTAAATAAGCCGATAACTCGAGTATATTTCACTATAACTCGAGAACGGTATGCACGATTTATATAAATGAGACACCAAAATATGCGGAATAAAATTAGCTTTAAGCCGTTCTACTATAAAATTTTTATCCGCTCAATAGTTTAGTAGATATTTCGAAATAAGTGTCCGAAAAAATTTTTTCATACTAAATTTAAGATTTCTTTTTTTTACTAAAACTTCTTTTTAAAAGTGAAATCATCAAAAATATTTCAGTTTATCATCTTTACCTCAAAGCTGATAAAACTACGGGTAAATAAAGCCACGTGTCATAAAAATTGATGAACAAGTCTTAATTGCATTCACAGTTAAGTTAGGATACCCATACATACCTACAGTTAAGTGGAGATACACTAGTGGGCAAAAAAATAAAAAATTCGTCTTAAATAAAAAAATGCCAGCTTTCACTTTTTTTCTATCACGTTATGATTTTTTTTGGACATGACTACTATGACCCCGCCTTTAGGCAGTCACACTGGTATTACTCGAAAACGGTTTGTCCAATTAAAATAAATTAAACTCCAGTAGATAGCGATTTAAAGTGTCTTTGAGTCGAATTTACTTAATTTTTTGTTCAGTTAATATTTCCGTAGTTATTCGGTAATTAGTAGCAAAAAAATTTAAAAAAATAATTTTAAAAATCTTGAAAATTTTGATCCATAACTCTGAAATTCTTTAATTAATAAAAAAATTATGTTGACAAATTCAGAAGAAAATTTCGTGTGCATCTTTTGATGTATCACTTATCAAAATAGTGTAAACGGTTCTTGAGTTATAGTCCAAATTGTACAAACCATTCTCGAGTTTTAAAGTCTGACTGAATAAGGTTATTACATTAGTCATGCCCATAAAAAAAAATCATCACGTGATAGAAAAAAAGCGAATGCAAATTCTTGTTGAACTCGTCAAAATCCATCTAGTCCACCTATTTTTGTTTCATGAAAAAATATATATATTTTTTTTTTTTTTTTTGCCCACCAATGTATTTCTACTCAATTGTATGTATACGTATCACTTATGTCAATCGTACACACCGTTCTTGAGTTATGAGGAAATATATTAGAGTAATGGCCTTACTATGGTCTAAATATTAGACATGCCCATAAAAAAAATTCAGACCTGATGGAGAAAAACTGAAAGCAGATTCGAGTTTAGCACAACAAAATGCATCAAGTTCAACTATTCGTCTTTGGGGGAGGATTTTTTTGTCGACCAGTGTAATTAATAATCGCTATTCTTAACTATTGATGTTTAAATTCGAAATTGCCGACTACTGGTACATACCGAACTTAGGTACAATTACCCTATACACTAAGGAAAAAAATTCGATTCAAAATCAACAACGGTTGTGCTCACATTGGTAATTTACGGTAACAGCTTTTTAATACCTTTCGTTAACAAATTTAATAGAAAACATATGTAATTTAACAATTTGATACCGAAATGGTTTCAACTTGATGCCAATTAGGTATCGATTTTCAATAAGAATTGAACACGCAGTGTTTAATTTAAACACATACGGTGTAGATTCACTATTGACACAGAATGGTATCGTTTTCAACACGTATGTGATTGATATTTCTCTGGGTGTATGATAAATATAATAGAACTTAAAAACATAACTTATTTTTATATACAATATTTTAGTATTTTATTTAATTCATTTTCACTTCAAAATTAGTGAGTTATTTTTTAATTTAATCTATTTTTTATCCGTCACTATAAAAAATTTCATTGAACACTTTTAAATTTTAACCTTTACTGAGCAAATCACATCGTGATCGTTCTCTTTTCTTTGTTCTGGAAGGTAAACAGTCGCCTAAAACAAGATTTTTGGATTATAATTCGATGTTAATGTGTTTTGTTATTGTAATTTGTGTATTTTCTACATTTGAACGTCTAAAAGTGACTAAAAAGACACTGTTTAATAGAAGAATCCAAAAACTCATTTCCAATTGCTGGCAGGGTTGTAGTCCATAAAATAGAGTGGTAATTTAGTTTATGTTGATGCATGTTGCTAGTAGCAACACTGATGGTTATTGATGTTGATGTTGTTACTCTTCGTACTACACAACTACAACATCAACATAGTCGTCAACAATATCAACATCATCATCAACAGCAGCAACATCATCATCTTCATCATAATGTTTATTTGGCTGGTATGCTCTGAAAAAAAAATCACATGCTGTTTTCTATTTTTTGAGTTGAAACGTGTGCGGAATTGCTGACAGTTTCTATATTCGTGAGATGAATACCTATAAAATTTATTTAACTAGAAAATAACATACACTTGTATATACTTATAGAAATAGAATATGTACTTACCTACATACCTTACAGGTATAAACATAGATTTATAGTGGAACTAAGAATAATTTATGCTGAATACAAGTTTAAACATTTTTTATAAAAACTCTTGTTTTACATTCATTTGTACACATGCCTGCATATAGTAATAAAACATTCAAATATAGGCTATAATCACTTTAAATTCTTATTTCGGATAAATTTTAATAAGGATCTTTAAATCGAAATTGGTGATGCACACAAGTTTTGAGACATATAGTAAACACAGTAATTATATGTTTTGTCCTACAATGCAAAACGATTTTTTCATTATTATATAAAAATATTACTCTAAGACTCACTTAATGCATACCATAGACTTAGGCTTTCTAAGTTGAAAAAAAAAAAAACTATTTTTATTCAAAGCTCCAATTTTTCTGTAAATGGCTCTTTTCATTTTTGGAAATTTTTTCATAATTTTGTGATTTTTTTATTTTAGCGACGTAATTTTTATTATTATAAATTTAAAGCAGTGTCGGGCATTTCGTAAATTTCTCTTTCACGCGGCGCTATACTACAATATTCCTTTTAAGTTGTGAAGTTTTTTTATTTTTTAATTTATAGAATTGTATTGACGTTTTTATATGTTAATTTTTAATATTTTTTAATAATATAGCCATTTTTTGTGGTTTTACTTTTTTATACCCACCATCAAAAAGATGGGGGGTATATTGATTATGTCATTCCGTGTGTAACATGTTGAAGAAATCATCTAAGACCCTACAAAGTATATACATTCTGGGTCCTGGTTAGTTGAAAGCAGAATAGCACTCGAACGGAGCAACGTAGAGAGACGAAATTTGGCACAAATATTTGCCTTATATGAGGTTTGTTTGGGATTGAAAATGGGCAAAATCGGTTCACAAACAAAAAAGTTATGGGCTAAAGACTAGAAACACAGGGTGTCCGTTTTATACTTTTCAGCTGATATTTCTGCAACAAAAGCATGTACGATTGCGAAATTTTGTACATATAGTTTGGGGATCGATATCAGCTCGGAAGCCAAAAATGGGCGTGGTCCGCCCACTTTACCGCCCACCTCCCATATAAGGTGAAAATCAATGAAATTGTGTTCAAATAGTTCAAGGACTAATGCAAACTCGGAAACTAAAAATGGGCGTGGCCCGCCCACTTTACCCCCTTCTCTCATATAACTTAAAATGTGAAAAAGTTGATGGTGGGTATATAGATTCGGCCGGGCCGAATATTTGCGCTTGTTTTCTCTGTCCATGTAAACCTTGTGCACAAAGTACAGGTCCCAATTTTGAAGATTATTTGATGAAATTTGGCACATATGTTTATTTTAGCATAACAACGAACGCTATTGAAATTGGTCATGATCGTTTCACTATTATTTCACTTCGCCGCAATAGAGTCTTAACACTTAGAGATGACTTCAAAATAGGAATATTTTAATGAAATTTAGCACAAATAAGTTTTATATAAGCACAAATTTGCGAAATTTCATGAAGATAGGTCCATAATTGACCATAGCTCTGCCAGCCCTCCCCCGAAAATCACTTTAATGTGCATTAGTCTGACAGAAATGTTAATTATGTTAATATTTAACACAAATAAGGTTTATATAAGTAAAAAAAAATGATGTCGATCGAAATGGTGTAGGATATCATTTGGTCGGTTTTGACCGACTATACTTTTCTCGTTTATCGTTATTATTAATATTGAGATTTTTTTCCATTTCTGCGGTTTTTTATGTTATTTTTTTTAATTTTATTATTTTTGCAATTGGCCGTTTTTTTAATGTTAGAATTTTGGAATATATCGCTTTTTCTTTTTTGAGATTTGGAGATTTTTTTATCGTCATAGCGCTTTTTAACAATTTAAAGATTTTTCGTAATTGAGCAATTTTTTGTACTTTCATGTTTTTTATCTTAGCAAGTTTTTCCAAATTATTCGAATTTGTTAATTTTTCCCTTTTATTTATTATATTTTTTTAATTTTTTGCTTTATTCGTTACTTCAAGATTTTTCGTTGTTCAGCGTTTTTTCCAATTTTTTTTTTTTTTTTTAATATAACAACGTTTTTTATTTCGTTTGGCTTTTTAGGAAACATTTAGTTTTTGTTTTTTTTTAATTATTTATCATTTGCCTAAAAAAATCACATTAACAATTAACATTAAAAATACATGAAAATACAAATTTGTTTCCTATTACCTAAGAGATGTTCGGAAGTACTAAACATTTAATAGCTTTTTTTATTTTTTCCTTATTATTTTAAGCATTAGAAAAAGGGGTTTTAATTTCCCCATCTTTTTCAACTTCTGGGAATCAGGCTTTTATTTTAAAAATTCCCTGGAATTCCCGAGAATTCATGAAAAATACAATATTGTTTAAAAAGCATAAAAAAATAATAAAACTTATTTGGCTATGTCTGGCGATCAATTAGTGTAATTTTTATGCTAAAGATGTTTTCGCTATAAATCATTTAAAGACATTTTAAGCTCAAGGTTTAGTAGATATCCGATACCTTAAAAATATTGTAAAAACATATTGAATTAAACCGAAAACCTCTGTGTAGCACATACATTTACTTGTGTCCAAATTAAAAATTGAAGTTATAACACAAAATCGAAAATTATTTGGACTTTATTAAAATAGAAAATACCCATTCGCTTTCAACAGATTTTGGTTCTTTACTCAACAATGAATTTCGTGTTATTATAACAATGTCATGAAACATACAGAACTTCATGCTGTCAAACGAATTCTGATTTTCAGATGCAAGGAAATATTTTCTTGGTTATAATAAGTTACATTTTTTTTTTATTTTATATAATCTTCGATTTTTAAAATATTGAAATTGCACATTTTGCAGTTGTTTTTAATTCCCGGAATTCCAAACAAAAAATCGGGATGTGAAAAATTATCAAAATTCCCGGAAAATTCGTCCCGGGAATAAATAAACATTTAAAATTACACTTGTTTTATTAAAACATGTTGTGTTAGTAATCTTTTAATACAATATTAAATAAAAATATTTTGTTTTAATCATATTGCTACTAATAACCGAATAACTATGGAAATATTAACTGAACAAAAAATTATGTAAATTCAGCTCAAAGATAATTTAAATCGCTATCTATTGGAGTTTAATTTATCATAATTGGACAAATCGTTCTCGTGTAATACAAGTGTGACTGCCTAAAGGCTGGGTCACAGTAGACAATCCCACAAAAGAAGTCAATACGTAATAGCAAAAAGGTGAGAGCTGAATCTTGTTTATCACGTTAAATTACATCTAATTCACCTATTTTTTATTTAAGACGAAAAAGTGTATCTCCACTTAACTGTAGGCATGCATGGGTATTTTAACTTAACTGTAGTTTTAACAGCCTTGAGATAAAGATGATAAACTGAAACATTTTTGATGTTTTCACTTTATTTTATTTTATTTATTTTTAAATTTTAGTAAAGAAAATGTCTTCAATTTAGTTTGAAAAATTGTTTTTCCAACACTTATTTCGAAATATCTTCTAAACTATTGAGCGGATAAAAATTGTATAGTAAAACGACTTAAAACAAATTTTATTCCGCATACTTTGGTGTATCATTTAGATAAATTGCATACCGTTCTCGAGTTATAGTGAAATATTCTCAGGTAATCAGCTTATTTAGGTTGCAATATTAGACACGCCCATAAACAAAAATCTCGACCTGATAGGAAAAAACTGAAAGCAGATTCTAGTTTATCATGCGGAATTCCATCTGGTCTAAATTTTTTTTTATTTTTTTTTTTTTTTGAAGGAGCACGAAAAATTTGTTTTTTTTGTCACCAGTGTTATTAAAACAGAAAAAGCATTTAATTGCTTAAAATACTATTTTTAACAAATTAATTTGTGATTACTTCATTTCACGTTATGTACTTAATTGGATCTCAAATGACTATAGTAGACAATATCAAAAATTTTTGATTTTAGCCCTTCAAAAAAAAAATATTATTTTTTTTTTTTTTTTTTTTTTTTTTTTTTTTTTTTTTTGTGGCACATTAAAATCCTTTTATATACATGTAGAATCAGTTCGCGTTAATCATTTCATGTGAGTGGTACGAAAATTATGGCGGTTTTAAGTTGAACATATAAACATTTTTACAAACTAGAAGTTTATTTACAATTCTGGTCAAAATTACACTTAATTTTAAAACCTACTGAGTTATTCAAATAAAATTTATGATATTTTCAATGTTTAATGGTATTAGTGCAGCATATTTTAGGGTTTCCAAGTAAAAATTTTCTTTTCAATATTGAATGAAAATATATTTTGTTAGAGTATATTACAAAGAAATGCTGTTTAATACTGTGATCCTTTTTTAACACAAGAAAATATGTTTTGGTCCATAAAATGTTTATCTCTCAAAGTTTTTTGATGCGCCTCCGAATTTTTATTAAGCATAACAAACACTTACTAATTATGTCAATTATAGTTAATGTCATGCTGTCCACACGATGTGCCTTAGCGAAATGTTTTGACAAAAGTGTACCGTTTTCAATTATCAACGTCATTTGACTTAAATTTATGATCCCGATTAATTATATTTATCGCCTTTCTTCTATCTATATATCCAATATTTGTTTAAATTGCAATTTTGTGTATAAAAATACAAAACCAAAAAGTGCAGCTTTTGCATAATTTTCGAAAAGTCCATAAAATTCTTGTATTAAATTTATTTATAATGCTCCTCTGATTTTGTTATGCAAAATGACAAAAAACTAAGTTCACGCAGTCATCCAAGCAATTCTATATGAAAATGTGAATGTGCCCCGCGAAAAACTGACTTTTTGAAAAATTTTCGCACTTGTTTTCCAAACTTTGAGACTATCTACTACGTTGACTATTTCGGGCACATCAACGGGATATAGCGCAAAATACGCACAATTACAACAAGTATCAATCCCTATCCCAAATTTTGTATTCGGTTGAGGGGCACACGGACCCCGCCCAAAAAATTGAAAAATTTAAAAAACTAAAAAATTTTATCATCAAAACTCGACTGCCCTGTATTTAACTGTTGAAAGTCTGTACAACCACAAAGATGGTGCAGAAATAATCTATAAAGTCCGACTAGTTTACTTATGATAGAATGAGATCAAAAAGTATGAACGCGCGAACAAAAATTGTAGAAGAATGGGAAAAACTTAAGTAATTTTTATCAGTTATTCTATAATCTTGAACTTTGAACAACAATCATAATTACAAAAAGAAACCTATTATGCTAAAATTTTGCACTCTATTAGTTTCAAGTCTTGTGAGTTCAGACATGTAACTAATTTGTTTAAAATATCATTACCACAAAACTTATTAAGGATTTAAGTCAGTTTCAGTCAGGTCAAAAATTTTTGATAATGGCCCATATACTTTTACACTTTTCTTGGAACGTGTGATATAATTGCTTTCAAAAGACTTCAGACTTTATCGCAAAGTATATAAAAAAAGCCACAATTTGTATAAAGTTCAACTCATGTGATATGAATTGCTTGCGAAAATTGTATAACTTATTATTAGTTATACTCTAAATTGTGTTTCATATACTTCATAGCTACATTTTATAAATATGAATGTGTGTATGAGTGAATATTCGCCTCTACACATATACATACCTACATACATATATATATATATATATATAGAGAAAGTTAACCTGTTTTTGTGGTTTACCACACTTTGTCACGCATCACTTCATAAGTTGAAGTAGATTTGAAAAGTTTGTTTACATTGTTTTTGGTAGTTATATAAATACATATACAATCACAAAACCAAAAGATATACATATATATTTACCACTGATAGTTTTTCTTTTTTTATTGTATATATGTATGGATGTGTAAGATTGTAGTGTGGTTATTTACAACAAATATTGGCAATGGTTACCCAAAGTTTATGCACACATACATTTATAATAATACAAACATGCACGAGTATAGCTACTGACATATACATACAACTAAATTTGTTTATACTTGTATTGTTTAAACTAATAATATACAAAGACTTTTAGGAGGATAGGCCAAGAAATTTTTCTAAAATTAAATATTGCATTTATAGTTTAAAATAAATTTCTAATGCTATAATTTAAATTTGATAGCTCAACAAAATTTAAATAAAAGATGTCTTATCTTTGATTTTTTAGGTAATTTCCTCATAACCCTCGTATAATTTCACTCCTAAAAAATTGTATAATACCATAACCACTATTATATAGTTATAGTCGTATGTAGATATAAATTTTTGGTTAAATTGGTTGCAAAAACAAACACAACAAAAAAAAAAAACTTGTTATTGTCTTCACCTGTTACCTTTCGCAAACAACCAACAATGTGGTATGAATACTTATACTCACACTAACACTTCATAACACTAGACACATCACGCAGATCGTCATTAAGAGAAAAAACAAATATTTATATATGCTCAGAAACTCATATACACACACCAACGCACGCAGCATAAACTGTAAATATGTACGAATGTATGGTGTATGAATACTTATGTTTACATAAAAAAATAAAATAAAAAAAATTAATTAAATTATCAGTAATATAACTATAAGTATATACTACATACTTATTTATAATTAACTTGTGCAGGTTAGTATTAAGAGTCTGTTCCATGTATGTATGTTTCGACGTGTGACTACGAAACACCTTGATGTACTGTACTCATATGAAAACAAACACTCAACGACAAGAAAAAGTTTTTATAAAAACAAAACAAATATTTGGGTATTTTTTTATAAACTAAAACAATTAACCAAAAAAATATAAAACTTAATTTAAATTTTAATCAGTTTTAGCTTATCAAAGTTTTTTCTTTTACTGCAGAAAAATAAAGTTAAATATAGTTAAGTGTTTTACATTATCAGTAGCAGAATCTTCTAACAAAAAATTTGTAAAATTAAAAAAAAAAAAAAGTAAAATGAAAAATGAATAAAACACCTTCATCCATCTTCTAATGATTTATATAAAGAATATCCAAGGAATCCTCTATAAATTCATTATTAAGTAACAGAGTATCGAAAAAACAGGATTCCATAAAATTTTTGGTTCTTACATTTCACAGTTAAGGAGATGTATGAAGTAACTTTTTTTCGCTTTTACAAACATAACACCAATATAACGCCCCCTCCCCCTAAAGCATAAAATTTATTAAAAAATTGGGGCATTGCTTCGGTGCACAGTATCCCATTCAAAAAATAAAATGGAAATAAATCTGGTATTTCCAAACGTCTGGTCCGATTTCAATGAAATTTCAGACAGTGTTAGTAGAGGTGTACTAGCATTCTACTAGTCGAGATCTTATAAAGCAATCTTACAGAAAATTATAAATATGTTACTTAAAATTTTTTGTTATAACTCAAAAAGAACGTTTTTACATTACATTTTTCGCAAAAAAAAAAAATCGACATTTTTTTTTTAAATTCAAATTCAAATGCATATAATTATTCATTCCGTAAAGATTTATTCAAAAAATTTATACAATTTTATTATTTGTTGTTAATAAAATAAAAAATATTACAAAAAAATAGAGTGAAATTTGGACCCTCTATAGCGAAAAAACTTTACCAAGATAAGTCCAAAAACAAAAATTTTAATGTTTGAAGCCCAATATCTCTTAAACTAAAAGAGATAACCTACACATATGACGATTTTTTCTCTTTTTTTTTTTGTAGATCTCGACTAGCAGAATGCACTCATATAAAAATCTTTTAAATCGGCTGAGATATAACGAATCTGGATCGTTTTAAATTTTTTGAACACCCGAGGTGTTCAACTTTAGGTCCCTCTGGACCCGCCCCCGTTACGCCTATAACGTCCAAAAATTTAAACTCGCCTACACCTCTACTAACAATGTCTGAAATTTCATTGAAATCGGACCAACCGTTTGGAAATTCCAGATTTATTTCCATTTTATTTTTTGAATGGTACACTGTACGGCGTTAACAACAATTAACTTTTCAAATAAAAAAGTACCAAAAAATAGGATATTTCCAAAGGCATGTTTTATATATTTCTGGTAAAGAAGGAAACTATTTTAAATTTATTTATATTAGAAAAACTAGAAAGTGCCACATTGTCTCCTCATTCACTTAGAACCTTATATCTTTAATTTCATTTTTGTAGGTTCTATATTATAATAAATTCAAAAAGTACCATTAGAAAAGTTAAAAAGTACCACAAAGTCTCCTCCTATGGATTCTCATACTTGCTCTTTAATTTCATAATTGAAGATTCAATATTATAGAAAATTCAGAAAGTACTATTAGAAGAACAAAAAAGTACCTGCAAAATCCCTCCACATAGGACCATGTATCTTTAATTGAATTTTTCTTTGTTAATTATTACAAAAAAAATTACCATTAGAAGAACAAAAAAGATCCACAAAGTCTCATCACTTGAATCCTTACGCACATAAGATCATATATCTTTAATTTCATGTTTATTGGTTCAATATTATAGAAAATTAAAAAAGTACCATTAGTATAACGAAAAAGTACTACAAAGTCCCCTCTGTGTGTTCTAACTCACTTTGGACTTCATATACTTAATTTCATGTTTCTAAGTTTAATATGATCATTGAGTTTGAATAAAATTTATTTTTCGCTTTTTCCATTTTTGGTACTTTTTCCACCTTATGAATGTAACAAAAATTGTATACAACTTAATTTTTAAGTTATAGTGGAATCCCATATTAGAATACGCATATGTTTATGTCAATAAATATAAAAAAATATTTTGTGAAAATAAAGTACCAAAAACAAGTACAATTTTTACCCATTAAATTTTTGAATTTCCAAAGAGTATCAAATTTGAGTTTGAAATTTGTTGATAAGTTTCGAATGCGATGTAAACTTCATTTGTATGTTGTCTGGTATAGAAAATACGTATGGTGCCAAAAAAAATGTAGCTAAATGCAGTTTTTATACGTTTTTCCCCAAAAGGCCCGATTTTTAAAAAAGTACCAGTTTATTTTTTAAATGATACGTTTAGGGTTACCAGACGGCCTTGAATGAACTTGATTGTCAAAATATTTTAGAATTTTCAAGTAACAAGTTGAAATGTAATTTGTCAAGTTGAAAATAATTTGCTATTAGGTTAGGTTAGGTTGTCTGGGCAGCTGTTTGCGTTTATGATGAGACAGCTCACTTGTGTCCTTTTGGTTCCACTGTGGTACCCTGGGGAGTCACATGAATTTAATTCACGTGTCCTTAACAAGACGCATATATAAAGAATGGATCATTCTAATATCAATCTCAGATAGATCAGATAATACATGAAAGTTCGGACTGCCGAGGCTTATAGTCCTAATATTCGCAAGAGAGGGACAGTAACATAGAAAATGCACCACTGTTTCCTCCTCTTCCTCATTATGGCAACTTCTTATCATGTAGCCATTGTTACTTGGCACTGGAGTAACAACGGCTACAAGAATTTGTAGCTAACGTCTTGGCATTCCCAAGATGAAATTCGTTCGCGATTCATTATAGTGGGCCCAAATTTGTCTCAATAGAATATGTGGATTCATTTATCCATCTTTGCCGAGCTATCCTCGATAAATATACCAGCGGTAAACCAACCAGTTGGTCCATTTCTTCAGTACGAAGGAGTGCACCAACTTTGGCCAGATCATCCGCAACAAGATCTTCCTAGATCTGAATGTCTCTTAGAGATGCCCGGCATTCATGTACAAACTTGGATGTCAAATAAACACGCAGAAAAAAAAAATAATACATATATTTAAAAATTTTGTTCATAAATTTTAAGAATCGAACATGACTTTCCCAAACTTTTTTCATAAAAAATAAAATTTGGTTTATAGATACTATTCACCCCTACCGTGAATAACAAGTGGAATTTTTGTTCCCATGAAATTTTTATTCACCTCGAAGAGAAAAATTCTATTGTGAATCTCCCGTAAAAAATTTTTCCCGCTATCAGTTCTTAGTGAATGTAAAAAGGAAGAAAATTAAAATAAAAATCAAAGTAAAGTTTTTTTTTTTTTTTCAAAAATATACACGTACATACTAATATTTTAAAGAAAAGTGAAAAAAAAAACAAAACAAAATATTCAGTATTGGAGTGATTTTATTGCAACATTAGTTTATTGTACTATTTAACTTTTATGCAGCAAAATAATTTGGCTAATTTTTGGAAACCCAACAAAAAATAATAATAATTATAACAAATCAAAGTGTACAATATGTTTAGAATTGGAACAATAATTTCATTTTATGTTGAACAATATATCAGTTTGTGTCTTATTAACTAATCGTGCCCTTAAAAGAACTTTAATATCAGAATTATAAGAAGATCTACTTACATTTTCTGTTCTGTTCCCCAGCAAAAATAAAGTGGACAAATTAAAGTTAAAAGTGAAAAAACTCGGGGAAAAAAAATCATTCACGATTAGGGGAATTTTATTTTTAGCATGAAATTATTCACGGGGAATTTTTTCACGATTGCAAATTTAGGGATATGGAAAACATTTCGAGGGTATTCATGATACAGGTGATTAAGATTTTCTTTATGAAAATTTTAGGAATTTTGCAAAAATTTTGCTTAAATTATGATTTATTTGTTTAAGATTCTAATGCAAATGCTAAATAAAAATAGTTATAATAGAAAATATTCGCAAAAAATGGCAATTTTCAAGAAAAAGTTGTTAGAAAATAATGTTTAGAAGTTTCCATAAATTTGATACCATTCTGCAGCACATATGTACATAATTTTATTAAACATATTCTTCTTTTTGTTGAATTATACCAATATGTACCTAAAATTTAAATAAAAACTTAAAAATTTTCCAAAGAAAATTTCAGACATTTCTTTACAAATGAAAATATTAAATAAAATTTAAACAATTTGTTTAAGTTTTCTTGACTTTTGATTTATATAGAAAAAAGTTTCAATATTTAAGAAATTATTCTTAAATATTATGAACTAAAATCAATGAAACTAAATTTTTATTTTTATGTAGAAACTTTTGTCTGTGCACCAGATATAGATTTAATCGCGGCTTGATATCCACTCAGAATATCCTGTAGTATATTTGCCAGTTTACCGCCCTTTTATGGCCTTGAGGAATATACAAAATTAAGCTCGATTTTCAGGAATAACTTGACATGTATCAAAATACTATTTCTCTATAATATTTTCAACCTAAATGCTACTTTTCTTATCCTACTACATAAAAACAATCAAACTACCTTCTTGATTCGAATTTGATTTAATACGAAAAAATTACAAGTTAATTAACTGTATCTAAATATTATTATTATAAATACCAAAATATGCATAAAGGAATATTTGCAAAAAAGACTTCTTCTTTTCTTAAGAAAGCACAACGTGTCCACATATTTTTGGACCCATTTGGTATTATGTCACTACGGTAAGAAAGCTCTGGAGTGGTACCAAATCAATAACATAGTTTTAGTACCAAGAGAGGTCAATAGAGATATTGAGCTCTTGTGAAAAGTGAATTCAAGAGCACAAAAAAGGTGTCCCAAAATACCAAAGATTTTAACAGAAGATGTGCAACTATCAAATCTCCAAAGAAAGGGTTTTAAAAAACAGTCCACAATTTTATAATTAGTGGTTAGAACCATAAAAATTATATATTTCTGTGATCTGTGCTAAATTATCAAATGATTAAAAAAATAATGAAAACTCTAAGATCAACCGTTTTATTATGTATGTTAAGAATTTTTCGATCTCACTCCTTATCAGGCAACGGAGATACGTGTGTTTATAAAAACATATATTAATTTTCGAATCATTTTGACTCTTCCCAGATGAGACAAATAACGTGAAAAATTATAATTATTCGTCCGACAATTCTTAATGCAGACAGACATTAGAGTGATTTTTCTTCCAATTAAAATTCAGGTTACGGAGACAGATTTTGAAACTTCTTTCGGGGAGCGGGAATAATCAGATTTTTAATTACATATATTAAATTTCTAATCATTTCGCCTCTTTCTAGAGCTTTTTGAAACTCTCAGTTGAAACACGTTGGGTTAAAATGTGTCAAAAGTGGCGATTAATTGAATTTTGAAATTTAAATTTTTGTTATAAAGTTGAGTACCGAATAAAAATACGTAAAATTATTTATCAATAACAATTAAAATCTTCAAGCTACGTTGAGCTGTCTTCTAATAAGGAGCTGTGAAAATTAAACATTTTTTTTTAATTTTTTTAAAAGAGTAAAAAATTAAATTTTCATTAAATTTCACTGCACTTAAAAGTCTTTTAAAGTGAAAATTTAAAATGGAACCATTAATTTCAGGTATTTAAGTGTACTTTTCTTCAATTATTTGTAAATTATATTTTGTCCTAATGTTTTTGCTATTTTTTTGAAAATTGTTTTAAAATACATTTAAGGAGTGCGTTCGAAAAAATCTTAACATATATAATATTCAATAACTTGGATATGGTTGCTCTTAAAGTTTTCTTTTTTTTAATTGATAATTTATTACAGATCACAGAAAAATATAACTTTTGTAGTTCTAACCATTACTTATGAACTTATGGACCATTTTTCGTAACCCTTCTGTTAGAGATTTGATATTTACTTCAGTCACTTTTTTGAATAGTGTGCACATATTCTTTTATAATCTTCGGTATTTTGGGACACCTTTTTTGTGCTCTTCAATTCACTTTTCACAAGAGCTCAATATCTCTCCACTGGTCTAAGCTATGGACAATTTGGAAAATTGAACTCTCCTGGTACAAAAACTATGTTATTATTTTGGTACCACTCCAGAGCTTTCTCACCGTGGTGACATGATACCAAATCAGGCCAAAAATATTTGGACACGTTGTGCTTTTTTACGAAAGGAAGAAGTCTTTTTTGCAAATATTCCTTTATACACATTTTGGTATTTATAGATCCGAATGTATCAAATGAGTTTCCTGTTTTGCCGCAACTGCAAAAGGCTTGTTATACCAGGAATTTCGTAAGAAATTTTTTCTGCTTGTGGGTCCTAAACTCATCTCTAACATTGCCTTGAGCATTAACAATATAAAAGTTTTGACACAGAAGCTGCGAAAATTTTGCCAGCACATATGTTTCTTAGTCAATTATACAACTTGAGTATTTTTCTATGAAATTTTATTTTAATTTCCGTGTCCTATACTTGCACAGAAAAAAGTAAAAATGGACTTCAATTACGAAATTTGTAATATAAATTAATTTTTAATTGATTTAGCTATAATCATCAAAATGATAATATTAATAACTAGAATAATTGATATTATTATTACTTATTTTCCTTAAATAGATGCAATGAGCTGAAAATTTTTAAAAATTTACTTAAATTTATTTTATTTCTGTACTTTTATAGACAAATATTTAATTTTTCTTTATATTTTATTAACAGCTATCAATATATTAAAAAACGAAACTGAAAATCAATTAGAAAATTAATTATATTAATAAATCATATAATTAAATTATAATATAAAGTTAATTAATAATTTTATTAAAAAAATATTTGAAATATTTTTTTCTGTGTGGCTTCTAAATATTTGGCAGCATTCCGGTTTGGAACTTTTTGGACTTTATATGTTATGAAATTTGTATTAGCTTTAAATTGTCGCACCAAATAGTCAAAGCACTGAACTAACTGGGCTGCTTTTCTACCAGATGTGTTTGGAATTCCTTTCAATATTCTTTCAATTTTCTGGCCTTCCCAATATCATGTCAATGGTCAAATTCTCTTGATATTGTTTAATGACATTAGAAACAGTTTGACGGTAGAAATTTAATTCTGTGGTCAATTATTTGTAGGACATATTTGGATTTTTATACCCACCATCAAAAAGATGGGGTGGTATATTGATTTTGTCATTCCGTGTATAACATGTCGAAGGAATCATCTAAGACCCCACAAAGTATATATTTTCTGGGTCCTAGTTAGATTCTGAGTTGATCAAGCTATGTCCGTCCGTCTGTCCGTCTGTTGAAAGCAGGATAGGGCTCGAACGGTGCAACGTTCTTATATAAGGTTTGTTTGGTATTGAAAATGGGCAAAATCGGTTAATAAACAAAGTTATGGGCTAAAAACTAGAAACACAAGGTGTCCGTTTTATACTTTTCTGCTGATATTTCTTCAATAAAAGCATGTACGACAACAAAATTTTGTACGTATAGTTCGGGGATCGATATAAACTCGGAAACCAAAAAATGGGCGTAGTCCGCCGACTTTACCGCCCACCTCCCATATAAGGTGAAAATCAACGAAATTGTGTTCAAATAGTTCAAGGACCAATGTAAACTCGGAAACAAAAAATGGGCGTGGTCCTCCCACTTTACTTCCTACTTTACCGCCCACTCTCACATAACGTAAAATTTGAAAAAGTTGATGGTGGGTATATAGATTCGGCCGGGCCGAATATAACATTCGCGCTTGTTTTTTTTTTTTAATTTTTTAATAATTTGTAGCACGTACATCTTTTTCGTCACTCATTTTGATGAAAATCACGACAAATCAACATGTTTATTATTAAAAATAATAACTGACGTATTTTTCAATGATAACTAGATCAAAAAAAGTTTTTAATTTTGATTCCGAAAAAAGTTATGAGGCAAAACGTGTGTTAAGATTTTTATACCCTACACCACCAAAGGTGGTTGGGGTATTATGTGTTTGTACAGAAGTTGTAACGCAGAGAAAAAATCTTCGGACCCCCACCTTAAAGTATACCGTTCGACTCAGAATCACTTTCTGAGTCGATTTATCGATGTCCGTCCGTCCGTCCGTCCGTCCGTCTGGTCGGCTGGCTGGCTGGCTGGCTGGCTGGCTGTCCATGTAAAGCTTGTGCGCAAAGTACAGGTCGCAATTTTGAAGATAATTTGATGAAATTTGGTACATAAGCTTTTTTCAACACAAGGACGAAGCCTATTGAATTTGGTTATGATCGGCCCATTATTTCACCTAGCCCCCATACAAATGTCCTCCCGGAATAGAGTTTTAACACTTATAGATGCCTTAAAAATAGGAATATTTTATTGAAATTTAGTACAAATAAGTTTTATATCAACGGAAATCCGTCTGCCAAATTTCATGAATATCGGTCCATAACTGACCATAGCTCCCATATAAACTTCTCTTCCGGATATCGCTAACGTACATAAATCACATACAAATGTTAGTATTATGTTAATATTTAGCACAAGTAAGTTGTTCATAAGTAAAAGCAAAATTATGTGGATTGAAATGGTGTAGGGTATCATATAGTCGGGCTTGACCGACTATATCTTCTTCTCTCGTTTTTTTTTTTTTTTTTGGCTTTAAGATGTTAAATTAAAAGGCCATCAATTTCTAACAGCTTCAAATCTTTAACTTAACTTAAATAGAGGGAATGTATCAAAATATTGTTCCTATTTGTGGATTTATCTGTACATATTTTTATACTCATATTATTCCTAATTTTAACCCAGTACTTGAATCCCATGCTTTTATAAATAACTACCATTACCAAATGAATATTATATTACAGACCTTTTTTTGTACACTTATCCAAAGTTCAAATACCATTTTTTTGGGTTCTACATAATTTACTGTCGAGCACATTTAATGTCATCGTTTGTATATTTAAGTTTGCAAATAATTTTATTAAGCAATCTAGAGTGTAAAAAAAAATAGTCAATGTATTAATCCTCTTTAATTATACAACGTTATTTTTAAATGCCAAGATAAAATAGTGAATTAAATCGTAATAGTGGTAAATTAACTTTTACCAAATTTATGTACCTTAATTTATTCAATTTTCCACTCTTGGTAAAATGAAAAGAACAAAAATAACATAATAAAAACCAAAATGAAATAATAAACAACAAAATGAGAAAATGTTAGAAATGATTAAGATTTTGTTCAAGACAAAATATTGCCATGTTTTAGGGATTGTAAAAGAAAAATGGCAACATTAAAAAAGAGAATATAATTTTGCTCTACATGTTTCTTTTTTTAATTTAGCAGCTATTTAACCCACATTTTTACACCTGAATTTCTCTACTGAATTTTAATACAAAAGGCCAGACATTTGTCTACAACTTTTGTGTAAATACATACATAAGTACCGCCATCATTTGATACCTTCTTTCTTTTATGCCTTTTGTAGATATTTTTCCTGCGGTAGAGACTTTTATGTTACATTTACCATTGTCTAAATAGCTGTAATGACTTTTGACTGACGCGTATAGCTTTGTACTTTTTTCAAGACATATTGTCGTTTTTTCTCATTTTATTAGGTCATTTTAATTATCCATTTTTTTTTTTTTTTTTTTTTTTTTTTTTTGATGTTTTAATTTCGGAAAGAAAACATTTTTTCTGTTCTAGTCTACGTTGTCTATTTGATGTCTTTTCTTTAAAGGTTTTAAAGTACTTATGTAGTTTGAAATTTCATTCATGGGTGTTAATTTGCCACTATTATTTTGCTTTTTGGATTCATCCGCCTTTGTGTGGTTTTTGTTTTTGCAGAATCTTTTAAGCTTAAAGTCAAAATATTGTATCACATAGAAAAAAAACTAGAACTTCAACTCTTTTCATTCCCTCAGCAACAAAAAATTTCTTCACACGTATATTTGTTCTGTAGAAAATTCTACTAACATATACAAAAAATTTGATTTTTTGACAGTTTTTTTGTGAGCAAGTTGGAGTTCTAGTTGTTTTTTATGTTGTATAATATGGAAAAATCTCAGGTTTCTTTATCATAAAAGTACTTTTCCAGTCTTAAGGTTTAAAAATCTATTAGATATAATTTGTTTTGAAATATTCAAATTGTTATAACTCATTTTCAAGCTTTAAATTTATTTAAAGCTAATTTCATTCAATGTTTAAAGTTTAATTACCATAATAAACTCTTTAACAGCTGTGTTTTTTAATATCTGTTCAAGTCTCTCGTATAAAATATTATGCATTTAATCTAAAATTGGTAACCCTTACTCAAGAAAAAAAAACATTATGCAACAACATCTAATAACATCGTTTACTGACGAGTATAACCATTAATTTAGTAGAAGAACAACATCACATTTACAAGCACCATTTAAGAACCTGTAAAATAAACAAATGAAAAGACTCATTAAGAAATTCAAAGACATAGACAATTTACAACAGGCAACAACTTTATTAAGTTAAACAATTTATTTCTAATTAATAAATCCTTGGTGGATTTAAATGAATTACTTACACTTAAAATACCGTCTAGTGTAAACTACCACAACACTACATACATACTTACTTACTTAAATAAATAGTGTATATGTATGGAAAGCATTTTTCATGTGTTTATACCCTTTAAACATTTGGAAGATAAATTTGTTGCCAATCATCCAGACGTCACTTCTTAGTGGCATCTAGATGATTTTCGGAAGATGGTTCGAAATTTACAAAAACAAAATACATTGCTATTGCGAAATAATCGTCCAGACGTCACTTCTTAGTGACTTCCAGATGATTGTCAGAAGTGTGCAAGAAATTTACATAAACAAAATACATTACTATCGTCCTTTGATGTTCCAAAAGTATGCTTTGAAGTCACTTCTGGAAGATAATAAGATGAAAGTTCGAATTTAACAACAACAAAATACATTTCTATTGCCCAATAATCTTCTTGGCGTGTGTTGGGAAGATAGTCAGTTTTTTTATGAAAAGAAAACAACACAATAAAGAAGCATTTCAGTATTAATTTAACTTTGTTACAGTTTACTTGCAATATTAAACATAGAAAGAAAAATGTTCCTGATAATTATATAAGTGTTCTTTATTGTTAATAATATCATAATTTGGAAATTATTAACAAAGAAAATTTTTAAAAGGTAAGTTAATCTTCTTAAACTTTTATTTAGTAATATCAGATTTTACTCACAATTAAATTTATTTTAGGAAAGACTCCATCAAACAGAAAAGTATTTGCATATTTGAAGAAGTCCAAAACTTTGCCTGTAAAAGAGTCTTGTTGCATTCTTTGCACAAAAGGTAATATAAATACAATTTGACTATAAAAATGATTATTAATCCTCTTTTCTTTTTTAAAGGTACAGGATTTAAACCAAAAGTTTCTCATGATGACTTTATTATTAAATGTAAAATTAATTTTTTTTGTGAATTATTTATTTTGTAATGTTATATTATATAGATAATTGTGAAATAAAAACAAGCGCGAATGTTATATTCGGCCCGGCCGAATCTATATACTAGAGTATTCACTTTACTCGACTTTTTCATTGTTCGAATAATCAAATAACTCGAAAATGTAGTTTTTAAATTACTCGAATAATCGAGTAAATCTTTTAAGTTACTCGAGTTATTCGAGTAAATTATACTTTAAAAATTTACTCGTTTTTTCCAATGCTTATTAAAAAAAACAAGCATTTTATGTGGCTTAGTCTAGAAAACAAAATAAGAAAACCAAAATATAGCTTAAAACAAGAAAAAGTCTTTCCAAAATAATATATAATTAAAATTTGCGTAAATATTTATGAATATTTTTATCTCTTTTGTTTTGATAATGTCGTTGTTTCTCTATATTTAATATATTCATTGATAGTTAAATAAATAGGTCTAAATTTGGTGTATCAATTCGAAACAAATTTTATATTAAATGGTGCTTTTTGTCATTTTTGAAACGCTATAAAAAAACTAATGATACCCAATTTAAGGCGATTATCAATACTTTTTGATAAAAATAATAATTAATTATGAGTTTTTATCCACTTTGGAATAATTAGCGATTTTGTCTCATAACCTCACTTTTTAATTTGGAGACATACTAATCTATGTGCTACACAGAGGTTTTCAGTTATACTCAAAATGTTTGTACAATATTTTTAAGTATCGGAGATCTACTAAAACCAGATTTATTTTGAGCATAAAATGTCTTTAAATTGTTTAGTTATAGCAAAAACATGTCTTAACATCTTTGGTATCAAAACTAAAGGAAGAAGGATACAAGCTTCTTAAATAATTTTAAAAAATTATGTCTAAATTTATCATGAGACTTAAATTTTTCTAAATAAAACAAAAACTTAGGAAATCATGAGCAGATTAATTTCTGTGCACCAGGTTTTTGAATGTTTTATAATTCATTGTTCAATTATGTTCAATATTTAGAACACATTCAGATGATCATTTAATATTATACAAATGTATACGGGTTTTAAGATAATTTACTCTTATTTGCATTATAGTTATCTCCTGATTATGTTTTAGTTCAATTTTGTGCAAAAATGTTTCGCAACTCTTAATTTCCTAACAATATCGGTGTAAAAATATAAAAAATTCTGTATAAATTATATAAACTTGTATAATAAATTAGTCAAATATACAATTAGTACTTTTCTTCATTTAATGGACAAGTTTATTGTAAATTTAAAATATATAATTGTTTCTCCCAAATGTACGTGTACGTTTAAAATCCTCCAATTTATTTCTTATAAAATATTTAATATAAAGAGGAAAGTCAATTTTCTTTATCCTTTCCAAATTCTTAAAATTATAAAAAATGATTTGAATTTTACATTATAATTTTTTAAAGTGACGTTAATATTTTTGTTAAATTTTTATAATTGAAAAACGACCTTTAACTATGTTCGGTAATTTAGGCAAATATTAGGTTCCTTTTACTAAATACAATTTTTTTAATAAAATTAAAATTTTTGGTGCAACTTTTAGATTCTAAACATTCTATAAAAATATTGAAACATTGTTTTCAAGCTAAATTTTAAAAAAAAATAAAATTAAAACATCTTAAAAGCCAGTTAAGAAAAAAAATCCTTAAAATTTTTTTTTACTCGAATTATTCGATTAATTGGCATAATTTTCTCGAATAATTTTTTACTCGAAATTCTTGATTTTAATTTAATCGAACAATTATTTGATTTTAATTTTTCGATTAATCGAACAAACAATATTCGAGTGAATACCCTACTATATACCCACCATCAACTTTTTCCAATTTTACGTTATATGGGAGGGGGCGGTAAAGTGGGCAGTAAAGTGGTCGGAACACGCCCATTTTTTGTTTCTGAGTTTAAATTGGTCCTTGAACTATTTGAACACAATTTCGTTGATTTTCACCTTATATGGGAGGAGGGCGGTAAAGTAGGCGGACCAGGCCCATTTTTGGTCTCCGAGTTTATATCGATCCACGAACTATACATGCAAAATTTCGTTGTCGTTCATGCTTTTGTTGAAGAAATATTAGCAGAAAAGTATAAAACGGACACCCTGTGTTTCTAGTTTTTAGCCCATAACTTTTTTGTTTATTAACCGATTTTGCTCATTTTCAATCCCAAACAAACCTTATATAAGACAAATTTCGTCCCCCTACGTTATCCCGTTCGAGCCCTATTCTGCTTTCAACAGACAGACAGACTGACGGACATAGCTAGATCGACTCAGAATCTTACCAGGATCCAGAAAATATATACTTTTTGGAGTCTTAGATGATTCCTTCGACATGTTACACACGGAATGACAAAATCAATATACCCCCCATCTTTTTGATGGTATGTATAATAATTATGAAATATAAAAAAATTTAATTTTAATTATAAAAAATATAGAAATAAAAAAAAATGTAAAATCATCTTCTAGAAGAGACTAAGACGACACTTCTGTGATCATCGTCCGGGTGGCGCACAGAAGAGTCTTATTCGACACTTCCAGAAGTATCTTCTTCGAATCGTCTGGAAGACAATTCCACGAGGAACAGTTCTTCTCGACGGAAGATGATTTTAATGATACTTCGGCAATAGTTTTAACGATGAGTTTCAACTTCTGGAAGACTCTTCTTATCCACTTCCGCAATAGAAAATGTTTGCAGGGTAATACGGCACAAACTAACACAGACAACAGCTATGTGGTTGAATTGTAAAACATGATGGAATCGTAACAAATGCAGTCTAACGTCTCGGAATAATAATAGGTAATTGTGGTGTCGATAAAATAAAAAAATAAAAAATATTGCTGGAAAACTTATTTAAATACAATAACGAGATATACCCTAAACATAAGGTATGTGCACGAAAAATTTAGTGCAATAATTCAACTTAAAAAGATGAAACCACTCTCTTCGAAATTTTAATTTTTGAAAGACTTTAATATTTGTAAGGAAAATATTTTAGAAAAATTCTAGGTCCCGCCAAGTTAAAAAAAACTAAAAAAAAGAGGCTAAAAATGAGGTAAAAATTTATTTCGACCCGAATATCTCTTAAACTAAAAAAGATAACCTACACATGTAAGCGTATTTTTTGTAGAGATTTACAGGTGAAAATTACATACCCGAAATGGCCAACTTTGGAGGGCTACCCACTTCCCCCCTGACCCGCTAGGAACCTGTACTCCTCCAAATCAACTCGAAAACACCTCAGCTCTGACCATGAGATATCTCTGACGGTTCAATAGTTACTGAATTATTTCAAAAAAAAAATATCGTTTTGGAACCACTGTACGATGTTCATTCGCATTGAGTGATACATATGTAATTAAAAAGATTGCATACTTTTAGGTTTGTATCAAATGTATATGGTACACCTCCACGTATACTTATTATTTAATTATTACTTACATGTTATTAATACGCTAAGGTTTTAATAATTAAACCATAGATTACACTGGTCGACAAAAAAAATTGTTTTCGAGCTCTTTCAAAAAAAATATGTAGACTAGATGGAATTCCGCATTCTAAACTCGAATCTGCTTTCAGTTTTTTTCCATCAGGTCGGAATTTTTTTTTAAGGGCGTGTCTAATATTGTGCCTTAAATATGCCGATTACTCGAATATATTTCACTATTACTTGAGAACGGTATGCACGATTTAGTATATAAATGATATACCACGATATGCGGAATAAAATTAGCTTTAAATCGCTCTACTATCAAATTTTTATCCGCTCAATAATTTAGGAGATATTTCGAAAAAAATGTTTTTTCATGCAAAATTCAAGATTTCTTTTTTTTTACTAAAACTTTTTTAAAAGTGAAAATATCAAAAATATTTAAGTTTATCACCTTTATCTCAAAGCTGGCAAAACTATGAGTAAATAAAGCCACGTATTATAAAAACTTATGAACAAATCTTGATTGGATTCACAGTTAAGTTTGGATACCCGAAATTTTTTTTCGTCTTAAATAAAAAAAAATAGGTGGATTAGATGAAATCACCGTGCTAAATAAGAATCAGCTCTTAATTTTTTCTATCACGCATTAATTTTTTTTTTTTTTTTTATGGGCTTGACTACCATGACCCCGCTTTTAGGCAGTCACACTTGTATATCTCGAGAACAGTTTGTCCTATTAATATAAATTGAACTTTAATATATAGCGTCCAGTTTATATTTATATTAGTCATGCACATAAAAAAAAATCAGTACCCGATAGAAAAAAAGTGAATGCAGATTCTTGTTTAACTCGTCAGAATCCACCTAGTCCACCTATTTTTGTTTCAAGAAAAAATAAAAAAAAATAAAATTTTTTTGGCCACCACTATATTTCTACTCAATTGTATGTAACATGGGTATTTTTACATAACTGTGAATAAAATTTAGATTTCTGCATCAATTTTGAAGATACATTTTTTTATTTTATTTTATTCGCAGCATTACCAGCTTTAAGATAGAGATGAAAAACTGCAACATTTTAGATGTTTTCATTTATTAAAAGAAATTTTAGTAACAAAAAAATCTAAAATTTTGCATGAAAATGATTTTTTTCGGACACTTATTTCAAAATAACCCCGAAACTATTGAGCACATAAAAAATTAAGTTTGGGGAATTTGAAGATATTTTTAGTCCACATCTTTTGGTGTATCACTTGGATCAATCGTACACACCGTTCTTGAGTTATGAGGAAATATACTAGAGTAATGGTCTTACTATGGGCGTAATATTAGACACGCCCATAAAAAAAATCCAGACCTGATGGAAAAAAACTGAAAGCAGATTCGTATTTAGCACATCAAAATACATCAAGTCAAACTATTCGTCTATGGGGGAGGATTTTTTTGTTGACCAGTATTATAAACATAGATATGAAACTTGAAAAAAAACTCAATTTAAAAAAAAAAATTCAGAATTCGTACTAGAATTGTTTTTGTTTTCAATGAAATTTTTTACTAACATATTCTTAGACTTAGGTTTTTTGACAGCCGTCTTAGGACAACGGAACTTCATATCTATCTTATAACCTATGGATTGAACTATTATTGTATTAATGCACAAAATAATTTCAGCTTTAGAACTAATAAACTTTTAGTCCTAAATATTTGAAATGAAATTCGCAATATTTTCTGTAGATATGTAAATGGAAGTACCAAAATATAAAAATAAATTTATTAGATTTAATGGCTTTGTCAGTTTAATATTTACATAATCACACCATAAAATCTAATTCTCATAAATATTATCTATTTAAAAATCTAAAACATTTTTTAGTAATGTCAAAGTATACAAAATCATCGTGCATAAATAAAATCTATATAAAAAAAAAAAATATATGAGCATCCCCAGCCAAAATAAAATTTATATATAAATAAAATAACGAAAATCAAAAATCTACTTTAAATGTTCTGCTTCGTTTCTTATTTTTGTATTTTTTTAATATTTAAATAAATATACACGCATTTACAACTTTAATACATACTCTGTTCTGGTTTTGCTTTCTGGATACAATTCTATTGGATTCAGTAGAGTTTAATAAGTTTGCAGATACAGGCACGTACTTACCGAGAAATATTTTATATTAAGTAATTTAACAGTATTTTCTTATTATTTCATCATGTGTTCACTTTTGTTGAATTTATTCATTCATTCGTTCATTTATTTATTATACTTATTGTGGTATTTTTGCTTTTTTTTCTTTCCAACTTGCTGTATTTTTGTCAACGAACGAAAAAAAAATCTACAATAACAATAATAAATTCAATAATAACAAAACAAAAACTACGACAACAAACACTACAATGAATAAAACAATAAAAGGTATCATGGATGCGTCGAAAAGGCGACGAACTGGCACTTATTACATTTGGTCGTCATACATATAGCGGTGATTCCAGATACTCGTTAGAGTTTGAAGAACCAAACGATTGGAAACTTTTAATCCAATACGCCAACGAACGTGACGAGGGTCCTTATGAGTGTCAAGTTTCATCACATCCGCCTTTAGTGTTGTTAGTCTACTTAACTGTAATTGGTAAGTTTTCTTTTTATATACATACATATGTACATATTTCAGCTATACATTTACACACATACTTTATTCCTACACATATATATATTCACTTCAAAATTTTGTAGTGTAGTATATCAAACCATAATATTTATTATACTCTCGTAGTTACACTATTTAACTCACATATTGTTCATACATACATGTATGTATTTGTATTTGTATTTTTGTATATATGTTTGTTTACTTATGTGAGTATTTGTCTTTATACGTTGTATATTATAGTGTACAATCAATCATGTTGATATAGTTCCTTTACAAGTTTACACACATTCTTAATGCATCACAGCTACTTTTCATTCTGTTCATCATCATCACATTTCCATCGTCATTGTCGTACTCCTTTCTATTTCAAGTTAAAACGGATATAAAAACAGTCCAATGTTGTGATTTCACTTCAAGATTATATGGTACGTGTATTTTACTTGATAGACCTGACCGTCGAATCTACAAATTCAAGTGTACGAGGGGTGAGAGAAAAAATTATTCTGAAATAAAGCGGAAATTAAAAATATATTTATTGTTGAGGTTACATATAAGAAAGTTGAAATAATAAAATAAATGTATGTTAAAATATAATCTAGCCAAGCCAGTGACAACCGAAGGTTATGGGTTATATATCAATAAATCAATTAATTATTTGAAAAATTTGCCTTTAAAAATCAATAAAATTGGCTCATAAGATGCTGAATTTTGAGCATAAAATTAAGTTATGACGTACATAAACTACTGAAAAATTTCAAAAAAATGTACTAACTCTCAAAAAAAAAAAATCTACTAAAAACAAAGCAGTAATATTAAAAAAATTAATATACAAGCAACTTTTCAAAAAACTTCCATTTAAGAAAAAAAAATTAAAAAATCAATTTAAAAAGTAACAATCTTCAAAAAAAAATGGTCTATTTTCCAAAATAAAATAGAAATTTTAAAAACGTAGACAGTAATTTTTATAAATAAAAAAAAAACTAAATTTCAGCAAAAAAATTTTAATTTTCAAAAAAGATTCATTCTTCAAATTTTCCAAAAAAAATAATAATAAATAGAACCTATTTTTCTCAAATTATTTTCGTTAAAAAAAAAAAAAAATAAAAAATAATTAAAAAAAGTGCCAACTTTCAAAAAGACATCCTCTGTTTATACCCTACACCACCATAGATGGGGATGGTATTACGCGTTTGTGCTGATGTTTGTAACACCCAAAAATATTGGTCTAAGACCCACCTTAATTTATACCAATCGGCTTAGAATCACTTTCTGAGTCGATTTCACGATGTCTGTCCATCCGTTCGTCTGTCCATCTGACCTGACAGACGGTCAGATGTAAACCTTGTAATCAAACTACAGGTCGCAATTTTCAACCAAAATTAATGAAATTTGGCGCACAGGTTTCTTACAATCCAGGGACGAAGTCTATTGAAATTGGTTATGATAGGTTCATTATTTCACCTAGCCCCCATACAAATTTCCTCCCGGAAAAGAGTTTAGCGATCATAAATCCCTTAAATATAGTAATATTTTAATGACATTTGGCACATATAAGTTTCATATAAGTCTAAATGATTTTTAAAAAGATCGGTCCATAATTAACCATAGCTCCCATAAAAACCCCTTTTCGGAAAATCACTTTAACGGGAATAAATCTCATTAAAATGTTAGTATCAAGTTAATATTCGACACAAATAAGTTTTATATGAACATAAATGATAGTGCCAAATTTTACAAAGATCAGTCCATAATTTACCATAGCTCCCAGATAAGGCCCTCTTTCGGGAATCACCCAAAAGTGAATAAATTCATATAAATGTCAGCATCGCCGTAATATTCTGTATTCGTATGTTTTATTTTACACTTATGAGTATCGGTCCACATTTGGCTCCAAGTCTAATAAAAGACCCCTTCCCAAATTATGGTGTAGGGTATCATATGGTCGGGCTTTACCGACTATATCTTTTTCTCTCGTTTATTTATTATTTCTTTTTTTTAACAACAAAAGTTGGAGTTGAAATAATATGTAACAATTTTTTCAAAACTAATTATTTAGAAAATGCACATAAATATTTCCAGGTTCCAATGGGAAATCAATATTACTAATTATCAAAAAAATACCATTCTTCAAATATATTATAAAACAATTTTCAAAAAATAAAAAGAAAAAACAAATTTAAAAAAGTACGTATTTTTATAAAATAACCTTTTTATTTGGAAAAAAATACAAATTTTCAAAGTTCCTACATTAAAAAAAAACAAGAAAGAAAAGCATAGTCGGTCAAGCCCGACCATATGATACCCTACACCATTGTGTATCCACATTGTGGACCAATACTTTAAGGAGATTCCCGGACATGGGCTTTATATGAGAGCTATGGTAAATTATGAAAAAAAAAAACTTACTACTTTCTAAAACAAGGCAGTAATATTAAAAAAATTAATATACAAGCAACTTTAAAAAAAAACTTCCATTTAAGAAAAAAAATTAAAAACTGTATGTATATAAAACATATTTGTGACGAATATTAACTTTATACCAACATATGTATGGAATATATATATATGATAAAGTGATTTTAGGAAGAGGGATTTTTATGGGAGCTATGGTCAATTATAAAATTTGGCACAAAGATTATATTTATATTGAACTTTTTTGTACCGAATTTTATTAAAATATCTCAATATTTAAGGCATTTATAGTCGTTAAATCCCTACTCCGGAAGGATATTGTATGGAGGCTAGGTGAAATAATGGACCGATCATTATCAGTTTCAATAGGGTTCTTTCTTGACATAATGGAAGATAGTGTGCTAAATTTCATTGACTTATCTTTAAAATTTGCACCAGCAGTTTGATTACAAGGTTTGCATGGACACACAGATGTCAGACGGACGGACGAACGGAAATCATTAAATCGACTCAGGAATTGAGTGCAGTGGATAAAAAAATATGAACCCATTTTTCCAAAAGTAACAGTTTTAAAAAATATATGAGCCATTATCAAAAATGTTTAACCTGGCGAAACTGACTTAAATCCTTAATAAGTTTTATGGTAATGATATTTTAAACAAATTGGTTACAGATCTGAACTCACAAGACTTGAAACTAATAGAGAGCAAAATTTTAGCACAATACCCAGCAAAAAATTTACCTACTAAATAACGTGATTTGTAAGCGAAATCAGTATGAAAAACAGCTTCCACTTTTAGTGCTATAACTGATGAATTTTGTTCGCGATGTCCAAAATTTCACAAGTTTTCATTTTGGGTTCCAAAAGAGTTGTTTTGGATGCTGATTTTTTTACAGATTTACAGAGATTTGAACCCATGCATCAGCATACTGGTTGTGTTTGATAGTCTGTCGGCTTACTCGCTACACCACAATCGACTTATATTTTTATGTGCTAAAAAGTGGTTTTAATATAAAGAAATAAACATAATTAAAAATGAAATTGAAAAAAGATTCGGCTGTGCCGAATCTTTGATACCCTTCACCATATTACCATCTTACCATCTTATCGACATCATATTACCATATTACCGACAATTAATAAAATTTTCGCCTTAACGTATGCTTGCATATTTTCTAAATCTAAATTTTTTTCAAACTACGAAAATTTGAATATGAAAAAAAAAACAATCATAACAGGCTTTGCTTTTAAAAAAGAAACAACAACAATTCCATATATATTTATTTTTGTATGTACAAACTGACTGAATACACAAAGAACAACAACAACACTGTTATTCATTATATTACTGCTGTTGCTAACTAAACTACTTGTCTATACAAAAACCAAAAACGTCACTAATAGTCATTACAATGCTTAATATACATGTTTGTGTATGTATTTATGTATATTCTTAACAGATATGTTTTAGTTTTTAAAAATAAACAACTACAATTCCATATCTATTTATTTTTGTACAGACTGCATATACAAAGAACAACAACAACACTGTTATTCATTATATTACTTCTGTTGCTAACTAAACTACTTGTCTATACAAAAAACAAAAAACGTCACTAATAGTCATTACAATGCTTAATATACATGTTTGTTGGTGTATTTATATTCTTAACAGATTTGTTTTTGGGCCATAACTCTGTTGATTATGAACGAATTTGGTTTATTAAAAAAAACGAAATTTTATAAAAATATTTAAGACTGATCTATATAAAAATAAAAATCTATAGCTTGAACAAGGGCTTCAAAAATAAAAAATTCGTTTTCCCCGATATCTCAGTTATTACTGAACCGATTTATTTAATTTTTTCAGAACAAAAATTCAGAAAATAATTTTCGAGCCCCCTTTAAAAATTCGAAGTCCCTGGTATATGCAGAGGCTTCAGAAACTAAAAAACCGGTTCTAAAAACCGGTTTTTAAAGCATATCTCCACCATTTATAAACCGATCTTCCTGATTCAAAAAACTGAAATTTTATAAAAATATTTGTGACCGATCTGTATAAAAATAAAAATCTATAGCTTAAACCAAGGCTTCAAAAAATAAAAAATGCGTTTTTTCCGATATCTCAGTTATTACTGAACCGATTTATTTCATTTTTTCAGAACAAAAATTCAGAAAAAAATGTCCGAGAATTCTTTGTAAAAACGAAGTCCGTAGTGTATACAGAGGCTTCAGAAACTGGAAAACCGGTTCAAAAAACCGGTTTTTTTAACATATCTCCGCATTGTATGAACCAATCTTGCTGAATTCCAATAGCAAAATTCTCGAAAGCATTTCCGATCGTTTGACATACATACTATATATGTCAGTTATCGGTGGGCTTCATAAACGCCATTTCAACCGACACACGGACGGACGGACGGACGGACGGACGGACGGACATGGTCCAATCGTCATCGCTTCTTACAAGGATTCCGAAAATATAAACTTTTTTGCTCTCCGACGAAAATTGTGGAAATTACAAACGGAATGACAAACTTATATATACCCTTTACACCTGTGGTGAAGGGTATAAAAATAAAAAAATATTTGCCTCAAGTGGGAGTTGAACTCTCTTTTAATTTAAGTACTCTCTTTAATTTAGTCAGGCACTCTAGACAACTGAGCCACGTAAAAATCAAATTACTTTCATATTTACTAAATACTAGTTATGGAAGTAAGGACTGCGCACGAAAAAATCCATGGATGCTCTTGGGCTTATAACTTTTGATGTGATGAAAAATTAAAAATTCTGTTAACTGGTTTGTTTTTGCCATTATGCTCACTTGTCACCTACCTTGGTATTCATTTAGATAGGCGACTTACTTTTCGCCTTCACATAGAATCTAAGAGACTCCATATGAAGTTAAAAGCTTCTAGCCTTCACTGGTTAATAAACAGCCAATCAAAGCTGAGCCTTGACAATAAAGTCATCCTGTATAAAACTGTCTTAAAACCAATTTGGACATATGGCATCCAATTATGGGGAACCGCCAGTAGTACGAGTATTGATCTTATACAGAGGGCCCAATCAAGAATTCTTAAGACCATGACGGGAGCACCATGGTACATAAGAAATGAGAATATCCATAGAGACATAGAGGTGCCGTTGGTCAAAGACGAATTCTGTAAATTTAGAGAAAAATACATCCTTAAACTAAAAAATCACCCCAACTCGCTAGCAAGACATCTTGCTGAAGTACAAACCTACTCAAGGCTTCGTAGAGCCGACTTATCACCCCGCTGATGTGAAGATCATATAAGCATTTAGGCTCTCGCTGGAGAGAAACAGCTTTAATTTAGTTTTAAGATTTAATTACTTATTGTGAGGCCTATAAAAGGCAGATTCAATAAATAAATAAAAAGTTAAAAAAAAAGTTTCATGGTAATAGCAAAATTGGTTTTTCTTAAAATGGAAGTTTAACAAAAAACACATAAACACATAATTCAAATTTTTCATAAAATCTTGCATTGGTCATATAAAATAACTGCAAAGAAGGCTGTTGTGCCGCAAATATCGTTTCTTGGGTCATAATATTATACAAAAAAGACGTGAATACTGAATGGTAACATGGTAATTAAAGATAAATAATATCTTTAGGCTGTTGGACTCAGGCAAAATAGAAAGGATTTTGAAGGAAATTCACCTCATCTCTGGAAGAAAAGAGTCACAAAAAGTTAATTGCTTTGAATCTTTATCAGAAAATTTGAAAGGAAGTCTAGCCTGAAGACTTATAAAATAAGAAAAAAATCATAATAAAAACGTAAGCAAGAATTTGGAGGTAAAAATAACATGAAAATATTTCGGACGAATTTTTTCAGAAATTTTGTTTCTGTATAGTAGACGATGAAACTTTCGTACAGGGTGACTGTTTTCAACTTCCTAGTCAGGAATTCTACGTCGCAGATGCTAGAGGGATTATAGCAAAACAAAATCCGTGTATCAAAGAAATCAAAATTCCCAAGAAGGTGATTTGGAAAGTCATATGCATATGCAGGAATGAAGCACTTCATTCTTAAAAAATGGTTGCATTAACACGGAACTATACGTGAATGAGTACCTTTGGAAAAGACTTCTCCCTTTCCGAATAAAATTCAGTGTATTCCCTGTTTTCTGCCCTGATCCCGCTTCTTCTCATTACAAAAACAAAACAATGGAGTTGTAACAAAGAAATTGTTAGTGTTTGTACCGAAATATGCTAATCCATCAAATTGTTCGAAACTCCGTGCAATTGAAAGATATTGGACTCTAGTAAAAAATAATTTAAAGGACATTAAAAGCTCGGCATAAAATGAAACGGAGTTTCAAAAATAAATGGACTTATTCGAGCAAAAAAGTGACCGAAACACAATAAAACCTTTAATTAGAATAATTCTGGAAAAGGTCAGATATTTCCTTAAAAACCAACAGGAACTAATTTATTCTTTTCTGTTTAGAACTTGAACATAACAGTCATTAATAAAAATATCACTTTAAAAAAATTCGCCCACTGGTTTAGTTTCTATAGATGCAGATTTGCATGCACGGATTTTTTCGTGCGCAGTCCTTACTATTATGTAATGCTGCGAGTGGCGAATAAGGCTACATTGTAATGCATACCGGAAGCTATTGCTTTTAAAAATAGAAGCTAAGTTTTTGCTAGGTAGGTTTCCTTTTATAATCATGATTGTTGTTCAAAGTTCGAGAACATGGAAAAATGGCTAAAAAATTACTTAAGTTTTTCCCATTCTTCTACAATTTCTGTTCACGCGTTTATACTTTTTGATCTTACTCTATCATAAGTAAAATAATCGAACTTTGCAGATAAATTCTGCACCATCTTTGTAGTTGGGCAGGCTAGTCGAGTTTTGATGACAAAATTTTTTAGTTATTAAAATTTTTCAGTTTTTTGGGCGGGGTCTGTGCGCCCCTCAACCGAATACAAAATTTTGGATAGGCATTGATACTTTTTGTAATTGTGCGCATCCCGTTGATGTGCCCGAAATAGTCAACCTAGTAGATAGTCTCAAAGTTTTTCAAAAAGTCAGTTTTTCGCGAGGCACATTCACAGTTTCATATTAAAGGGCATGGATTACTGCGTGAACTTAGTTTTTTTGTTATTTTACATAACATAATCAGAGGAGCATTAAAAATAAATTTAATACAAGAATTTTATGGACTTTTTGAAAATTATGAAAAAACTTCATTTTTTGTATTTTTATATAGAAAATTGCAATTTAAACAAATATTGGATATATAGATATAATAGTGGAGATACATATAATTGATTGGGATCATAAATTTAAGTCAAATGTAGTTGATAGTTGAAAATGGGATACTTTTGTCAAAACACATTTCGCTAAGGCACATCGTGCGAACAGCATAAAAGTAACTATAATTGGCATATTTAGTAGGTGTTTATTATGCTTAATAAAAATTCGGAGGCGCATCAAAAAATTTCGAAAGATAAACATTTTATGGACCAAAAAATATTTACTTGTGTTAAAAAAGGATCACAATATTAAAAAGCATTTTTTTGTAACTCTAACAAAATATATTTTCATTCAATATATGGAGAAATAACTTAGATTCTATCCCAATTTTTCGCAAACTTTTTAAAAATCGCGATTTTTATTGAAAATAATTTTTTTTAAATTTTACTAGGAAACCCTAAAATATGCTGCACTAATACCATAAAACATTGAAAATATCATAAATTTTGTTTGAATAAATCAGTAGGTTTTGATATTACTTGTAATTTTGACCAGAATTATACATAAACTTCTAGTTTGAAAAAATGTTTATATGTTCAACTTAAAACCGCCATAACTTTCGCGCCCTCACATGAAATGATTAATGCGAACTGATTCTACATGCATTCGAGTCACTTTATATGAATATAAAAGGATTTTAATGTGCCATCAAAAAAAATTTATTATCTTTTTTTTTTTTTTTTTTTTTTTTGAAGGGCTAAAATCAAAAATTTTTGAAATAGCCCATATATATTTTTTTAAGTACTAGTTTTCGAAAATAGAGTGAAGTTCAAAAAACACACAAAAATTACAAATTAAAGAAAGTAAAATTTAAAAAAAAAAAAAATAAAAGAGAATAAGTTTTAAAAAAGAAACAATTACAACAAATTTAAACAAAAATGTAAAAAAGTACCTATTGAGGTTTATTGAACATCATTAACGAAACGATCGCAAACATTACGCTTTCTTTTTATTTACAACAAATTTACAACATTTCTTCAAAACAATTTACCTCTTTATTTTTAAACCATTTTTCTTTTCACCCTCGTTTCTTGTACTTCTACTGTATTCCTCTTCACTCATTTTTTGACGTGTAATGGTTGAATGAATAACTACTGTTTAAATAGTACAACACATTATATGATCGGATACATGAAATCAGTGTTAAAGTAACGCATGTCTAAGAATACGTAGAATAGCTAAGTACAAAGTGAGTGCTTTCATTTGGTTTTAGTTTTTTCTTTTTTTTTTCTATTTTTGTTTCCCCATCAAATTATAAATTAATTTTTAGGAAATTTCAATGGAAAAATTTGATACAATATTTTGATGTATCATCATGTCTAAGCACTGGTTGATGATGACTGTTGACTGACTAGTTGATGGAGATTATAATGAAGTGTAGAGAAGATGTTTGACTTGACATATGAACAAAGGAAAATAACACGCAAGTAAGCCGGAAAAAATAATATGGTGACCTCGACTAAAATTGAAATTTAAGTGTTATTCTATGATGACATTAAGAATTTAAGTCCTCTTTGATTTAATACACTTAAGGTAAAGATTTGTTGATATTGTTTAATGTTGAAAAAATATAGGTGAATTAAAATGTGTATTAGATTTAAGACTAAAAAGTAAAAGTTGATATTTCAATTAAACTATTAATATTTTCTTCTTAAATTTCTCAAAAACTTTATAATTTAAAAAAAACCTAAAATTGTTTTTGTACATATTCTATACAAACCCCTTCCCTGTATAGAAACATAACTGAATTTATTGAAACATTTACATTTCGAGGGACTTTACTATACCTTGACAGTCGATTTTCAAGTCAATTTTTTCGTGGACGGACTTGTGTTCAATTGTTGACTGATTATTTTTAAATTTTATGATGAGATTTATGAATCTATACAATTTAATTGATCCATATCGATATTACTAATGAATCGTTAGCAATATTCCTACTCTGTTTCATTTTCAATTTGTTTCCTATTTAAAATTAAAAACTGATTTTTTTTTTATTTTAAACTATACACATATATTCAAAAAATAAAATAGACATAAGTTAAATTTCAACTTTCTAATATAATTAGCGCTAAATGCCGATTGTCCCAGAGGAAGTCTAAATAATATAAATTTTTTAGTTGCCTAAAGCCAATTTTTTTTTTTTTTTTTTCGGTCAAAGTTTACGGAATTAAACTGCAAAAAAAAAATATTATTCAGATTAATATGATATTTCGCGAATGTCTTTCGACATGTTGCAATATTACTTATCATTTTATAGATATTTTTAAAGTTAAACTTACATCACAAACTTAAGTCTAATTTAAAATCGATCAATATATAACTAAAGAATGACATATACAAACAAGACATGTTTAAGCAATAAATTCTCGAAACATTTACTTCCGACATTTTATCGAAAAAAAAAAATAAATATTGTTATGTCCGATATTTTAAGAATTCTCGAAAATTTATCGAACCTTAACCCATTTCCAACCACTGTTGCGTTTTCGCATCAGTAATATTACCTATATCGTAACTAATTTAGTTTCAAATTAATGATAATGTTTTATATATGTACATTTAGCTTTGAATGTTAGCTAATTGAATTGACCAAAAAAAATTAATTCCGACGATTTTTTACCCCCGGTAGAGTGGATCAAAAAAAGGTCTATAAAATATACCTTTTTTAAAATTTAAAAATTCATTCGAAAAATGTTACAAAACATCTTGAATAACCTTTAAAACGAGAGCCAAGACATCAAAAAATATGAAACTATTCACTTTTTTAAAAATAATTTAGGGAGATAGAAACACCAAGCTCCGAAAAATTGGTGTTGTGAAAACGCATCAATGGTCAATTAGGGGTAGTGTGATTTAGCTACATTATAAAATAATTTAAAAAAAACCTTTATAGATGAACGAATATGGAATTTTTTGAAGTAAGACTTCATGTCCAATAGAAAATTTTACTATAGCCTTAAAAAAGTTGTATTCTATATTATTTATGACTTATGTAGTAAAAACAAATATGCAATTGTCAGCAAATTGCAAGTGGTTATACTTTTTACACTCATTGAGAACAAATGTAAGAAAAAGAATTTCCAAATGATCGACGCTACCTGTATATGAAGTGTATTTTGTAAAGGATGCTGTTATATTGAATATGATCACAAAAATTCAAGGAGTTACCTGAAAAATTTAGAAAACTGATGAATGAAACCAATAAAATTATGTAATTTGTTGCTAAATTTTTTCAATTGTCTTAAAAAAGGGATAATAAATTTTCTTCAAATGTCATAAAATTTGCTAAAGAAAAACATAATATTTACAATTTTTATGACTACACACTAATATTTTTTAATCAAAGTATTAAAAAATGTTAAAAACCAATGTGAATAGGTAGAATTTCATAATTTTCGAAACAGCCTTTTTCTATAAAAGGCCGTGCTCTTTACTCAAAGTAATAGTTCATTTTGGGTTTTCAATCAAATGAGATTAAGAGGATATCAAAATATAAACAAAATAAAATCTCCAACGATATTCAAGGTATAAAAAAGAAAAAATCTGTGAATATATGTGCACGGATAAATGAAAGCAAACACATTTTTTTCTTAGTCATTTGAAAATTGGTACATTACCCAAATTTTCAAATCCTGTTTCAATTGAAATACATCATATTATGAGCCGCTGCATTTGGTATATTACCAGGATTTAAGATTTTTAAAATTTGGGAATATTCTGCAAGAATAACAGAATCCATTTACGTAACATTTGTGTTTGGAGCACAACGTGGTTAGGCAATCTGTACGAAGGACCAAAATACTTTCCTGACCACTGTATTGAAATCATAATCGAGATGATGCGCAAACAGATAATTGAATGCAATGTACATTACATTCCAAATGCTTTAATGTGTAACATATTTTATTTAATATATAATCTATTTTATAGATTATATGAAATTATTTAGTTTTACACCGTAAGCTATTTAACGTTTTTACGTCATTATTTAGTTGCCTTAAATTTCAATTAGAATGGTTCACCTCCAATTTTTTTGTTCACACTTAACATATTTAACATAACAATTTGTAAAATAATCACAAAATTTAATTTAAATGACAAATAAAACTAATTTTGCCATAAAATTTGTTTAAACGTCTACTTCGTATATGAGCAAAACAACATACCCCTAATTGACCATTGATGCGTTTTCGCAACACCCGATACTTCGGAAACTAAAAAAGCTAGGATCACAAATCTTTCGATTTTATGATCACAATCACTAAATAGATTCCGTTTCTAATTTGATTAATTTATCTTAACGGGATCGGGTAGTGGTAGGAAATGGGTTAAATATCGAGAAATTATCGAGTAAGTTGCGATGCTACGAACATTCACTTTTTATATAATTTTACATAATTTCTCGAATATATTTGTTTCCACGTTTTTGAGAACTTTTGCTAATTCCTTGTCTCAGGTCAAGCGGGAAGTTAATATTCCTCATACGTAAACATATAATTATTTTAGTTAAAAATATAGCATACCTTAAGGATGATATCAAATAAATGTGGTTCACCAGCACGTATACTTATTATTTAAATATTATTTCCCCGTTACATATACGATAAGAATTATTAAACTTGGTGTACCAATAAATGACAAATTATGCTGTCAGAAAATTTTCTGCTGCAACGTGAAATCAAATACAGTTGAACAAAGTTGCCTACATAATATGATTCACTGAATAAATTATCAATACTTATGGTTGATGTCACAGACTGTGATCTTGTAGAATGAATTAAGTTCATAGTATGTCATAATATTTATTCTTTCTTATCATATAAACAATTCTTATACTGATCTTAAAATTTCTATTAAAATTTGGTGTTTTGTAGTAAATACTAACTCAGACTTTTTTCTATACAAAGCATGATTATTATAGTCAAACTTCATTGCGGGTAAATATTTTTGTGTCATAGCAGAAATAGGAGAGATATGATTTGGTGTATTTGTTGTTTATTTATTTTAAACAAACCCGGGGAATATTTTAACTCTATGGCAGTTTTACGGCTCAACAATAAATTTATCACTAGTGATATCTTCAATGTTCTACACGAATAGGATTTTGCAGCAATTAATGAGGACTTTTCTACAAGAGTGACTGCTAGATGCTCAAGCTACCCAGTCATATGAATTGTCTGAAAGTCGCTACTTGCCCCTACCTAGCGATTTCATAGAGTTCAGGCTGACGGCAAGGCGCTTTAGCCCAGCAGGCAGAATCCCCAATGTCTGTCCAAATTATCCATCTCAAGCAGCACGTTTGGCCCAACAGCGTGATCTCTTACGTGCTACCAACCCAGCAGATGAGCAAACTGAAGTACTAACGAAAAAGATTGATAATCTCGTTAATAAACACCGTCATAGTAAATGGTTAAATCACCTCAATCATTGCTAAATTGACTCTAAAAAGCTCTGGTCGACAATAAAAAGTCTATTTGGTAATAAACATAATAAAAACCTCGTAGCTATCGCTTTCAATAACACCGAACTTACAGATTCCAAGAAATGCGCAACTCAATTCTGCAGACAATTTATTGAACATCCCGTCTTGCAGAACCGGACCAAAAGAGACATATTCAGAAGAACCAAGAATCTCACTCGAGGCTCTGAGCCCATCTCCTTCACTCCCAGTGAAGTGTAGAACATTATATCTAAATCAAAACCCTTAAAAAGCTCTTGGTCCGGATGGAATCTCAATAAACTCGGTCCAGTAGTATTGGAATATCTTAAGCGACTTTTGGTTCTCTTCATTCACCAATTGGTGATTAAGGATACCTAGGATAATTCCAATTCTAAAACCTGATAAACCCATTAATCTTAGGGAATCTTACCGCCCGATGTCCCTCTTGTCACCCGTAGCGAAGGTTTAAGAATCCCTACTACTACCATCCCTAAAAGAGCATTTTTCGCTGGTCTCACACCAACATGGGCTCAGGGAAGTGCATATCACAACAACGGCATTGAATTTGATAACCACTCAGATTGCTAATGGCTTTATTCAGCAAATACCTTGCAACGCACAATTGTTGCTGTTTTAGACTTATCCAAAGCCTTTGACATTGTTGATCACTCAATGCTGATAAATGATATCTTGAAGTCTACCCTTTCCAACAACATCGAACGCAGGATTGTCAGTTCAGAGTAGTGTTCAAAGGCCAAAAATCGAGATAACACAAGACGAAAATGGGCGTGCCACAATGAGGAGTACTATCGCCAAAGCTCTTCAACATCTCAATCGTGTCGTACGTTGTTGCTAGCACTGTAATTTCATCAGGTGTAAACATAGATGACATAAGTGCCAAATATCAACTTTCAAATCGGCGATGTCTCTTTTCACCTCTTGGATGAAGGAAGTAAGGAGGACAATATCTTAGTCGAAATCAGAATTATCCCTACGGTACAAAACCCGAACATATTAGAGGTAGACTTCGACAGCCTCCTTCATTTTTCCTCACGTCAACAATCAAACGGCCCAGAAAAATGCACTCGGATGTGTTAAAATTACGAATATGGGTCATTTACATGAGGAGACCAGGATGCTATCTGTCAGGCAATATAATGTGTTGCTGACCAAACAGTTCCTGTTAGCATGTAACCAGCCAAGTCACCCTCGATATATCCAGTCAGACTTCCATCGCTTCCACGAGAGCATCCAGTATGTCATTCCACCCGACCTCGACCGATTGTCCTCGACGAATTCACAAAGAGAATTGCATCGACTTGTGGTCTCAGAAGCCATTAATAGCTGTAGATGCAACAGCGTTTAGGATGAACACTCACCTGCATTTTCGGATGATGAAAGGCAAATTCTCAGGCAAACTAGATCTCTGCTAGCACAACTAAAAGCCGGTTGGTGCAGTATTCTAAACTGCTAGTAAGAACGTATTATTCCAGGCATTTTAAACCATTGCCCTACCTGCCTTCAAAGCCCTCATGACGCAGTGCATTTATTTAACTGTCCCAATAGGCCAATTGATTTGGGACGCAAATCTATAGTAAAGTCCGACTTAGGTAGCAAATATATAATATAATAGTTAAATAATAATTAAAAATTAAATTCTATATTTTCAGGGAGGAACTTTCAACCACAGCAGAACTATTACAACACCAATCTTCTAGTAATATAGCTACTCATTAACACATACACAATATTTTACAACAACCTATATAATACACGTTTTTCACTAATACTTAAGAAAGTTAACATCGTTATAGATATCAGAACTCTCTTAAATGCAGGCGCGGATCCACGTGGAGGGAAAAAAAGGAAATTTCCCTCCCCAAAATGAAAGCACTTAATGAAAAATCTGTACTAAATCATACAATTTATGGAAACAGTTAGAAAAATTGTTCTATTTTCCTCCCGCAAAAGCTTGAGCTGGTTCCGCGCCTGCTTAAATATATAATTAAGATAAATTACAATTAAGAAATTTCTATTAAAATTAAATAAGCAGACTTTAGTTAGAAGGTAGAAAATTCCAAGATAGTAAAACTAAATTTCATAACTTTTAAATTTTAATCAAAAAAGCCTTTAAAAATATTCCCCCATTGAAACATAAAATTTATATCTACACGAATACTATAAATCTTCTTAAAGCAAAATTGATTCTCTAATTTTTCCCACAAATCTTCATAAAAATCTTCAGCCATATAAAATGAATGCATTTTACACCAACACACAACATTCACAGAGTTTAATATGTTAAAAAAACTGGCTTTACACCCTATCAATTGAACTGTTTTTTTTTTTTTTTTTTAAGATAAGCATTCTAAACGGGGCATGATGCTATCAACTTTATTATCCCATTGAACATCCCTAACTGTTTATCTCTATACTCTATATAGTTTTTAGCTTTATATATAACACTCCTACAACTCTTTTTTCCCATACTTTGCCAAGTCTTTTTGCTTGATGTATTATTCTTTGATAAAAAAAAAAAATTAAACATGAGAAAAATTTTATTTGAGAAAAAACGTACAAATATATTCATTTTTAAATATTCCCTTTGAAAATATTCCCTTTGGTCATTTAAATCCAAACTAATAAAACTCACAAACTTTAACCTTCCCAGACCCAAAAAAAAACTAAACTTCTACATTTTTCTATTCCTTTGTATAATTGTTTATGGTTTTTATGTGTGTGAGTTCATGTGTAACCGTGTGTGTGTCTGTGGTTCTCTATAACTCCCTACTCAAGAAACGACGTCATAATGTCGTTGTTACACATGTCGATATTATTAAGATGTCTATGGCGATAGAGATGATGTTGATGGTGATTGTATGGCCTAAATTCTGAAATTTGGTCATAAAAAATTAGACAAACTTCATATAAACATGATGATTTTCAGTACGTGTGTGTATGTGTTTTACTATTTATTTAAGTGTCTGTACCATGAAACATGTATGCAACTTTTATGTGCTAAAATAAATTAAAACAACAGCAGAAAAAAAACATTATATAATGAAAAGAAACAAAGAAAAAAATGCTTCATTTCTTAACTATCCATAGTTCACATGCTTAACAATTTCAATTTATCTGTTAGTTAAATAGAAATTTTCTAACTCGGAAAAAGGCATTCAATTCAAATTGTTTTTAGTACGTACTTTTATAGTCTATGGAATAGATACAATATGAATATACACTGACAGAAATTTTTATTGAAATATTTTATTGATCTACTTTTGAAGATTAATTTAGCAATTTTATGAAAATATTTCAGGGCAAATGCACAATAAATTAAAATATATTGACGCTTCTTCAAATTCTAAATAATGGTATTTTATACCTATATAAGCTGGCTTCAATGATAAATTTTATTAACATATATATTAACACTATATTTAAAGTATTTATAATCTCTAAACCCTTTATTACGATAAGGCATCTGTATGGGTACTAGGTGAAATGATAGTTCACGCATATCCAATTTCAAAATAATTTTTCTTTAGACCATAGAAAACCTGTGTACCAAATTTATTAAATTACTTTTAAAATTGCGACCTGTACACATTGGGGTAAAAGGGGTCCAATATGTATTGTTCAGTGTTTTTTTTTTTTTCCCAAAATTATTATTTTTTTCTTCTATTACACAGAGTTGCAAAATGAAACAAAATTTCTGCAGCACAGGGTTTCTCAATCAATTTGGATATACGGTATTAATAAATACAACGCCTCTAATCCAATTTTTTTTTTAATTGACTCTAGTTCTCGCGAAAAATCGCGATTTGTAAAATCAATGAGGTTGCCTATATACAGAAACATATCTTGAAAACGACTTGTCTGATTTTGTCCAAAAATATATCAAAAAATTCTAATTGAAATTGTCTTACATTACTTTTCAATACGGCCAACAATTATGGAGATATTAAGCCCATCTTTTGAGAAAAAATTAAATTTTATATAAAGTTTAACCCGGAGCACTTTGCTACCCCTTTCGATGCCATATTAGATATTTACTTTATATGGGGCTACTTCTCCCCCTCGACCTATTCTCTCTATTGCAATTTTAAATAAATTACTACTTTAGATATACGAAAAGTATAGGGGCCACACTCCCCAATCCGTTCTATTTTATTTTATCAATTCAATATCATAAGAAAGTAGTCTCTACAAAATTTGAGGTCTTCCCTCATAATAGTTCTTTATATATCAGTTAAAAATAAGAAAAATTGCTTTGAATATAGCTCAATGGTACCTCTTACCATTGTCCTATCTGTCCCATTTTTTGTTTTAAATTGTATTAAATATAACACTATGCGACAGTATTTTGAGGCCGAATCACTCCATCTGCAATGGAAAGCTCTTGATATGTGTAATAAACCCTTCAAAGGATTTTTCGCTGGTTGGAATTTTTTCTTTTATGACCTTCTAACTTTTCTATTTTTGCACCAAGGAAGTCTCAGATAAATCGAACAAAATAATATAAATATAGTTGGAAGCTGAAATATGTTTGCATAAATATGTAGAGAATATAACGAAGAATATTTGAACTTTCAATTCATTTATCTCTCATTATAAGGGGTCATTTCTAGACCATTTTTAAGAAATGACATGAAAGTCGATTAAAACTTGAGTTAAATGGGTTAAAATATTCTGCAGATATTTTCTTCATCAAATGTTATAAAATATATAGACTACATAAAAAGTTAAAACCTTTGTTATCATAGTTCTTTAGATGTGCGATAATTAGTATTTTTTTTGTATTGAGGTACCTTCTCCATGCCTATATTGGAAAGTATATAGCCTTCAGGATTATGCTGCGAAAATTTAAAGAACATCGGTTCAGCGGTTTAGCTGTCTATAGAGTATATGCCACAACTAATATTTTCTTTATGTGGGGGCTACTTCTCCATTTGCTTTGTAGAGGGGTTACCATTTCCCCTGGTTCTATTCAATTTGCATCTAAACTTATGGAGGTTTTTGGAAAAATTATTCTGACAAAATGTTAAAACTTTTGCTGTAATAGTTTCTAAGATATACGATACTTAATATTTTCCTTATATGGAGGGTATCATTTTCCCTGGTTCTATCCTTTCCGTTTTCATCTCAATTATGTAGATTTAAAATTATTTTCACAAAATCTCAGGATTTTATCTGTAACAGTTCTGGAGTTGTGATAATAAATATTAACTTTGTATGGAGATTCCCTTACCCCTGTTCCTATCGAAAACAAATAAATGAACAAACAAACACAGTTTTATTTTTATATACATATAATAGATATATGCAAGCTTGTTTCTCAAAGGATTTATCAAGATATAAAAATCTTTGAAATCGGGTAAGGAACAAAAATTCGCCAGTGATTAAACATTTGCTATGTAGTTTGTACCCTATTTTAAGACACCATAGCTCCGCTCCTGAAAGATATATATAAATCCATGGTATAAAAAATAGGAGGTAGTTTCATTTCAAATTATTTTTCGACATACAGTCGAACTCGGTTATAACGAACTCGAAGGGATCGACATATTTAGTTCGTTATAAAAGTAGTTCGTTATATCCGTAAAATTCCAAAAAAAAAATATTTTTTAATAAAATACACGTATTTCATTACAATACTAATATATGGAATTAAAGCGTATTTCTTTACATTAAAAATTAACGGTATTTTTGATAATTAAATTTTAATGATTAATATATCAGTAATAATATTTTTGGCATTCATCATTCATTTCACAAATGTCAAATTGAGATTAACTATATTTTGTATACTAATTCAATGTTTTATTTTATTACAGATGTTTTGAGATATTTACTTTTTGAGAAATAGCGATTTTCTAATATTTAGTGTTTAATCCTCAAATAATTTCAGTTTTATTATTAGCTATTTTCGATAAATGTATGTTATGTTAAAAAAAATTCATCTTTTATTTGCCAATAATTTAAATTAAAATTAATGAACATTATTTCCATTTTAAATGAAAATAAATAGAATTTATTTCTGTTAGTTTTAAATTGATGGAACTTTTTTGAAATGTGTAATTTTATTTATCTAAGACAAGTATTTGTGGTAGTTCGTTATAAACGTAGTTTTTTGTATAAAAAATTCGTCTTGGGACCATAAAAATGTGTTCGTTTGGAAAATGTTGGCAAAATCAATGGGACCGAAGAAAAGTGTTCGCTATAGCCATAGTTCGTTATAACCGGTGTTCGTTATAACCGTGTTTCACTGTATTAAGATTTGAAAACAAAGAGGTTTTGAAATATTGATTGAAAATTGTGCTACCATATTGAAGTTTTGTTTGTTTCGAAATAAAGTTTTAACTATTAAAAAAAATAAATAAATTAAGTTTTTCAGCTTCATAAATATTAAGTTCCACAATTACAACAAACATGAGCATACAAGAATGGCAGTTTTTCGAATGTATGTTATACTGATAATATTCTTAAGGAAATGTAAAAAAATATCAGAGAGAAAAAACCATAGAGCTAACATTTGTGATGAATAATATCAAATCATTTATGTATTTATACGGTTTGATAAAATAAAATAGATTGATAAAAAGAAAATAAAAATCCATTTATTAATTTGAACTTGAGGAATACGCAAGGAAAATTCAGTATTAATCTGCAAAATATAAGCAAAATGGATTTCCATTCCCTTAATTGTGGAGGTGACCAGGGTAAAAAGAAAAAAGAAAACATGATTTCTTTCCTGCCTCTTCCTCAAACCAAACTTAAAAATACAGCAAAAGCTTTCAAAATTACACGTTTATTAATATATAAAGATTAATAAATAGCTTTCTTATTGAAAGCATACATAATATTTTTGTTTGCCCTGTAAGCATCTCTAAAACTTTCACCAACAAACTCATGTAACTGCTACATATCCCAGGGACATTTCGTTTTGTTTGTACTACATCTTATTTTCGAAAACTTAAACGATTGTTTTCTATATATTCTCGGTAATAACTTTCACATTTCTGCTTAAAAATTTCTCTGATTTTTTTCTTTTTCTCAGCGTGGCAACGTCTTCTAAATTGTTTACAAAGAAAATAAACCTCAATAAACCCGTTTCTTGTCAAACAATTTGAAAGAAATACCTAGTATTCTTCATACCTCGTATAATTCTACCCCATTGAAAAAAAATCAGCACTTAATCCATTTTTTTTTACCCTACACTACCATAGGTGCGTTTGTACTGATGTTTTTAACACCCAAAAATATTGGTCTAAGACCCACCTAAGACCCATCGGCTAGAATCACTTTCTGACTTGACTTAAATTGTCCAAGAACAATTTGAAATTGGTTGTGATCGGTTCATTATTAAACGTTTAACGATCATAAATCCCTTAAACAGAGCAATATAACAATGAAATTTTTTCCACATACTAAGTTTAAATCTACAAATATTATTAACATTTTAAGTTACATTCCATGAAAGTTAAAATTTTGTGTATTTTAGGACAATTTTCAAAAAAATAACAAAAATATTTGGACAAAATATGATTTACAAATATGTACTTGAAGAAAAATACACATAAATTCCATTAAAAAATTTTACTTTAAAAGAGATTTTATTTGAAAAAAAATGTAGCGAAATTTGATGAGAACTGAATTTTTTTACTTTTGACAGTTCCGTAGCCTAGCTTGATAATTTTAATTGTAATTGACACAATATTTTTTTTTTTTTTTTTTTTTTTTATTCAGTACCCAATTTGATAATGAAAATTTAAATTTCGAAATTCAATTAAACTCCACTTTTTACCTCAACGTACTGTAAGTTGATTACAAAGTATAAATGGATAGACAGACGGACGGACATCGTTAAATAGAATTAGAAAGTCATTCATAATCCGATTGGTATAGATTAGTTTGGGTCCTAGACCTATATCTTTAGGTGGTATAAACATTAGCCCACACGCATAATACCCTCTCCACCTATGGTGGTGTAAAGTATAAATATTTTGAAATCATATTAATGAACAAGGAATGGCTGTTATGTTAGTTCAAAATTCAATACAGCACCATGCTGGTTAATGCATTATGCGTTTGTGTTGAAGTTTTTAACGCACAGAAAATATATTCCAACACATACCTTAAAGCATACTAATCTAGTTAGGAACATTTTCTGTTGTCCATCCATCTGACTAGCTGGTTTAAACCTTGCACACAAAATACGGTTTGCAATTTTAAAAATAATTTGATGAAATTTGGCGCAATGAAGTCTATTGAAATTGGTTATGATCAGTTGATTACGCGATTTTGAAATTATAATCTGAGTTTACCTCTCGTAAAAGGTACATTCATTCACGTTTTTACCACTCCAAGTTTAAACGCCTCCTATAGTGTTCTGTTAAAAGCACCTTAGCAAGTTATATCTCAAACGATGCATAAATAAAAAGGCCTTTAAACTAAATTTTTAATTTTGTAATACACAGAAAAAAATATTTCAAATATTTTTTTAATAAAATTATTAATTAACTTTATATTGGAATTTAATTATATGATTTATTAATATAATTAATTTTTTAATTGGTTTTCAGTTTTGTTTTTTAATAAATTGACAGCTGTTAATAAAATATAAAGAAAAATTAAATATTTGTCTATAAAAGTACAGAAATAAAATAAATTTAAGAAAATTTTCAAAAATTTTCAGCTCATTGCATCTATTTAAGGAAAAGAAGTAATAATAATATCAATTATTCTAGTTATTAATATTATCATTTTGATGATTGGAGCAAAATCAATTAAAAATTAATTGATATTACAAATTTCGTAATTGAAGTCCATTTTTACTTTTTTGTGTGTACTCAAAAATTTTTCCTATAAAAAAAATGCAACATTTTAAAATCTTAAAAATTCTGGTTTTATCAATTTAACAGTGAGTAACAAAACACTGATTAAACATATCACTCAAATGATGCTTATTAATAAGCTGAAGATGTAAAAAATATTTAAAAAAATGTCACTTCCCTATCTGCGATTGAAGGTCAAAATTTTTAACACATAATTTGTAAAAAAAAAAAATAAATAAGTAGTCATTCCAAAATAATTATTTTAAGTGTAAAAATTTATATAGCATTAGATACTGAATATATATTTGTAACATAACATATATAAAATGAGCATACTGATGAAGGAAGAAGAGTTTTACTGTCATGAACACATCTTCTTCAGTTTAATTTGGCATTTGTCGCCTTCAGGCAACAAAATTTATATAAACATGAACACACACATGGATTTATATATAATTTCCAACATACAATAGTTCAGTTGTATATCTTTAACAATTCTAAGAACAGGACTAACAAATACAATAATATTAAACATATACATTTATATTTACATTTGAACACATACACACATACTGTAAAAGCATATCAACCAAAAACAACCATTCAGTCAAATCTTCATTCTTTTGCTCATTCATTCAGTCTTTACATATAAAACGTTTATTACATAAGATATATGTATGTATTTAGAAATTTAAACATATATTTATTTGAGAGTGTAGTTCTGGGTTTATGTATGTATGTGTGTTTATATTTCTATACCAATAAGGAATATAGCCTGAGGTGAAAATTTGGATTTTTATTTAAAACTAGTACCAGGCAAAATAATAACAATAACGATGAAGAGATACTTTTAGTTATGGTAGTATGTCTATCAGGGTTTATATGTCTTCTAATCCGGAAAATATATATATTTTTTATTTTGTTATTTGAACTATGTATATTTAAAGTTAAGCTGAGGAAGACAATCTAAACTGTGTGGTAAATATGAAAATATGTATGTATGTAGTTTGTGATTGTAATATCACATTAAAGATTCGGGAGTCAATTTAATATTTAAAATTTGTATGGTAATTTGATTGAATTTAAGAAAAAAAATGTGGTTAGAACAATTATTACATACACATGTAAGTATATTTCTTGTAGAAATTTAAAAGAACCAAATATATGTAGATTTTTTTACATTCAAGTTATAAATGAATTTTTGCGAATTAAAAAAAAAAAAAAAAAAAAAAAAACCATACCCGAGATGAACAGCTTTAGAGGTCTACCTTATACTTCCCTGACCCGATAGGGACCTGTGCTATTTCAAATTAACTAGAAAGCTTCTCAGCTCTGACCATATCAAATTTTATTTATATATTTTATCTCCAAAGGTTACATAATTATTAAAAAAAATAAAAAAGAAACGTTTCGGAACCACTTACGGCATTTAAACAAGACATTGGCATAGTTGAACCAATAACTAGCATCATTGTATGATAAAATTATCAAAAAACAATGTTGTTAAGCCAACTTACAATGTTTCACTTTGCAATAAATAAATTTCCAAACCAATTCAGCGGTGTCCGTCCGGCAGTCTGTCTGTCTGTTTAACCGTTTTTATTGTAAACATCAATGATCAAAACTTTAGTTCACAACAACTAAGGCCGAATCTATATACTCACCATCAATTTTTTTAAACTTTTACGTTATATGGGAAGTGGGTGGTAAAGTGAGTGGACCACGCCCATATTTTGTTTCCGAGTTAACATTGGTCCTTGAACTATTTGTATAAAATTTCGTTGACGTTTCACCTTATATGGGAGGTGGGCGGTAAAGTGGGCGGATCACGTCCATTTTTAGTTTCCAAGTTTTTATCAGCCCTCGAACTTTCTGTACGAAATTTCGTTATAGTACATGATTTTATTTAAGATATATCATTCTAGTATTTTGCCCATAACTTTTGGTATTTTCAATACCAAATAAACCTTATATAAGACAAATATTTTAGCCAAATTTGAGCCGTTCGAGCCCTATTCTGCTTTCAACAGATAGACAGGCGGACGGACATAGCTAGATCGACTCAGAATCTAACCAGGACCCAGAAAATATAAATATTATGGGGTCTTAAATGATTCTTTCGACATGTTACATACGGAATGACAAAATCAATATACCCCCATCATTTTGATGGTGGATATAAAAATAATATTAGAAAATAATAGGCTAATCTGGCACATAAAAAAAAAAACTATTTCCAATGGCTATCGCAAGCGTTGATATTGTTTTTACCAGTATTTTAGAAGAAAATATATGTGCCTGGTTTCAATTTTCTACGACACCTCCATCTATTTTTATAAAATTAAAAATAGTATGTTAGCCAGAAATGCTTTTTTTCTCATTTCAGAATATATGGCAGACTCACAAATAATCTATATTTAACCGCAATGGAATTCTGACCAATATTCGATAAGTAAATTCGTTTTTAATTCCAGAATATATGAGAGGTAGGCTTGTCCTTATTCCTATTAAATACAAAATAAATTAACCTTACAAGCTGTCACTAATTTTTGTAAAGTTCAGACCAGTATTTTAGAATAATTTAGCTTTTATTAACTTCAGGATATATGGGTAGGTGTGCCCTTGTGCCAAATTCTTCAAAACTTCGTATTTATTCATTCTAATATGTGTACCAAATTTCAATTTGCTACGACAACTCATTCTATTTTTATCCCATCGTTGTATGGAATCAAAGGACTGTGGAACGTCATTAAATTGATTCAGAAAATGATTCTAAGCCAATTGGTATAAATTAATATAATTGTGCGTTATTAATATCAGCACAAATATATAATACTCTCCCACATATGGTGGGAGGGTATTATATATATTATAATTTTTACACATAACTTCATTTTCAAGGAGGACTGAAGTGAATTTGGTTGAAGTACACTGAAAAAAGTAATTTCAATGAAAGAAGTACATTAAATGAAATTAATTAATTTTTTCCAAGAATTTATTAACTTAAAGTACGAATTCATTGCTGCAATGAAAATATTCATTAAAATTCAATGAAAAAATTAACGCAATTATGAACATTACATAGAAACCATTCATTAAATTTATTTCTTAATACAATAAGTAAATCAGTTATTTGATTTAATGTATTAGTTCATTGAATTAATTTATTCAATGTACTAATACATTGATTTAATTAAGAAGAAGCATTATACAATGAACAAAAGCATTGAACCAATGAAATATTTCATTAAATTATATTAAAATAAATGCTTTCTAACGGGAAATAAAGTAAAACGAAAACAAATACATTTCAGTTTTCTTTTATCTCTAAACAAGAAATGACGCGTTTTAAACAAAGGACAAAAAATAAAAAAAATTAGTGTTGTGTTAAAAACGAAAACAATTAAAAAGTAAACAAGTTATAAATCGAATTATTAAAATACATAAATATAATTTATTCGCAAAGGAGAAGTCGAGCAGCATAATTGAATACACCAAAATAAATACCCAAAAGAAGGAATTTGGAGACTTGCCTTCCTAACTCGTAAGTTCAATAATGTTTATGTTTTTAAACAGTTTTTAAATATTACATTTCATTTATATATGTATATGTAGATAAAACCACTAAGAAGCAAAAGAATGTGTTATTAGCCTCAAATACCAGGGTTTCAAAAAATATTGTGATTTCAAAACCAGAGGATTCTAAATAATAAATATATGAAATATTTAAATTGAATTCTTAATAAAAATTTATTACAGACTGATTAAGATTTGGATGCTACGTCTGGTGATCGTCAAAATAATGGAATTTCTATAGACACAAAAGTTTTAAAGGTAACTAGTTCAAATATTTTAAGCAATTGAACGAATTTTAAAAATTGTATTTATAAACATTTTTTGTTCAGGATAATGCTGTTGTTATATTAATGTGGGGTCTAAATGGATATTCCATACCATCATTGAGCAATATAGAGGACAACAGGAATTACTGTAGAATTTATATTAAAAAAGCTCGATCACATCTATAAAATGCATTTCGTTTACTAATTTTTTTTAGTGAAATGTAATATTTATACCCTTCACCACAGGTGTAAAGGGTATATATAAGTTTGTCATTCCGTTTGTAATTCCCACAATTTTCGTCGGAGAGCAAACAAGTTTACATTTTCGGGATCCTTGTAAGAAATGATGACGATAGGACCATGTCCGTCCGTCCGTCCGTCCGTGTGTCGGTTGAAATGGCGTTTATGAAGCCCACCGATAACTGACATATATAATATATATATATCAAACGATCGGAAATCCTTTCGAGAATTTTGCTATTGGAATTCAGCAAGATAGGTTCATACAATGCGGAGATATGTTCAAAAAAACGGTTTTTAGAACCGGTTTTCCAGTTTCTGAAGCCTCTGTATATACTAGAGACTTAATTTTTACAAAGAAGTCTCGGACATTTTTTTCTGAATTTTTGTTCTGAAAAAATGAAATAAATCGGTTCAATAATAACTGAGATATCGGACAAAACGCATTTTTTATTTTTTGAAGCCCTGGTTTAAGCTACAGATTTTTATTTTTATACAGATCGGTTACAAATATTTTTATAAAATTTCAGTTTTTTTAATCAGGAAGATCGGTTTATAAATGGTGGAGATATGCTTTGAAAACCGGTTTTTAGAACCGATTTTTCAGTTTCTGAAGCCTCTGCATATACCAGGGACTTCGAATTTTTAAAGGGGGCTCGGAAATTATTTTCTGAATTTTTGTTCTGAAAAAATGAATTAAATCGGTTCAGTAATAACTGAGATATCGGGGAAAGCGAATTTTTTATTTTTGAAGCCCTTGTTCAAGCTACAGATTTTTATTTTTATATAGATCAGTCATAAATATTTTTATAAAATTTCGGTTTTTTTAATAAACCAAATTCGTTCATAATCAACAGAGTTATGGCCTAAAAACAAATCTGTTAAGAATATAAATACACACACAAACATGTATATTAAGCATTGTAATGACTATTAGTGACGTTTTTGGTTTTTTGTATAGACAAGTAGTTTAGTTATCAACAACAGTTATATAATAACAGTGTTGTTGTTGTTCTTTGTATATGCAGTCTGTACAAAAATAAATAGATATGGAATTGTTGTTGTTAATTTTTAAAAACTAAAACATATCTGTTAAGAATATACATAAATACATACACAAACATGTATATTAAGCATTGTAATGACAATTAGTGACGTTTTTGCCTATAAGACAAGTAGTTTAGTTAGCAACAGAAGTAATATAATGAATAACAGTGTTGTTGTTGTTCTTTGTATATTCAGTCAGTTTGTATATAAACACATTCAAAAATAAATATATATGGAATTGTTGTTGTTGTTTCTTTTTTAAAAGCAAAGCCTGTTATGATTGTTTTTTTTTTTTTTTCATATTAAAATTTTCGTAGTTTGAAAAAAATTTAGATTTATATATGTGAAAATATGCAAGCATACCTTAAGGCGAAAATTTTATTAATTGTCGGTAATATGGTAATATGATGTCGATAAGATGGTAATATGGTGAAGGGTATCAAAGATTCGGCACAGCCGAATCTTTTTTCAATTTCATTTTATATTTATATTTAACTTTTGCTTATATTAACTCAATATCATATAATTTAATCATTTAATTTAAAATAAAATAAAAACCAAAAATACAGAACAAGCCTATTTTTATAATACAATTTTAATGTATAATTTCATTGGGACAAAATATGAGTTCATTGAAATCAATGTACTGTTCACTGGAATTATTTATTTTATTTAATGAACGTTTTCATTGATTCAATGTAAGAAGAACTTTAATTAATGAACTTGTACATTAAATTATAATATTAATTTATGGCAATACATTGTTTCAATGAACCTGTACATAGGGTCAAAATTAGTGCACAAATTCATTGTAACAATGAACTTTTTCATTGTATTTATGTACCTTTTTGGTTCAGTGTAGTAATTAAAATATTTTCCCTAAATATATTTTTACACTTTATATTTAAGTCAAAATTATTCTGTGAGTTCAGATCTATAATCCGTTTGTTAAAATTAGTATTACCGCAAAACTTATTTAGAATTACAATAAGTTTCAACCAGTTTAAAATTGTTTGATAATGGCTCATAATATACCTTTAAATTATTTACCTCCTGATACCTTTTTATACTTCATTGGTAAAATAAAAAGGTATCGCTTGATAAAATCGGATGAAAATTGTAGCCTATACATTTTTGAAAAACTTGAAAAACCTGTAAAATCTTCATGTATTATAAGTAATAGAAAAAGCCATATAAAAGTAAAATAACAAAATTTTATGAGTTGTACACATCTCAAGAACTTCATAGGATCTACAATTTTCATCCGATTTTATCAAGCGATACCTTTTTGTTTTACCAATGAAGTATGGAATTAGATTATGTATTAAAAAAAAGTATGGGTGCAAAATATAACTACAAAATACTAGAAGAAAAAATTCAAAAACTAAATTTGTGTCTTAAATATTCAACATAGTTTTGCTGTTAATTTAGATGCGTATATACTTTTTAAAAAGGATAATATCTTGTCTTTCTAATACACTTTAAAAAAAATTAATTTTGTCAACTGGTATTCTAGATATACAATTTTAAAACTGCGAAGTCCGAAAAATCGATCTTTTGGATATAGCTCCCGATTTAAAGGTATATTTAAAATACTAAAACTGGTATAATAATCTACTGACCCATATCTATAAACTGCACTATATTGTATTCCAAATATATTTTATTGTATTAAACAAATATTTTACAAATACTATAAAATCCCTCAGGTGCAAAATTGGATTTTTTCATAGAGCTTAATGCTTTTGTTTTGAAATTATAAATTATTTTGTTAAATACTAAACGTAAAATAAATGAAAGAAAATTTTTTTTGATTTGCTTTATTATTTTTATTTCTATGCAACAACAAGTGCACAAATTACAAGCATGTACTCATTTGTGCTCCCCGCTGTATGTAGAGGATGGAGTCATTCTGTATTTTCCCTGTAAGTATCGTGCTAGGATTCTCAATGGCTTCTGAGTTATTACAAAAAATATAACGCAGTTTTTTTCAATAACTCAGAAACTATTTAGAGTCCCAGCACGATACTTACAGAGAACATTCAAAATGGCTCTATCCTCTACACATATATTTTTCACGAATTTAAAAATAACATTTTTGGATATACGAGACCGCGAAATTTAATTCGCGAATTATCCACCAATAAAATTCATCTTAAAAAAATGTTTCAAAAATTAAATAAATATTTCGTATTTATTATGACATTTATTGTAATAATTCATAAAAGTCCCATAATGCCACTTACCACAGTTATAGAAAACATTTTCACCATTAACATATATTTTTTTAAATAGACTATTTTTCGAGATATTTACCCCCGAACTAAAAATCGCTAGATATGGACCATTTTGATGTTGAGAAAAAATTCATGTTATACGTATTATTATAGATAATTTTGATACTTAAATATAACAAATATGTGTAATTTTATATACAAATTTGTACATATTTTTAGCTATTTTACACTTTCAAATCGCGATATTTCGCGAACCACTTGATGAAATTATCTGAAAATTTGAATTAGTCTTAGTTTTGACAAGAATAATGATTGTACCAAATATCATTAAATTCGGACAGGTAAAGTCCAAAATTGAAATTGTCCGTGTTGATTTTAAATAGAATGACTCTACTCTATCTCACAAAAGATACTCAAATCCTTAAATATCTTATTTTCATAAAAAAGTAAACCATTATTTTCCACTCATTAAACAGCGTTTAATGTTTTTTAAAGAATGTTATGTTTTACCAGTAGGGTTTGGGGTTTCCCGTAATATTTTGTTTCCCGGGAAACGGGAATGGAAAATTCAATTTCCCGGGAATTTACCGGGAATCCCGGGAAACTTAAAATATAAGAAAAAAGCAATGATTTTGTATAAAGAATGTTAAATCACATTCATGATTAATTAACAGAAAATAGAACAATGAAGTATGACTTCCAATTTAAAATTTAAAAATTTTTAAATATTTCATGCAAATAAAATAAGTGCCTATTGTAAACAAAGGTTCAAAAGATTTAATTCTTTAATTCACTTTTCAAAATCGAATTTATTATCTCAGTCTTTTTTTTAAGCATTCATAAGCATTCAATTCTTAGACTTAAATTCTTTGACTTCGCAATAATTGCTTAAAGAATGCACTACCAATTATACAATTCAAGCTTAAAAAATATTTTGAATTATTACAATTTTCTTCTATTTAAATCTTTTACGAATTAAAGAAAAAATATTTAAAACATATAAATATTTCCATTAAATTTGCAGAACAAAAATTCAATGATTTCTTTATAAAATGATTCAAAAGAACTATGATTTTTAGAATAGCGTTATGGAATAAAAAACTAGTATTTCTAATATTTAATTAAAAACTGTATACTTAGATTTTCATGCTAAAATTTAAAAAAAGATAAATCATCATCTGTGGCATACATTTCGGTATAAATAGATTTTCTTATCGTTTTAATTCTTTCTAAAACATAAATTTAAAAACTTTTAAAGTTGGTTCTCAACAATATTTTGTGGTCAATTGATATAGTGTTCGGAAATCTGATAAAAAATAGTTTTCATTTGAAAGATATTGTTGATCATTTCAATTTTAAATTTGAAAAAGTAGCGGTATGTATGTTAAAAGAAAAGTTGTTGTCGATTTTTCATTTGAAAATTTTACATATTTCAAAATTAATAATTTATGTTTATTATTGCCAAAAATAGTCCAAAATCATGCTTTTAAGATAGTATAAAATCATGTGATACAAACTAGAAAAAATCTAAAGATATTGGCAAAAAAATATGAAAAAACCTTTCAGAGCCAAGAGATTTAAATGAAGTGGTACATCATCATTAAAATGTTAAGATTATAGCAATATGTAGTTAAAAACTCGTGTACTTGAAATGTGAATTGACAAAATAAATCGTTTTTTCCTATCGAAATGTCATAAAATAGGAATTTTAATAAGCGCACCAATGAAATGTTTTTGAATAATATAAAATATCACTTGTATCGAATTTCATCTATATTTTGTATTAACATCAAAAATTGCTTTAGTAAGTAATGTGTTTATAATATAAACTTTATATTAATGTAAAATTTTCACTGAGGCGATACTAACAGTAAAATTTTTTCCATAGGATTATAAAACTACGCGAATATTAAATTTCCCGTTTTACTGGGAAAATTGAAAAAAATTCCCGGGAATTCCCGTAAATTGTTCATCCCGCCCGGGAATTCCCGGACCCCAAACCCTATTTACCACACAATTGACTTTACTTATTGCTTCAAACTGTTGGCAAATTGTAAGTAAATTTCTAAGAAATGCCTCCAGTATTGATATTTAGTCTAGATATCCCAACATATTATTTAGTATTGTTTAATGTATTATTGTATTACACACCTTTTTGTCTACAACTGGATTTATTTACACTTAAACAGCGTAATATAATGTAGGATTGAGAAGCTGCCAAAATCATATAGAGAAAGAGGCAGTACTTTTAAATTTTAAATAATCTTTATTTAAAGATTATTTTACAAATAAAAACTAAGGAAACAATTTATGGGTAAAATGGAGTTTAATCAGAGAGTGATCGTAGAGTAATTGGAAAGTTTTAGTGAGTGTAACCTTTGATGCCATAAATATATGGCTGCGTAAATTTGATTTTCAACAATTACCTGTAATTTTAATTGAAAATTCTAATTACAAATTATATTCGCACTGAATAAGTTGTTTTTAGAAATAATGAGTGTATGATGTAAAAATATGTAAAACAAATTCAAATAAAAATCGTATATTGTATATTCTTAATAACAATTTGGTATGATTTAGTTACAGAGGATTTAAAATATAATTAAATATTTGCAAATATATGTAATTGTAATGGAATATAATCAACTTCAATTACATGTAAAGTAATTTAATTTAAAATATTATTTGCATCTTACAACGCTGCTATGAAGTAGATTTAAGTAGAAATCGTATGTTTGTGATCTTTAATTAAATATAAAATATATTTCACTTTTTTTATTTATTTATTTTTTTTTTTTTGCGAACAATCGACTATTTTTAGTACCAGTGAATTATTTTGTTATTCATATTTTGTTTTTACTAGGAAATATCTTTAAGGACAAAAAAGTTTTATCTAATCTATGACCTTAAATTTAAAATAAAATAACACCACACCTTATAAAAATGTTCTAAATCAAAAACCAACAAATAACTTTTCTACAATCCCACACTGTTTAAAACAATTTGAAAGGATCCGTTGACATATTTAAATATATGTACATACATATGTACCTAACTCAGAATACTATCTTTTAAAAAGCATATACATTTCACAAGTATAAAACACATTTGCATACTCATACACAAGTAAATCAACAACATACATACACATATTGTATATTCATGTAAATTTTTGCACCGTTAACAATTATTTGACGTAATGTTTAAATGGTTTGTTTGTAGTCGTTTACCTTTACAACCGCACATTTACACGGGCATATACATACAAGTGTGCTCATTACTTATGGAACTCTTGCACATACATTCATACTCTTACTTACATTGACACACATATAACATTCCATTCAATTCATCAAGTTCATACTAATTTCTTTTATGTGTTGTATATAGTAACTATATCTGTATTTTACTTGTATTTACAGTTCCTCATGTGGAAATACTTGATGAACGTGGTTCAACTACACCAGAAAAATATTATAAGGCTGGCAGTACCATTGAACTACAATGTGTCATATCGAAAATTCCTCAACCATCATCGTATATAACTTGGCGACACAATACGCGTTTACTAAACTATGACACCAGTCGCGGTGGCATTAGGTAAGTACAAATATATCCTACTCTCTTACGCACTACTCACTAACACACTCACATTACAAAACCCACACTTAACTACAGGTACAATTAGAAAACGTACTGAATTTTGAATACAAATACCTTTAAACGCATTTTGTAAAATAAAGACTAATCTAGTCAAGATGTGGGTGATATTGGTAGTGGGAGGCGTGATGATGGTGTGATATTCAAATTAAATTACAAAAACTGCGTATATTGGTTTGTTATTTGTGAGAAAAATCCTGTCAAAATGGCAAATTTAGTTTTAAATTGAAAATGGCTTAATCCCTCGAAAAATTGTCAACATACACACTAATACAAATACATTTTTACCTATACATAGTATATGTATGTATATTAGACTGCTCCAAAACGCGCCGACTTTCGAATTTTGACAGTAACTCCCCCTAGAATTGTTAATTGGGAATCGCATCGGACCAGTAGTTTGTTGGTTCATTTATATGATGAAAATGTTGCTTTTTTACAGTTTTTAGAAAAATATTGTTATTAAGTAAATACTTAATCTTTGTAATGAAGTTTTCTGATATTAAATGAATTTATAGCATGAAACGTTATTACATATATTTTATTATTTTTATGCGGATTATTTTTTATTAATTTGTTATATTGCATTATACACTTAATCTTTTTTTTTTATTATTCTACCTTATTTGTGAACACCCTTATTGTTGTATTGCAATTTAATAATTCTCATTAAGTTTATATAATTATTATCATAAGTACTCTAATTTTGTATGGTATAGTTGCATTTTAAGTTATAGGAGAATTTGCCAGAAACCCAAGACAGCATATAATACGATATAACTTAACTTATCCAAGACCCTTGATATTGTTGCATCAGTCACTGTTTCTCTGGTACTCGATTAGTCCGATAAGAAGAGTAGAATACCTTGCACAGCATTTTAATTAACTATTTCGGACACGGCATCTTTGCTCCGTCCGTTTCGGCGCTACAACTTCGGTCGTCAGTCCTGATACCACGACTTCGGTTGTTTGTTTCGCCACCGTGACTTCTGTCGTCGGTTTGGCACAGCGAATAATCGTCTGTCTCGGCACTACAACTTTGGTTGTTAGTTTCGGCACCGTGATTTCAGTCGTTGGTTTGGCATAGGGAATTGTATCGTCTGTTATTCTCATTAAGTCTGAATTTTGTAATCTAGTTTTTAAAAAAATTTATTATTTAAATCTGTATTCGTAAGATATCTCTCAGTATCATCAATGATCCTGCTTGCTACATAATATTCGAAGGAACCGAATCTTCAACTCAGTATTAGAAATCGAATTACGTGGGAAGTAACCGACTGAATCCCCCATTATATTTATCATAATTTATTTTTACAAATATCTGAAATATTAAACTATTAAATAAAGATACACTATATATATAACCCCCAGAAAGGTAGAAGGGTAAAGATTTTAATTAGAATAATTAGATACTAGATTTGTTAGACATAAACTTGATTTGAAGATTGTTAGAATCGGACATATAGGACCAGATATTGACTCAAAATTTCCTGTAATTGAAACAAATATATGAAAAAGTGAACTTTGAAACACGATAAAATATAAACTGCAACGAATTTGAAAATTTTGTGTTGATGTAGTAAGTGTGTATACTGAATTTTATTGAAATCGGCGGTGGTGAGTTCATTTTTTTTTTTTTTTTCTCCTAAAGCTAATCTGTCAGTCACACTTGTATAACTCGTGAACGTACATTGGGGTAAAAGGGGTCGAAAATGGCGATTAATTCAGGGAAAGGTGATATCAATATCTTAATGATCACGTTTTATTTTTATTTTTTTATCGATTATTAGGTAACAGTTTTAGAATTTTAAGATTTTTTAGCAGAACGGTAATGTCCGTCCGTCCGTCTATACATTAAAGTTAAATGGGTCGAAAATTATACATAATTCAGGAAAGGGTGGTATCAACACTTTAATGATCACGTTTAATTTTCCTGTTTATTAGTAAGTAAAAAAATGTATTTTTACAATTATAAGATGTTTTTTGGCTGAATGATAATGTCCGTCCGTCTATATATTTGGGTTAAATGAGACGAAAATGTCGCTTAATTCAGGAAAAGGTGATATCCAATGGGTTGAAAATGACACTTAATCCAGGAAAAGGTGATATCAAAATTTATATTAATTGAGAAGTGAAAAAAATATACATTTTTTGAATTTTAAGATTTTTTTGAGAGAATTATAATGTCTGTCCATCTGTCAGTCTGTTTGTTAATTTTTGCAAACTTTCCAATTCAAAATCGTTTATCTTTTAACTTAATAAAGACAACGACTCAAAATTTTCTTTGTTCGATAGATAATTTTATTTTTTAACCAACTGCATAAAATATAATAAAATCAGTGGAAAATGTTTGGCTACATATGGAATAATCTTGACCAAGATCTTGTAAAATTTTGATTTTTGAAATTTCAAATGTATATAACTCGAAAAATACATAAGAGGAATTGTATATGCGAGCATGTTTTCTTAAAGATTTATCAAAAACTTTAAGGTGATATAAAAATCTTGGAAATCGGGTAAGGAACAAAAATTCGATAGTGGTTTAACATTTTCTATTACACTAGTTCCTCTCCTGAAGCGTGTATGGGATCCTGCTTCTAAACTCAAAATGCCACTATCCTCTGCTACGCCTATGTAAAATTTCATGTAAATCCAACCATCCGATTAGAAGTTGCAGATTTATTTCGATTCTGCCCCACTGTTTAATATTTGATAAAGCAAAGAAAATGTCTGCACTTAAGCTGTTTTTTTATGAAATCCACTGAGGTTTTTTCGAAAAAAAAAAAAATATTTTCTCAAATCGGGCTATATATGCGCACGATTTTTTTTTTTCTTTTTTTTTTCATAATATTAACGTGGACAATATATTTTTCAGAAAATTTTCAGAACAAACATCGTGTAACATTTTATGTTGCATTCCATAAAAGTTGTACGTTAGTGTATTTTAGGACAATTTTCAAAAAAATAACAAAAATATTAGTACAAAATAAAATTTACAAATACTTAAAGAAAAGTATACTTAAATATCTGAAGCTGATGGTTTCATTTTAAATGTTTATCTTAAAAGACTTTTTATTTAAAATAAATACACTGAAATCTGATGAAAATTGAATTTTTTACTATTTTTCAAAAATGTAAAAAAATTTTTAACTTTGACAGCTCCTTATAAGAAAACAACACAACCTAGCTTCAAGATTTTAATTGATATTGATACATAATTTTTATTCGGATCCAATTTTATTACAAAAATTTAAATTTTACACACTTTACCCCAACGTGGAACGTTGAAAAAGATAATTTTTTCTTGTGGTGTCTATAAACCTGCAAAGTTTTATTTAATTTTTTTTTCTTTTTTTTTTTTTTTTTTTTGTTGATTTTTTAACAAACTTTTTAAAAGGTTGAAATTGGAGTTTTGAAGGACACAGAAAAAAGTAAAAATGGACTTCAATTACGAAATTGCTTATATTAATAAATTTTTAATTGTTCCAATCATCAAAATGATAATATTAATAACTAGAATAATTGATTTTAATATTACTGTTTTTTTTTAATAGATATAATGAGCTGAAAACTGTTGGAAATTGCCTAAAATTTATTCTATTTCTATATTTTTATAGACAAATTTTTCATTTTTCTTTATATTTTATTAATAGCTGTAAATTTATTTAAAAAATAATTGTAAACCAATTAGAAAATTTATTATATTTATAAATAATCAGTGTTTCGAATGGCTGCTTAAAGCAGTCGTAATTTTCTAAACAGTTGCTTTTTTTACAGCATCTTGCTGAAACAAGTTTACTTGATTTAGTTATCCACCACATACTAACTAAACAGATTTTGCTGCTTACACACAAAACTGATTTAAGCAGCATCCAGTTTTTATTTTGTTCAGCAGTCAAATTAAATAAGCAGCGTACACACTCAGTTTTTTACTCAGCCAGTTGATTTTACGTCTTAGTCGTGTGCGCTCAGCACAACGTAGAAACCTTTTTCAGCAACGTAAGAACAACTGGATAGTAAGACTGTACAGTTCTGCGCAGTCAATATACAAAGTTGTTTGGTTATGGTTTTTACATTTAAGAAGGAAAATGAAGTGGTATAGTTTTTAAATGAAAACAAATAGAAAACGGTACAATAAAATACTATGAATTGTATTAAAGATATTTATATGTAGATTTATTAATTTTAATTAAAAAAACAAAAATTTTTTGTATAATATATTTATTTAAAATTTTTGTAGCTTTTATAAAAATATTAGATAATATTTAATATTAGTAGATGAAAAAATATTAACTAAATATTGTTTAAAGAAAAAATTTAAAAAAAATTTTTGTTCTTTTGAATAAGAAGAAAATTTTGTTATTTTGTATAATTTTCTTTGTTTTGATCTATGCAAGAAATTTGTAGTTAAGCTTAACTTTTGGACCCAATAAAAGCAATGTTTATTTGAATTAAAACGTTAAATTGTAATACGAAACTCTTTTTATTATTTATTTTTTTTTTAATAAAGGGTGGTTCAAAGAGCTTTTTGTCATTTTTTAAATGCAATAACTGAGAAACTAATAAATATATTTTCATAACCTGATATAAGTCCTAATAATATGTATATGTATACAATATTATACTGGTCGGAATCGTATATTATAACGAAATAATAAAAGAAAAAAATTTGGACACTTTCGGTAAAAATTATTATTAAATTATTATAGTTGAAGATGGAGGCGTACGTGCATTTGGAAGAAAAATTATATATTTTAAATTTGCAATACATATGACTATTAAATGGAAAAAAGTAGTTCTAACAATTGTATATTTGACTCATTGATTATACAAGTATGTAAAATTTATGTTGAATTTTCTGTATTTTTTCATCGATATTGTTAGTAAGTTAGAAGTTGCGAAATAATAATCACTAGATCATTAATACAAATAAGAGTAAATTATCTCAAAAATTGTTTATATTTGTAAATAAATTGTCGCCTTTTTTAAATATTGAACAAAATTAATCAAAAAATTACAAAGTACTATAAAACCTGGGGGGTTATTTTGTAACTAAATTCGAAAGGAAAATCTTTCGAATTTGTATACTTTATACATTGAAATTCGAAAGTGTTTTCTTTCGAATCGAATTGCACAATAACCCCCCTGGTGGACAGAAATTATTCTGAGCATAATGGCCCAAATTTTTTTTTATTATTTAGGGAATTTCAAGTCTCAAAATATATATTATTAAATATTAATAATCACAGAATTGAAAATATCTTAACTTTTATTAAATTGATTAAGGATCATATTTAGTAGAAAAAATAAAAATTTTAATTTTAGAATAGATCCGTGTGAGTGAAAAATAACTATATGAAATTTAAAAATTGTTCCTAACATATGGACCTTCTATTCCGAAAGATATAACATGGAATGTAGCACCCCAGCAAAAAAGGAACTAAAAAAGAGCTGAAAAAGTCATGAATTTAACATGTGTTGTCATTGAAAGGAAGTACTTAGTGGTGAAAAAAAGCTGCAGAAGTTCTTTTTCTAACCCATGATTGTTGTTGGTAAGATGTTCTTCTTCTATATTTCTAGTTCATTTCTTTTGAAGTACTTCCTTTAAAACAATGTTTATAAAATTTTATAACAAAAAGTCTATTTTAGAGCTATCAAAATATAATGAATATGATTTAAAATTTATAAAATTTAAATTTTCTTAGTAATTGTTAACCTTTTTTCCCGCTAAAAATTCATTAATTTTAATTTTTTTGAAAGTAATTATTATTAAATTTTAAAAAAGTTGAAACAAAGTAGTTGTAACAAAAAAGTTGTTCAAAAGTAGAACAAAGTGTATATATACTTTGTTCTACTTTTGAAGAGATGAAAATGTTCTTTTTTTGGATGCTCTTGATCATTTTTTTTTTATTTTTGCTGGGACTTTTTAAATAAAAGTTAGCGCATTATAATTTGATTTGTTAATGTTTTAGAATATTTAAATTTTTAAATAAATAGAATATATCTTTGATAAATTGTTTAATTGACTATATTTTTCCGTTTAAAACCACATTCACCTTTTATTTATTAGCAGATGATCTGCTTAATTTTGATTCGTTTGTTATTATTAAAAATATTTCATTACTCAACAATCCTTCAACTCCAATTTCAATTTGTAAATAGTGACATAATTTTACTAAAAGAGAGTTACATATGTATATAATTTTCCAGCAGTTGGTTATATTTTATAAAGCGGATAATTTATTATAACTTATGTGTAAGTCATTATACTTAGGTAAATCTTAAAGATTATATAAATGTTACTTACAGTGCTATTCTCTAATTCATGACAATTATCATTAATTAATAATTACTTATTATATGCTTTTATGAGTGTGACAACTATCACCAAAAATATATAAACAATTTTTTTTTCAAAGCCAGAATAAAAAAAAAAAATTATTGTCATGTTTTTTTACTATCACAATAATTTTTTTTGTCACTCGGTCGAGAATAACACTGATATTATAATTATTTTTGTATAATCAAATGTCTTATTGTTCGGCTGAGGTATTAATAAAAGTAAAAAATTAATTAAGACATTAAAGCCGATCATCAAATAAATAAATAAACAAATAAATAAATAAATAAAAAAATAAAAAAATAAATAAATAAATAAATAAATAAATAAATAAAAATCACAACAAATCTTTATTATTTCGGTAACATAATACATACATATAAATATAATGTCTTTTTTTATTTATCTTTACAAAATTTCTATATTTGTTAAATGAAAAACTTTTTTTATTTAAAATTAATAAAATAAAGATATATGTATGTAATATCTTCAATAAAATTCATATTATTTTATTGCACCGTTTTCTATTTTTTTTCATTTAAAATAATCAACTTCATTTTCCTTCTTAAATGTATAAACAAAAACCAAACAACTTTGTAAATCAACTGTACAGAACTATACAGTCTTACTATCCAGTTGTTCTTACGTTGCTGAAAAATGTTTCTACGTTGTGCTGAGCGCACACGACTAAGACGTAAAATCAACTTGGCTGAGCAAAAAACTGAGTGTGTGCGCTGCTTATTTAATTTGACTGCTTAACAAAATAAAAACTGGTTGCTGCTTATTTGAGTTTTGCGTTTGAGCAGCAAATTTTGTTAAGTAAGCATGTGATCGAAAATGAAAACTTAAACTGTTTTCAGCGCAGTCGCCAGTTGAAAAAAATTTTTGTGTGCTTAAAATTAAACGCTGTAAATAATATAAATAAGTTCCAATATAAAATTAGTTAATAACTTTATTAAAAAATAATTTTGAATATTATTTTCTGTGGAGTCTTAAAAAATGTCAAAATTTTTCAGGTCCAATGCGGAACGGGCTAACGATATCCGATTTCACACAATATCCTTTTACATCCCAATGAAATATTATAGGGGTAGTTACGGTGTTATTTAAAAAATACTGTAAATTTTGTGCAGTCTAATGTATATGGAAGCAACCACATACAAATACTTCTACATACATACATTGATATGAAAAGTAAAATAAGATTTTATATTTGAAATAGTGTTTACAAAATGAATACGCAACACTTTAACTATGATACTTCTAGACTGAGTTTGAATACGAGAGCCATATGAAAAGTTCTTTCTTTATTATTACTCCTTTTAAAACTTCCTCCAAAAAAGTAAATAAGAAGTAAAACAAAATATCCTTAACAGTTCCGTTAAAAGGTACGGATCTACAACTTTTAGACAATTAAAATTATATACGGTAGACGGGGGAGCATTGTCACTTTTTTGTTTAAAATTATGTATATTCAAAACGGTTCACGATATCAATAAACTTTCTTTAGCAATAAAAACCTTGATATGTCAGCTTATACCATAGTATTGGAACTAGTATGTAAACTCTCTCATTTGGTACCTAATGCAGATATCAAAAATACGTAGCGCTAAGAATGTGTTAGTAAAATTTTATTTATATGTGTTGGTGTAAAAATCGCATTCACCACACTTCATATGTACACAAAGTGGCAAAAAAATGTTATAAAAAATTATATTTCAACAAATATCAAACATTTTAATGTGTATTGTATTTATAACACAGGTTCTGCGCTTCGGTGTTTCTCTGTCAATTCGGATACACGGTATTAATAAGTACTAAGCCTCTAACACGCTTTTTTTGAATTGACTCTAGTTCTCGCGATAAATCGCGATTTTTTAAATTAAGGAGGTTGCACTATATATCGAAGCATATCTCGAAAACGACTTGTCTGATTTTGTTCAAAAAAATATACAAAAACTGTAATTAAAATTATCTTCAAATTATTTTTGAATTACTTTTTTAAACGGTCAACTGTTATGGAGATATTAAGCCTATCTTTTGAGAAAAAAATGAAATTTTATACAAAATTTAAAAAAAAAAAAATCATTAAAATTTTAAAGTGTCAAAAATTCAAATTTTTATTCTTTATTAGTTAGAGATTTATTTCAAATAAGAAGATATATTTTATTATGATCAATGTATACATATTGATTTTATTCACAAATTAGTGAAAATACTCATTTACAAATTACATAGAAAAATAAAAAAAAAAAATTATTTTAATGAAATATATCTTGTTTTATTTGCAACAAATCTATCTTTATGATTAAAGAATAAAAATTTTAATTTTTGACACTTTCGATTTTTTATAATTTTTCGAAAAAAATGTTTCTTGAAATTTTGTATAAAATTTAATTTTTTCTCAAAAGAAGGGCTTAATATCTTATTAAGAAGTAATGTTTGAAGACAATTTTTATTAGAATTTTTTGATACTTTTTTGAACAAAATCAGACAAGTCGTTTTCGAGATATGCTTCGATATATAGTGAAACCTCCTTAATTGTACAAATCGCGATTAAAAAAAAAGTGGGTTAGAGGCTTAATATTTATTAATACCGTGTATCCGAGTTGACTAAGAAACCCCGTGCCGCAGGAATTTTTTCTCATTTTATAACTCTATGTAATGATTTAATTATTATAGTTTTGTTGCTAAATATAAACAAAAATATAAATTATTTTAAAATTGATTACATTTTTAATACCAAAAGTTGGAACTGTTTTCGTTTAGATTAAAATTCAACAGCCAAAAATAAAATGTCAAAAATATTAAAAAAATATTTTTTGGTTTGTGAAAAATAAATACATTTTAGAAATTAAACTGTGATAAAAATGTTAAAAAAGTAATTAAATATTATGTGTTTTTGTGAAAAAATATGCTGTTTAAATCTCTAACAAGTGAGTTGAATTCACACAGCACACGTATGTGAAGAGTGGTGACTAAAAAAGAGAGCCAGTTTCTATACTACTAGGCTTATAGTTAGGACATTTTGATCTCGACTTTAATTTTTAATTTTTATTATGAGTTTGTGGAGTGTCAAAGACGTCGAAACTTCTTCATCAAATGCGGTATATTCGCCACACTTTAAAGGAATTTATTAAAATATATGTTGTCAATCTTGTTCTTTCTATCATGTTTATAACATAGAAAAAAATCGTTGATCAATTCCAACAACTATGAAAGTTACCACAGAAAATACCCTCAGTGAAATATTAAGAAGAATATTGAAAAACTGTTAATCATTGGTACTTCCGAACAAATGTATGTTGAAAATTTCAACATTTTATAAATGAAAGATCTTTCTTAGAGGAAATGAAAATAAGCACAAAAAATTTACTTCGTTTTCAAGATAATTGACAAATACAAATGTGCCCCTATGTCGAATGCTCCCCCTTCTACGCTACATATATCATTTGAAATATAAAATACTGATCCTTTACAGAATAATAACATTTTAAAATTTCTCTTTAAATCGGCCTCCTACATATTTGTATTTTTTCTTTTTTTTACTCCTTTACATATCCTTGTGTTTTTCTGTCTCTCTTTTTAAAGTTTCAGTGTTAACTTTATATTGTATTTAGGTATGCATAACACTTTCAAAGGTATAATTTAATTATTCACTTTATACCTTTTGCACACGTAAACACCTTTACTGATAGCATAAAAACCCACATTGTCACATACGCCCAACTTTGGTTTTAAATCCTGTTAAAGAAACCTAAACTAACTTTTCTTATGGATTTCTCTCTTAAAAGTTTTGAATTGCAAAGTTTCATAGTTTTTTTTTTTTTTTTCTTTATTAATCCAAATGATATAAAGATGTCCCTGTAGGGATAGTACAAATTAGTACTGTAGTATAACAATAGTTTGGAATTTAGTCATTTATGTAGATTTGTAAATGTGTATGTATATGTTAAGGATTTTATAACAACACAAAAGGTCGAAGACAAATTTTGTGGAAATGTGTAGTTTGGTAACAAAGTATACGAATAACTAAAAAGAATATTTATGAATAGACAGACTAATTTATTTGCTAAATAAACTGAGAAATTAATTAAAAACATCATTTAATTTTAATTGAATTTAAAAATATATTTAAGCGACATTAATTATAATTAATTTATTTGCTTGCTATGTAAATAAATTTAATGTTTATACTTTAAGTTTTACTTCAAATCCCTTATCCTACGAGTTCCTTATCTGGAATATGCACAGCACTGAACGTAATCAAATATTTTTCGGTAAATTCTGAGTGGTCCTATCGAAAGTAAATCATATCAAATTCAATAGATTGTGGTTAAATGCTTCAAACACAATAAACGCGTTGATCGCAATTACTCGCGTAAACGCTTAAGAATCACTACAAAAAGTATAGAAAACAATTAAGCATTAAAATCCTATGTTTTCTGCTCCAAAATTTTTATCAAAACTTATTCCGGAAGTCCGAAAACTATGGTCTGAACTTACAACTCATAGAAAAATATGTGAAGACGGAAAACATGGTCTAGCTGTAAGGAAAATTGTATACATAACTATAATAAATCTCGAAAATTTGATGACGTTCTATGCAGATTATGTCTAAAAATATGAAAAATTTAGAAAATTAGCCTCTAGATTGAATATGTGATTCGCATGAAATATAATGTAGGCTATATGTATGTTTAGCTCTAAAATGTTTAAACTTTGACTTTTAAGTATAGAAAACCAATATTTAAGTCCAGCAGAAAGGGCTTAATGGTTTAGAAATACACTTCTATTTATAAAATAGAAAAAAAAGTGGTACGCAAAGGTAAAATAAAATCCAAGATTACCCTTAATCTGTTAAAAGGTATAAAGTTCCAAAAAATATTTGTTTAATTTTTGAAGATTTTATCATGTAGTAGGAAAATTCGCCTATAAATTAGGGTTAATTTGATTTAAAATATACAGCTGAGAAAATAATTAACATTTCAGAGTGACCTGCTCAAAGTCCAGATGTGTCACCAATAGAAATTGCATGAAATTTAATAAAAAAAAAATAGAGTCCCCATAATTGACCAAACTGATGGACTTAATTGTTACAAAAAGCTCTTAATTTTGTCCAGGAATATGCAGAATATATGTAGTCACTATACCAATACGTTTGGCACTAATGTTTCAAAATATAGTCGGTCGCCGGAGCTATTAAAAACGTTGTTTACTTATTTATGGAACATTGATGTTTTTCACTTCTTTAAAAAGAACCAGATTCACTAAGTAGTATTGTGTTGAATTGAATATTTTGCTGTTTATTTTGCTAACAATCTATATATATAAAAGAGTAACGTTACTGACTGACTGATTCATCATCCCACAGCCCAAACGGCTGATGCTAGAGAGACGAAACTTGGAACGTGGGTAGGTCTTTCATCATATAGATCCACTAAGACGGGATTTTTGGAAATTCGAATGTTTATGGGGTAAAAAGGGGTAAAATCGGTAACCTTATAACTCGCAAACTAATAATGATACAAAAAAAGTTGAATAGTTATAGTTATTCATTTAAAAAATAATTGGACAAAACGGGTAAAAACTGTATTTTGGTACTTTTTTGACACCATATGTATCTTTGAAACCAATCAACATACAGATAAAATATATGTCGTATTCAAAATTTATCAAAAAATTAGAAATACAAATTTGGTACTTTTTTGAAATTCAAACGTTTAAGGGGTAAAAATCATACCTTTTTTTGGTACTTTTTTCATAAAACATTTTTTTATATTTATTGAAATCTTCATATGAGTATTTTAATATGGGATACCACTACAATTTTGAAATTTATTGGAATGCAATTTTTGATACTTCGATGGGTGAAAAAAAGTACCAAAAAAAGGGGTAAAGGCGGGAAATTGCTGTTTATTCAAACTTAATAATAAATTCTCAATTACATTAAACATAGAAACATGAAATTAAGAAAATGTAGATAAGAATTCACAAGAGTGATGAAAAATGTAGGTAAGAATTCAAAAGGATGGACTTCGTGGTACTTTTTTCTTCTTCATTTGGTACTTTTTTGCATTTTCTATAATATTTAACCTAGAAACATGAAATTAAATATGCATGGTCCGATGTTGGAAAGAATTCATAAGGGGGGACTTTTTGGTACTTTTTCGTTCTTCTAATGGTAATTTTTGAATTTTCTATAATTATGAACATAGAAACATGAAATTAGAAATATGTGGTCCTTAGTTAATGAGAATCCATAAGAGGGGACGTTGTGGTACTTTTTCTTCTTCTTGGTACTTTTTGAATTTTCTATAATATTTAACCTAGAAACATGAAATTAATGAAATGTGGTGCTAAGTGAATGAGAATCCATAGAGAGAACTTTGTGGTACTTTTTCTTCTTCTTGGTACTTTTTGAATTTTCTATAATATTTAACCCAGAAACGTGAAATTAAAGATATGTGGTCTTAAATGAATAATAATCCATAAGAGGGGTTTTTGTGGTACTTTTTTGTTCTTCTAATGGTACTTTTTGAATTTCCAATATTATTTAAAGTAGAAACATGAAATTAAATATGCATGGTCCTATGTGAGAAAGAATTCACAGGAGGGGTCTGTGTGGTAATTATTTTGTTCTTCTAATGGTACTTTATAAATTTTACATAATTATGAATCTAAAAACACGAAATTAAATATATGTAGTCCTAAATGAACGAGAATTCACAAGAAGAGACTTTGTGGTATCTCTTTTCGTTTTTCTAATAGTACTTCTTGAATGATCTGCAATTTTTATCCTTAGAAACATAAAATTGTAGATGTAAGAGCCTAAGTGAATCCGAAACCTTAAAATGGTTTTTGTGGTCCTTTTTCTTTATTCTAATATACTTTTTCGTAATTCTGATATTTATTTTTCTTTATTCTAAAATTAGAAACCTGAAATTAAAGTGAAATTGTTATTTATGGATGACATAACACCATTATTAAAAATGTTCTCAAGGGAGTAAAGAATCTTAGTTTAAATTTATTATATAGTATGGTTTTTATAAAAAATTTCCGCTAACGAAGTTGCGAGTCTACAGCTCGTATATTATATATTTATAATTATATGTTACTTTTGATATCGTCGATCTACAACTTGAAAAAGAACCAATTGAGTTCAAGACACTACTTTGTTTACTTATTTATGACACCCGCTGTAGGTTATCGAGTAAATGTGGGTTTTATAGATGAAAATGTGTTGTTATATTTTTGAGATTTTCGGCGTTGTTTTGCGAATTTTGTGTTGATTTTTTTCTTTTTAAACTTTTTTGGGAAGTAAATGGATCACACTTTTCAACCGTATACATTCGTTTATATTTCGGCCAAATATTAAAAGCTAATTTTTAAACTGCAATTTATTATAAATTTAAAAATTGGGCACAAATTGTATATTCGATTTTATCTAAAAATAATATACCAAAACTACACTAAAAAAATTATGTAGGTAAATTTAACAGAAAAAACTTTATAAACAAATAAAATTTAATTTAAAAAACGGATTGCTTACATTTCATTTGAATCAAATGTGTTTTTCTATTATTTTTAAATGTTGATTTTTTAACTTACAAGTTCTCTCATGTTTCACAAAACTTTTTTTTTATTTTATTTTAAGTTTATTTTTACAAAATTTTAAATTAAATTTTATTTATTTATTAATTTTAAATATAATTTTTTAAGCAGAAATGTCAGTATTATTTAGAATATTGTTGCATTTTACTAACACACTGAAAGAAAAACAGTGTTGAAAAACGATATTTTTTAAAATCTAATTAAATTTTAGTTGATTTTGGTAAAATCTTGTTAGAAACTAGATTTTGATTTGTATGGAAAATCTAATAAAATTATGTAGATTTAGCTTGAAATTTCCTTTAAAACTAGATTTAGTGCAAATGTAAATGGGGTATAAGCTTAAACATTTTCAAAATACAAATCGTTAAAAAGGAATGTCAATAGTTTTAACTGACAATTTTCTATTTACAAAAGCCCTAAATACTACTGATTTTTTCATTTATTTATACTCATAAAAATTACATACCGAAACAGTAATAATTACTGTTATAGCATTTGTTGTGCACAGAGCTTCGAAAGAATTAATTAAATGTTAGCTTAATTCCATTAAATCTTAATTCTGAATTAAGAAATACTATTTTTCATTCCATAATACCATTCTCAAAAATATAATTCAATAGCTTAATTCAAAGGCTTTTGTTTGAATAGAATTAATTCCTTATTGAGTTAATTCATAAAGAATTCATTCAATTTTTGTTAATTCAAATCTTCTCCAACTCGAATGAAAATATTTTTCTTTCATTCAGTTTTTAATATTTTGTTTTTTGTTTTACAAAATGAATTAAAAAATATTTTCTGAAGCTAATTTGTAAAAGATTTGAATGATTCAATATATTTTTTAAGCTTGAATTGTATAATTGATGAATGAATTCTTTAAGGAATTAATTCAATTCATATGAAGTACAAAGAATTTAATTCAATGAATTAAATTAATTTGAATGCTTTAAAGAATGACCAGGATAATAAATTTAATTCGATTTAAGAAAATGAATTAAAGAATTAAGCCTTTCGAACCTATGGTTGTGCATAATAAAAATTTAACTTCCAAAAAAGACAAATCAAAGTTTTATAGATATACATATTCATTTTGAATTTAATTATTTTACAATATTGCAAGATAAGATTAATTTAATTTAGAATGTTAACAATTAAATATACACTTAAATCTTAAAATTCTTAAATAGTAATAGATATACATTTAAGCAGTAAAATCTATGTTTTGAGTTTTTCAATTCTTATCTTTTTCCAGCAAAGGCCTTCAATACAAATGCGTCTTCAAAACCTGTAGAAATATGAAAATAATGTTGATTAATGTTTAAAAAATGTATTTTGTGTTAATTCTTACCATTTAAAAAAATATATGAATGTTGTGAATTCTTTAGATCTTGAAAAAGTTCACAAACCAACGCACATCATAAAACTGTTGCACAAAATCTTTTATTTTGACTTTTTGGTATAAATATTTAATATATACACTATAGAGCTAAAGTGAACACTTTTTTGGTGAAATTTACTTTTTTCGGCGGTATCTTCTTATCAACCCATAGGAATTAAAATATAAATAGTATAAATAATCCTCAAAGTCCAATTTGAAATATATGTACAATAAATATTAATATATTTGTTTGTGTACATAAAAAGAGAGAAATACTTTAAAGTGTTCAATTTTGCACCATTTTCTGATTGGATATATAATCGTGATTTATTCTGTAGTTTAAATTTGCAAATGAAAAAAAATTGGAAAATATATTATTCAATAAAGAATGTCTAGTACAAATACAAACTTGCTAGAGTTCTGCAAACGTTATTTAATATGCAAACGTTATTTAATATGTAAGACGTAGAAAATATTTTTTATTAGGCAAAATCATCGATTATGTTAACTCATTAACAGAGATGCCGAACATTTTTTTGAAAATAACTAAGATCGGGGAATATGAGATTCCATTAAAACCTATAAAATTCATTAATAGTAGAACTAGTATTCAAACTGTTTGCAAATAACATAAGAAACATGAAAATATTTTACAAAAACCACAAACCTGTAACAAAACTGTAATTATCTATTAGAAGAAAGTTTATGACTATTTTCAAAATCTTGAAATCTATTAATCTTGGGTCATGGTAATAGTAAATGGACAATCGTAAACTAAATTAGGTTAGAAAATAATGATTTTTTTTAAGGTTGCAAAATAAATGTTCAACTTGTATTGCTACACGCAAAGAAAAAAATATTGTTCCTGTGACCATAAAATAAGAGCAAAATACTATGATTGTAATATTTGATTCCAGGTTACAATAAGTATATTTGTACGTAATTATTATTATGATTCCAATTTATAATTTATTAGTAAGGTTCATAACCTTATTAATAACTTTTAGTAAGTTTTATAACCTTTTCTTAAGTATTGCTTTCAATTTCATCATGTTTTTATTATTTAATAGTTCCATGTTATCATATATATAAACTAATTTCATCATATATATAATTCCATTTTATCATATATATTATTCCATTCTATCATATATATGAACTTATTCCATCATAAGCATAATTCCATTTTATCATATATATAATCCCATGTTATCATATAATTCCATTTTATTATATATATGAACTAATTTCATCATATATATAATCCCATTTTATCATATATATAATCCCATTTTATATATATATGATATATTGATCCCATATTTTCATATTTTTATTCATTTGTACCACAATATGTGGTACATTCATCATACTGAATAAAAACAAAACTTGTAAATTTATATTTGTTCATATATAAACTAAATGAGAATTATAACTACTGGACTGATACACAAAAATGTGTATTCAAAAGGCATTAAAAGTTAATGGCTTAATGGTTGTATAATTAACTAAATTTGTAAAATGAAATGAATGGTTATATAATTAACTAAATTGTTGTAGAATTGACTAATTGATTGGATTTATTCATAAATATGATTTCATATAAACATATTTTAATACATATTATAATTCAGTGAACCATATTAAAATTTTGATTGTGGGTAATCATTAAATGATTAAACAGAATCATAAACGTTGCTATCATGAACAACGAAAAAACGGCTATATAATCATTGAATAGTTGTTGTGATCATGCTGTAACCATGTTTTTTCTCTGCGTGTACGCTATAAAAACTTTAAAGTAAAGGAATTGTAATATAGCGAATTAGGGAGGTATCTCAAACCTAGATGTCGGACCGATTGAACTAATTAATGGAATTATGTCTTAAAAAAATATCCTCAACTTTTTGTTAAAATATGTTCAGAATCTGAGAAGAAAATATTAAAAATATTATATTACGTCATAATATTCACCACGAATTACAGTATAGTACTAATATTTTCGTAGAAAATCATGCTCATAACTTTTTTAAAATGAGGATTTGATAGTTTTGGAGAGATGTGTAAGAAACCCAGACTAAAGCATACTTATGAAATATGAAATCTATATATATAAAAGAGTAACGTGACTGACTGACTGACTGATTCATCATCCCACAGCCCAAACGGCTGAAGCTAGAGAGACGAAATTTGGAAAGTAGGTAGGTCTCCCTCTGTATAGATCCACTAAGACGGGATTGTTGGAAATTCGAATGTTTAGGGGGTAAAAACGGGTAAAATCGGTAATCGTATAACTCGCAAACTAATAATGATACAAAAAAGTTGAATAGTTATCGTTATTCATTTAAAAAATAATTGGACAGGTGTCTGGTACTTTTTTGAAAATCGGCCATTTTAGGGAGAAAACGGGTAAAAACTGTATTTTGGTACTTTTTTGGCACCATATGTATCTTTGAAACCAATTAACATACAGATAAAATTTATGTCGTATTCATAACTTATCAAAAAATGAGAAATACAAATTTGGTACTTTTTAGAAATTCAGACGTTTAAGGACGTACTTTTTTCATAAAACGTAATTCTGATATTTATATTTATTGAAATATTTATATGAGTATTTTAATATGGGATACCACTACAATTTAGAAATTTATTGGAATACAATTTTTGATACTTCGATGAGTGAAAAAAGTACCAAAAAAAAGGGATAAAGGCGGGAAATTATATTTTATTCAAACTTAATAATAAATTTTCAATTACATTAAACATAGAAACATGAAATTAAGAAAATGTAGATAAGAATTCACAATAGTGGAATTTGGGGTACAAAAGATACATGGTCCTGTGGGTAGGAATTCAAGAGGATGGACTTTGTGGTACTTTTTTCCTCTTCTATTGGTACTTTTTTGCATTTTCTGTAATATTTAACATAGAAACATGAAATTAAATACGTATGGTCCGATGTTGGAAAGAATACACAAGGGGGGACTTTGCGGTACTTTTTCGTTCTTCTAATGGTACTTTTTGAATTTTCTATAATTATGAACCTAGAAACATGAAATTGGGGATATGTGGTCCTTAGTTAATGAGAATCCATAAGAGGGGACGTGGTGGAACTTTTTTGTTATTTTAATGGTACTTTTTGAATTTTCTATAATATTTAACCTAGAAATATGAAATTAAGGACATGAAGTGCTAAGTGAATGAGAATCCATAAGAGAGAACTTTGTGGTACTTTTTCGTTCTTCTAATGGCACTTTTTGAATTTTCTATAATATTTAACATAGAAACATAAAATTAAAGATATTTGGTCCTAAATGAATGAGAATACATTAGATGGGACTTTGTGGCACTTTTTTTGTTCTTCCAATGGTACTTTTTGAATTTTGTATAATTATGAACTTAGAAACATGAAATTAAGGATATGTGGTCCTAAGTGAATGTGAATCCATAAGAGGAGATTTTATGGTACTTTTTTGTTCTTCTTATAGTACTTTTTGAATTTTCTATAATTATGAACCTAGAAACATAAAATTAGGCATAAGTATGTGGTCCTTAGTTAATGAGAATCCATAAGAGAGAACTTCGTGGTACTTTTTCGTTCTTCTAATGGTACTTTTTGAATTTTCTATAATATTTAACATTGGAACATAAAATTAGAGATATTTGGTACTAAATGAATGAGAATTCATTAGAGGGGACTTTGTGGTACTTTTTTGTTCTTCCAATGGTACTTTTTGAATTTTTTATAATTATGAACTTAGAAACATGAAATTAAGGATATGTGGTCCTAAGTGAATGTGAATCCATAAGAGGGGATTTTATGGTACTTTTTTGTTCTTCTTATAGTACTTTTTGTATTTTCTAAAATATTTAACGTAGAAACATGAAATTAAGAATATGTGGTCCTAAATGAATGGGAATCTATAACAGAGAACTTTGTGGTTCTTTTTCGTTCTTCTATTGGTACTTTTTGAATTTTCTATAATATTTAACATAGAAATATAAAATTAAAGATATTTGGTCCTAAATGAATGAGAATTTATAAGAAGGGACTTTGTGGTATATTTTTTTCGTTCTTCTAATAGTACTTCTTGAATGTTCTGTAATTTTTATCCTTACAAACATAAAATTGAAGATGTAAGGTCCTAAGTGAATCAGAAACCTTAAATGGATTTTGTGGTACTTTTTCTTTATTCTTATATTCTTTTTCGTAATTCTGATATTTATTTTTCGTTATTCTAACATTAGAAATCTGAAATTAAAGAGATGTTATTTATGGATAAAATTAGTAACTTTGATAGTTTTTTAAATTTTGAACGTGAAAGATGTTAAAAATTGGTACAGAAATATATCAAACATGCCTTTTGTACTTTTCGAAAATCCTTTTTTTTACTGCAATTTTTGGTACTTTTTTAGGTAATATATTTAAAAAGTTTATTGTTATAAATTCCGATATAACACCATTATTAAAAATGTTCCCAAGGGAGTTAAGAATCTTAGTTTAAATTTATTATATAGTATGGTTTTTATTGAAAAATTCCGCTAACGAAGTAGCGGGTTTACAGCTCGTATATACATAAAACTGAAGTTAAAAATCCTAGAACATCAGACAGGAACTGTAATGACACTATGGGATAAAATTTGTTTTGGTGCTTTATTTATATTTATTACCATCATGACTTGTTAAACTATGAAACAAATTTGCGAAAATAAACTATTATATATTTTGCAAAAACTAAATTAGTTTTAACACTTTTTATTCTTCATTACATTATATAAATTCACCATGAATTAATACTATTAATTACTTTTTATATTACTTTAGATGATAAGAAAAACATAACAGTTACTTTTGCTCTATAGTGTGCATTTGTATTTTCGAATTTTTGATAAAAATATTTTTTATTAAAATTTTATTTGACATAAAAACATTGCTGGTACATTTTTTACAAAATATTTTCAACAAATATAGGACAATTTATATAAGAAAATAACTGATAATATTAACTCCACAAAAAATAATTTTTTATGGTAGTTTGTTTTTTTTAACAACGTGTAGAAAAAGTTAAAAAATAATTTTGTTTATAAAATAACTATATTTTCAATAACATCCCTACTAGATGTTATTAAAGAATCGCAGCCAATTCTGCACTCATGGAGTAGAACCTTAATGTGATTCTAAATTGGTTCCATGCTTCACGGATCCTTTTAGACACTTTTGTATCTTCGCAGAACCCTTGATTATTAGTATTGTAGAAATGGAAAATAGTAATAACTCAAAAAAAGGTATTTATTTTTAATGAAATTACATTACCAAAATTACCAAAAAGCAATGTCAGCTTTGGCCGACGAATTAATTTTTTTAGTTCTATTGCTTTTTTTTTAATTAATTGATATTATATTACAGATCACAAAAAAATAAAATTTTTATAGTTCTAACTTCCACTTATGAACTCGTGGACCTTTTTTGGTAACCCTTCCATTAGAGATTTGATAGATTTGATGACTGAAGCAACAGTCACTTTTTTAATTTGCCATTTCCTTTTAAAATCTTCGATATTTTGGTACTCCTTTTTTGTGCTCATTAAATTTCTTTTCACAAGAGCCCAATATCTCTCCACTGGTCTTAGCTTCGGAAAATTTGGAGGATTCAGCTCTCTTGGTACAAAAGCCATGTTAATGTTTTGGTGCCACTCCAGAGCTTTTTTATCGTAGCGATATGATGCCAAATCAGACCAAATATATGTGGACACATTGTGCTATCTTTTGGAAGGAAGAAACTTTTTATGCAAACATTATTTGATAAATATTTCGGTATTTATAGAGCCCACTGTAGAAAAAGACTTGCTTCTTTTGTCCCAACTGCACAAAGCTTGCCATCATACCAGGATTTTTTTTTTAAAGAAAATTTTTCTGCTTTTGGGCCCGAAACTTATCTTCAACAACATACAAATTATGGAAGCTGCGAAAATTCTGCCAGTACATACGTTTCGTCGTCCATTATACAACATGAGTATTTTTGTATGAAATTCGATTTTAGTTTCCGTGCCCTATTCTTGGCTTCTAAATTTTTTGCATCTTTCCTATCTGGTACTTTTTTGACTTTGTATGTTTCCGTACCATTGTATTCAAAAAACCGGCATTTTCAGAAAACCGGTTTTCATAAATTTATAGTAACATTTTATTATTTTTTATTTTTTCATAACATTTATATAAATAGTAATATATTTATTTTTTTTAATTTTTTTTGTAAATAAGAATTAATATTGATTTGTTTTTATTTAAAAAATATTTACTGAAGAATTTAATTTTAAAGTAAAGAAGAGATCACTTTACATTTTTAAAATATACAAATAATAAGTTATTGTTTTTTAAAATAATATGTTAAATATAATATACAGTTAAGATAATGACATTTGAGCGATTTTTTTACTAAACTGGAAATCTAAAATGCACGTTTTTGTGGAGTATTTGAAACCATTATCATTACATCGGAATTTTTCTGAACTTAAATAAACAGTAAGTGTATTTACAACTTTAATTCTACGATAATTAAGCCTTATCATAAGTCGATTACATAATTCTTGTGCGTATTGAGTGTTAATTTTGTTCAAATTGTTATACAAAAACTGATGAATTCCTTCTCCCTTTTTTAGAGTTGTAGAATCTTTTGAAAGCTCCTTAATAGCTATTTCTAATGGTTGAAAAGTTTTCCAAAGATTATCTAGTGCATATTTTTCAAAATTTGTAAAGGGACTTATACCAAGCTCTAAGAGCGTATGATTAACACATTTGTTAATTCTTAAAAACTGTTCAATCATTTCATCTGTGTTTTACGTCGCAAATCAATCGTAGAAGGTAGCTTTCGTACAAACTTTTGCAGTGCTTTTTGCTTTTCATTAGATTTATCGAAGAATTTTTCGTGTTCTATTCTTGGCTTCTAAATTTTTTGCATCATTCATATCTAGAACTTTTTGGACTTTGTATGTTTTCAAGCCTGCACTGGCTTTAATTTTTCGCACCAAATAGTCAGAGCACTGAGCTAACCAGGCTGCTTTTCTATCAGATGTGTTTAGAGCTCTTTTTAATATGCTTTAAATTTTCTTGCCTTCCCAATATCATGTGGACCTTTTTTCTTCCCCTAACCAAGTTTCCTATAAATGGTCAAATTTTAATAACATTGGAAACAGTTTGACAACAGAGCTTTAATTCCTTGGCCAATTTTTTATATGACTAATTTGGATTTTTTTTTTTTCATTTTTAATAATTTTAGCACGTAATTCTTTTTCGGCACTTATTTTGACCAAACTCACAACAAATCAACATCGTTCTCTTAAAAATAATAACTGACATATTTTTAAAAGATAACTCGATCAAAAAAAATTAAATATTACTTAAGATGCAAAATGTGTGTTAAGATTTTTTCGATCCCACTTCTTACATCAGATGAATCCAAGATATTCAGCAGTAGAAGTGAGGAATATTTTAGTAGAGGGTATAGAAGACATAAAAGCATTTTTAGAATTAAATTTAGTTAATATACACATTTACTTATCTGCCTTATATTATCAATGCATTGCAATGCTAAGATTGTTTAAATAAAAATATTTTTAAAGATGTTAATTTTTGTATAAAAAAAAATGTCACGTTCTGTCTATGACACAGAAAAATATTTCAATATATTTTTTAATAAAGTTATTAACTAACTTTATATTGGAATTTAATTATGTTACATTATGCAACAGTATTTTGGGGGCGGAATCATTCCAATTGCAATTGATAGCCTTGATATGTGTAATAAATCCTCCAAAGGATTTTTCGCTGGTAGGCATAATTTTTGTTTTATGACCACTTAAACTTTTCTTTTTTTACACCAAGGTAGTTACAGATAAATCGAAAAAAATAATATTAATATAGTTCGAAGCTAAATAATTTTCCATAAATGTTTAGAGGAATATTTCATTAGATCTTTAAATTCATGTATCTTACCTTATAAGGTGTCATTTCTAGTCCGTTTTAAGGAAATGTCATGAAAGTCGATTTAAACTTGAGTTTAATGGGTTAAAATGTTCTACCGATATTTTCTTCTTTAAATTTTACTAGGGATCGCCAAAGATAAAAAATTCATCCAACTTATCATATGTTGTTAAAAAAGAAAATTATGAAATTTTCTCACATTTCTTATATAAACTCCTTAAACTAGGCAATGAAATATAACATAAAATTAAAAGTTTTGTACAAATCGTAAACAAAATTAGTAATAATTTCATCAATTTCATTTCTTTGGATAAACGCTTCACTGTATGAACTTTGGACCATCGGTGACCCCTAGTGAAATACGGCGTAGAAAATTTCTGTAGAATATTTTAACCCATTAAACACAAGTTTTAATGGATTTTTGTTTAATTTTATTTTAACGGACTAGAAATGACCCCATATAATCAGAGATAGATGATGTTACGCGAGGCTAGTACTTAATATCAACAAAAATAATTTCCTAAATTCTGTATCGCCTACATTTGAAAACAGTGGTTAAGGGCATAAAAGATTTCCCAGCTAACTCAATGATAGGTATAAGTGGTTCTTAACCCATTGTTTCCTGCGCATAACATATAACACACTCTGTTATGCCTATAAAATACCTCAGAGTATGTAAAAGAATAAGAAATTTATACAAAAAAAATTAAATCGAATAAAGAACAAAGCTACCTTATTATGTGACTAGATGTTATGTCACCAGAGGTATAATTTCCCACCCAATTAATTAACACCTTGACAGATTTTTACCCCTGAATATTTTTAAATCTGTCCCTATAATAAACATGATTAATTACTTTCGTACAAACATTTTGTGTTGGTTATCCTTCCCTTACTTTTTAAAATTAAAATAGCATTTTGTTTATATTATTTACAATAATAACTCAAGAATAGTATTTATTGAAAGAAAATTCATATCAAAACAAAAAAAGTAAATAATTATGATAATAAAACAAAATATAAGAACATAATTCATTCATCAATGAAATATAGAAATATGAATAAAAAAAAAGAAGATAAAACTAGAATTAAGACTACAAAAAATGTAAACAACCTAATTTATGCAATGAATGAAATTTAAGAATGAATGGAAATGGACTAACGATCAGGAGTAAAATAATAATAGTATTTATAAAGAGAGCATTTCATTCATAAATAATTACAAAAATAATATAAAAAGAAAAAAATATATATTTTACTCACAACTAATTATGTTCCACTTCATGATGGTTCGATTGTAGGGCCCAGCAATCAGCACATGATGAGAACGATGTTGTTGTTTCTGATTTCTTACTTTTTTAAAATAAATTAACTTATTTATAGAATAGAAGAATTAAGATATAAAAAAAATAAAAATAACTAAAGATATTTTATATACACTCAAAGAATTATATTAGTATAAACTACATATTTGATAGTTAGAGTTTAATAGTTAAAGCAAATATAGTTTAAGAAATTAAATCAATTGTAGAAATAATCTAATAATTAATAATATAGTATAATAATTTTCTTATGGTTAGAAGATTCTTTTTTAATTAGCTTTGAAAATTCATAATGACTTTTATATTTTGTTAGTTTTAGGATTAGGTGATTAAGTGGTTACATTCTTAAGGTATTTTATTTAGTTTAGTTTAAAATATAATATAGTTTTAATAAATTTTCAAATAATTAAATTTAAAAGTTTTTCCTTTTTTGATAGTTTAAGAAAACATATTTAATCAAAATTAGATTTGTTTTAAAAAAAAATGTGTATTAGTTTAGAATAGATTTTATATAATTTAGATAATAATCGTAATTCAGTTAGTTTTTTAATTGATAAATAACGTAATATAAGGAATTTGTAGTATATAACTTGAAATATAATAGTTTTTAAAGTGCGTTTTTTGTTATTTCGTTTAGTTTAGGTTTTATACCAAAATATTAGTATTTTATTAGTATTTTTATATTATAATATATTAATTTTGATTATTTTGGTATTAAATATATATTTATATTCTTAGGGACCCTTGGAAAATATGTTGTAAGTCCGTTGGAAACAAGTTATAGCTGGTGGTATATGGAAATCTGGGAAGTCACTTTGGAAAATTTCTTCAGTTTGGAAAAATGCAATTTGCACTGATAAATCCAGTTTTTGTGGGAATGTGTGCTAGGTATTTGTAAAATTTCTTCAGACACTTCACTTAGGTGTTTATGCAACCAATTAACGTGGATTCGTGGAAAATTCCACAACCAATATAAGACAATATGTACTATAGAAAAGAGTATATATAAGTCTTGGTGACCACATGCTTATATGAAAAATGCTTATATATAAAATTATATGAAAAATGATAATTATATTTTAAAAAATATAATTTTATTGTTTTATTTAAATCTTTTTTGTTAAATTAGGAAAAACTTTAACACGTTTTTTTTTTTTTTTTAATTATTATATAATTTAATGCGTATATTCACTTTGCAATTATATTCACACCGTATAGTTTCTTCCACTTTTACTTTGCTAATGAAATTTATTTTTCAGTTTAAAACATATTAAAGTGCGTAATCACAAAAGAAGAAAAATGCGTATTAATTAATAATAAAAAAAAAGGAGAATGAAATATAAAGTTAGATGCAATTAATTGATCTTTAGTGGGAGAAAGACAAGTGATGTTTCATTTTTAGCTCCCCAAAAATATGACCATATATGGTAATAAAATTAATAATTTTAATGAGTGTAACTTACGCATATTACACATGTTACAAACATGATTAAATATATATAATTGAGAGGGAGATTAATATCATGCGAGAAAATTTTAAGTATTCCTGTTAGTGTAATTCAATATACTGATTCGAGTATTTGTTTACGTATAATTTTGTAAATAACTTGATGAAATTAGCGTTAAGTATTTCAATAAATTTTTTCCCTTTTATTTTTTTTTTAGAAAAATAAAAAACTAATGTAATAAAAATCGCAACAATGAATAGAAGGTTCTAATGAAATATTGGCATTTAAATGTTCTAAACATTTATGTTTAAATATTTTAGTTTCGAACTATATTTATATTATTTTTTCTATTTATCTGAAACTACTTTGGTGCAAAAATAGAAAAGTTTAGATGGTCATAAAACAAAAATTTTGCCTACCGGCGAAAAATCCTTTGGAGGGTTTATTACACATATCAAGAGCTATCAATTGCAATCGGAATGATTCCGCCCCCACGCGGTGATCATCAATTTGTTGCATAGTGTTATTTATTAATATAATTAATTTTGGTTTACAATTTTGTTTTTAAATAAATTGTCAGCTGTTAATAAAATATAAAGAAAAATTAAAGATTTGTCTATAAAAATGCAGAAATAAAATATATTAAGTCAATTTCCAAAAATTTTCAGCTCGAATATTTCGCGAACATTTCTCTGACAAAACATTCGAGAACGACTATCGTTGGCGACCCGAAAACGAGCTGCTTGAGCTCACCCGTCGCTCACTTTGTGGCACCAAATCTTTCGATCTCGAAGGTTCGCCATTCGTATTAACAGTGAACCTTTAGCGATATCAATAGCGAAACGTAAAAATATTCGTTAATGATTCGTTTTCGATATCAAAAACTGATGAAAATTATTCGATACTGATATTACTAATCACTTGTGATTATTATCATTAGCAATAGTTCGAAAACGATAGTTTTTTATTTTGTTTCATTTCCATTATGTTCCCAACCTAAAGTTAAGAGTTGATTTTATTTCTAAAGTTACTTATGTCTTATTTTAAACATCAGAATATATCAAATATAAAAAAATTTGTTTACATAATAAAATATATTACAAAAATAATAATTCGTTCAATAAACAATAAAATTAATAAAGCCATTTAACAAAATTTAAATTTCGTCTAGAGTAGAGTCATCAATGCCTTTTCTCCCAATATTTAAACATTTTCTGTTTTTCAAATACTCTTCTTTTAACGCAAACATTTTCTGAATAAACCTGAAAGAAAATATATTAGATAGATATATAAATAAATATGTATGCTATATTCCAAATCTATGTACATATTTAGACAAATAGAAACATTACTTACCATTTTTCTTAATATTTTATCAACCACATCTGAAAATATAATTTAACTTAGATGTTAAAGCGCCGCAACCGACTACTATGAACTTTGACTCAAGAATGACAATACAATCTCATTGTTTTTTTGTTTTGCAAGCACAAACAAGAAAATAAGTTGCTTTTATATTTACATAAGAATTTTTCGAGAAATTCAAGAGACTATACAATTTCTCGAAACATTTGGTTTCGATATTTTATTTAGAAAAGTTGAATATAGCGATATCAATATTTTAAGTTCTCTAAAATTATGAGAATGTTTAGTATCGAGAAATTATCGAGGAAAGTACGAAATTACGAACATTCGTAATTAATATAATTCTCGATATTTTTTCGAACATATTTGTTTCGAGAATTCTTCGCTTTAACGAAACTCAGGTCATGCGGGTTAAGATATTACTTCTTATAAAATTGACTAAGTTTATAGTAGTTTGAAGATTACTCTTTAATATATCAGATAAGGATTACGCAATAACCACTTGTGGGTGGATAATAGGGTTTGGGGTCCGGGATTCCCGGAAATTTTTCATCGGGAATTCCCGGGAATTTTTTCAAATTTTCCCGGGAAAACGGGAAATTTAATATTCATGTAGATTTATAATCCTATAACAAAAAGTTTTGCTGTTTGTATTGCCTCAGTGAACATTTTACATTAATGTAAACACACTACTTACTTAAGGCATTATTAGATTAGATATAAATAAAATTAGATACAAGCGATATTTTATACTATAAAAATTATTTCATCGGTGCGCTGATGAAAAGTCCTATTTGACTATTTTTCAGTAGGAAAAAAATGATTTAATTTGTCCATTCACATTTCAAATACACAAGCTTTTAACTACATATTTCTATAATCTTTTAAACATTTAATGATGATGTACCATTTTAAAACTTCATTTAAATCTCATCTTCGCTCTGAAAGGTTTTTTCATATTTTTTTGTATATATCTTCCGATTTTTTCGACACATTAAAGTTGAGTTGGATCACATATTATGTTTAAGAAAAGATTTTGAACCATCTTTCGCCATAATAAACGTGAATAATTAGTTTTTGAAGCTGCACGCAGAGAAAAAACATGGTTACAGCATGGTCACCACAACTATTCAATGATTATATAGCCGTTTTTCATTGATTTAAATATACTGCGTTCATGATAGCAACGTTTATGATTCTGTTTAATCATTTAATGATTACCCACAATCAAAATTTAAATATGGTTCACTGAATTATAATATGTATTTAAATATGTTTATATGGAATCATATTTATGAATAAATCCTATCATTTAGTCAATTCTACAACTATTTAGTTAATTACATAACCATTCATTTCATTTTACAAATTTGGTTAATTCTACAACCATTAAGCCATTAACTTTTAATGGCTTTTGAATACACATTTTTGTGTATCAGTCCAGTAGTTATAATTCTCATTTAGTTTATATATGAACAAATATAAATTTACAAGTTTTGTTTTTATTCAGTATGATGAATGTACCACATATTGTGGTACAAATGAATAAAAATATGAAAATATGGGATCATATATATGATAACATGGGATTATAATTATGATTAAATTAGTTCATATATATGATCAAATGGAATTATATATATGATGACATGGGATTATATATATGATAAAATGGAATTATACTTATGATGGAATTAGTTCTTATGTATGATAGAATGGAATAATATATATGATAAAATGGAATTATATATATGATGAAATTAGTTTATATATATGATAACATGGAATTATTAAATGATAAAAACATGATGAAATTGAAAGCAATACTTAAGAAAAGGTTATAAAACTTACTAAAAGTTATTAATAAGGTTATGAACCTTACTAATAAATTATAAACAAATATACTTATTGTAGCCTGGAATCATATATTACAATCATAGTATGTTGCTCTTAGTTTATGGTCACTGAATTTTTGTTAATTCAAATCTTCTGCAAATTAAGTGGAAATATTTATATATTTTAAATATTTTATAAATATTTTTTTCTTTCATTGAATTCATTATATTTTGTTTTTTAATAGATTTGTTCCCGTACTTTTTTGGTAAAATGAGAAAAGGCTAATGTTTGTCTCAAAAATGTACAAAAATACGGAAACACAAAAACCAATTGTTAGCCAGAAAAAAAACATCAAACTATTTAGAAATTCATATATGAATGTTATTTTTTTAGCATATATCAACGTTCTTCATTTGTTTAATTGAAACTTTTTTCTTAGTAACAAAAACAAAATATATTTTATTTATTTTCATTCAGTTTTTATTTTTATATTTTTATTTTTTTTTTTTATTTGACTATTTACTAAGAGCATATTTACATTGGGGATTATTGCAGGGTATTTTTATGATATTTTGTTTTCAAGTTGCTTCAAAATCCCTTCCATATTTACACATATAAATTTGTATTGTGAAATTTTTTAAAAAATGTTTGACAAAAAACAACAAATCAGAAAAATTAAAAAGAAATTTGAAAAAATTTCATGAAATTTTTAGCTTTGCGACGACGTGCAACTTTGCTTACCCCGTTTGCTTATCTACACCTCTTGCCTAGAAACGTAAAAGTTGCAGCGATTTTTCCCAAGGAAAATCCCCAATGTAAATGAGCTCTAAGTCTATCCAAAGAACAGACAATTTCTTGTGCAAGAAGTAGAACATTATTCCCTTAAATCTATGAATTAAATTGTTATGAAAGCTTTAAAGAAATGACTGCAAAATAAATTTAATTCGATTTTGAAGAGTGAATTAAACCTTTGGAACCTTTGCTTACAATAGACACTTATTTTATTTATATGAAAATTTTTAAATTTTTAATTGGTTTTACACTATAATACTTTGTATTAATACCAAAAATATTTTCAAATACATTACGCTGTAAATATCTTCAATACTTTTTATGTTAAAGTCTTTAAATTTTTGAAATGTAATTGCATCTATTAAAGCAAATTTCGGCACATTTTTTTTATTTGTGGTCAATTCTGTTCAATTTTTCGTTTTTAATTTATTTACAAACATGTTATTTGAAAGTAATATATTACCATTGGAACTACAACGAGATCTCTCAACATCACAATTTATAATAAGAAAATAAGAAAATTATTCCACGAAATTCATGAAAAACATAAAACCTATTTCTATTTCCAAGACCACTGATCATGTAACTTATGGTATAACTACAGAAAACAAAACTATTAAAATCTCAATACTTCCTAATTATTCCACATACACAGCAAAATAAAAAAGATAAACAGAAAAGATCTCATTAAATTCGAACGAATTCGTTTGGGACATTCTAAACTCTCACACGGCCATTTAATTAGCATACCAAACTCTCCAATTTGCAATTGAAATATACCTTTTACTAAAATACTTAATCATATCCTTACTTCATGTCCTTTTTACCTAAACCAACGCAATCACACTTTTAAAAATAAAACAAACCCTTTATCCTTGATCTCACACCCATCTTATGAATCTATTGTACAAGTTATAAATTTCCTCAAGGAAATAAACATATACAATCTAATATAATATTTAAATTAAATACATTATTATATAGAGCCTAAGGTCTCGTAACCATGGCCTTTTCAACATTAGTTTATAATTTTTTATTAGTTTCTAATGATATAAATAAATAAATAAATTTATTAAGAAATATTTTAAGAAAGAAAATTAAAATTTCATATTTAATAATACTTTCCTTAATATATTTTTTGATATGCATTATAGAAAATGAAAATCTGGTATTATAGTGTAAAACCTGGTATTCAAAATTTTTAATATTTTTTAAGTTTTTATCACCTCATATACGTCTATGCTTCATTTAATTTATGTTCTCATAAATGTTATTTGCCAACAGTATTTACTTTCGTAAAAACATTTTAAAATTTCTCAGTTTTAATTAAAAAAATCCTTTATATAAATCCCTTTAGAAACGTTAATAAACTTTTTTGGCAAAATTGAAATAAACAAAATTAACAATAACAATAAAACTAAAATCAAATGACTTTGTTGCTCTTATTGCAAATTTTTTCCTAATGGGTAAATGTGAATTTCCCACAAAATCAAAATCTGTATTCGTATAAAAAGAAATAACGAACTCCACAAGTAAGTGGCTTATTGTATTAAATCTGTACATTCATGTACATGTTTGTGTTACAGTATTATAGTGTATGTGTGTATATGTAAATGTATGCAAAATGCCATTTCGTTTAACCATAAGGTTAAATTTCATCTATTGTTATACATTTAATATATTCATTTTACAGAAGAAAAAAATAATAAAAATATTTTATACAAAAGTTATTCTTTATATTTATTACTCGATTTCAACGTTTGCAGTTAATACAAGTTATGGAATGACAAATAATATTTAAGACAAATATAATACTTTGAGAAATAAAAACATATATAAAAATGCATTTTTAAATTTTTAAGTTGTTATTAAAATATTAATTTTAAAAATGTATAAAACTTAAAAAAACTTAAATATAAAAAATGCAGAAGATATTTGTTATACTGAATGGAAGCAAGTTGAATGACTTGAAAAATTAATGCTTATTAATGTTTAACTTATAATTTTCTAATTAGATCGTTACAAAACTTTTAATATCAATAAAAAAGAAGTTGAGATAAAATATTCTATATATTATTTTAATACTAACAAGCGCGAATGTTATATTCGGCACGGCCGAATCTATATACCCACCATCAACTCTTTAAAATTTTATGTTATATGAGAGGTTGGCGGTGAAGTAGGCGATCCGCGCCTATTTTTTGTTTCAGAGTTTACATTGGTCCTTCAACTACACAGGTCAACAAAAAAAATCCTCCCCCATAGACGAATAGTTGGACTTGATGTATTTTGATGTGCTAAACACGAATCTGCTTTCAGTTTTATTCCATCAGGTCTGGATTTTTTTATATATCTTCATCTTTCAAATATCTTCAAATCATAAAAACTTAATTTTTTTATGTGCTCAATAGTTTCAAAGTTATTTTGAAAGAAGTACCAAAAAAATAATTTTCATGCAAAATTTTAGATTTTTTTGTTACTAAAATTTATTTTAATAAATGAAAATATCAAAAATAATTATCATCTTTAATTTAAAGCTGGTAATGTTGCGAACAAAATAAGGTATTCATCTTCAAAATTGACGCACATATCGTGATTTTATTCACAGTTAAGTAAAAGTTTAATTTTATTCACAGTTAAAAAAAGATGGACAAAAAATAAAAAAAATATTTTTTTAATATTTAGTAGCCACGCCCATAAAAGAAAATCGATTTTTTTATGGACACTTATTTCAAAATATATCCAAAACTATTGGGCGCATAAAAATTTGTTGGTAGTACGACTTAAAAGACTTCCACATAATTTGGTGTATTATTTATTTCAATCGTGCATACCATTCTTGAGTTATAGTGAAATATACTCGAGTAATCGGCTTATTTAGGGCGCAATATTAGACACGCCCATAAAAAAAATCTCGATAGGAGAAAACTGAAAGCAGATTCGAGTTTAGCATGCGGAATTTCATCTAGTCCACATATTATTTTTTTTTTAAGGAGCAGTATTTGTAAAAAATTTCGTGAGCGGACCACGCCCATTTTTGGTTTCCAAGTTTATATCGACCTTTGAACTATCTGTGCAAAATTTCGTTATCGTACATGCTTTTGTTTAAGAGATATCAGCAGAAAAGTATGAAATGAAGCTACAACGGACACCCTGTGTTTCTACTACTTTGCCCATCCCAAACAAACCTTGTATAAAGTAAATATTTGAGCCAAATTTCGTCCCCCTACGTTGTCCCGTTCGAACCCTATCCTGCTTTCAACGCACAGACAGACGGACAGACGGACGGACATATCAAGATCGACTCAGAATCTAACCAGAACCCAGAAAATATATACTTTATGGGGTCTTAAATGAATCCTTTGACATGTTTTATACGGAATGACAAAATCAATATACCCCCTATCTTTTTGATGGTGGGTATAAAAACGAAGAGACAATCTAAAACCTTTCAGTTATTCTTAGATTTTTTAATAGATAAACATATACAACATTTCTTGCATCTATTTTTTTAAGTTATTGCATATGTTTCTTTATTTCTTATTACGCTGCCAGCAATTAGGTGATAGTTTTATCCACAATCACAAAAATGTGTCTCATTAGTGTTCTTAAGGTGTTATTTTCTTGATTGTAAACAATTTTACAAAAACAAATAACATTCATTTAGATTTTGGTCTAACTAAAATCACGAACAAGTCATTTAAAAAATAGTTTTTGGATATATACAAATTTACCAAAAACTGTTTCCCGTTAGTGTTCTTTAAACGTTACTTTTCTGACTGTAAACAATTTTACAAAAACAAATAACATTAATTTAGATTTTTCGAAAAATGTGAAGAAAACTATGGTATTATGTTGACGTCTTACTTTCAAAGGCATATAATCGAAGTTTAAATTAAAAGCTAAATATAAAAACAAATAAAAATTGCAAAGGAAGTTTCGTAAAAATGGAAATACATTTAAAAAGTAATAAAGTGAAGCAAAAAATCAAATATTGAAAGTATTTAGCTAGAATTGCGATAGAAAATGTGGGTACATTTATTCCTCGAAATGACTCTAATTCGACACCCAAACAAAGCACTTAATAGTGCCATTAAAAAAGTATTAAAACGGCGGCACACTTCTTTCCGAACGGTAATACTTCTTGGATAAGAAAATGATATCATATTCGACTATTATTAACAACTTGAGGTTACTCTTTAGTTCAAATTTGGATAGAAAATATTGGCAGGGTATATTTTATTGTTATATACACTAATACAAGCAAAACAATGTATGAATCGTTGTTTAAATTAAAAATCATTAATATTACATGACTTACAATGAGATAACAACAAATTTTTATTTATATATAATGAAAAAAACCAAAAAATCTGTAATCTAAAACGCATAAATACAAATGTAGTATGACATGTTTATAAAAGTGAAAAAGAAAATATTTTGCCAACAAAAGAAGTGAAACAATATCTTCATATTGTTTTGTTTAGTTGTTATAAATATTTTTTTTATTATTATTTGTAACCTTGAAATGTTTGTTTTCCAGCCTTTATTTTCATACACCCCATTACACCTCCTTCTTTGCTATATGAGTGACATGTTCATTTTTATACACATATACATACATTAAAAGAAAAAATACATAAAAAAATTTAATTCAAAATGTTTTCAATCCAGTTGAGGCGTATTTTTTTATGAAGTATACACGTTACCATAAATTTATTCAAAATGATATTATCATGTTACATGCTGTCACGCCTTTTTTTGTTATACGTTCTCTAGTGAACATTATAAAGTATTTTGTCGAATGTATTGTATTGTTTTAATATTTATACTGGTAGGATTTTAGCAGAAATTCATTCGAAAACATTTTTTTTTAAAACAGGACTTGTTTAATAAAAAAAAGGTAATGTTGATCAAAGCACAGATTGTTGAAACTAACCTGTTTTTCAATTACTAGTAACATGAAATACAACTTTTTATCGAAATACAAGTTTGCCAAATTGACCTTACGAATCAAAGGGTCAGGACAACTGACACAGGATGATAAGAGCCGTGTCATTATCTTAATAATAAACAGGCAGATATTTGGATAGAAAGTTGATAACAAAAATATTGTACACGTAAAAAATATTATTAGGACTTGCCAGCATGCTTTTATAGTTTTCAAGTTATTTACATATGAAATTTAAACTACCTCAGCTTTGTTCAATTTTGGTCCAGTTTTTTCAATATATAGCCCAATTTTGTAAACTTTTTTTTTTTCAATTATTTAAATAAAAAAATTGAAGTCGATATTATTTGCGAGTCCAAAAATAAACGATTTCATTTCATATTTTTCAAAGATATTTAGATCAAATAAAAAATTAAATATTGCTTCCGAAAAAAGTACGATTACGGACCAATATTTCCGTGACTTTTCGAACTTCCCTAGTAGTTATATGAAATGCAACACTGTTCCCATCAAGTACCACCTGTTAGTAGACTACTGTCAAATTTTGAGCAAGTGTCGTCTTTACTTAGTTTTTCTAAAAATGGAAAAAAGTGAATTTCGAGAGCTCATTAAACATTATTTTTTGCGAAAAAAAAACCGTCAATCAAACCAAGGAAAAGCTCGATAAATACTATGGTGACTCTGCACCATCGATTTCAATGGTAAACGAGAGAAGAAGATATAGTCGGTCAAGACCGACTATATGATACCCTACACCATTGCGTATGAGCACACAAATTCGAAAAGTGTATTTATATTAGAGCTGTAGACCAACACTTTTATTAAATCTAAAATAAAGTATACAAGTACAGAATAATGGGTTAATAATAATATATTATTGATTTTATGCATTATATGGCGATTTCCGAAAGTGGGTTTTATGGGAGCTATGGTAAATTATGGACCGATTCTCATAAATTTTAGCAATAATGTTTCTACTTGTATAAAACTTCTTTGAGTCGAATATTAACTTGATACTATCTTTCGTATGTGATTTATGCATGTTAAAGTGATTTTCGGAAGGGGGGTTTATATGGGAGCTATGGTCAATCGTAGACCGATTTTCATAAAATTTGCTACAAAGATTGGTACTTACACAAAACTTCTTTGGACCGAATTTCATTAAAATATTCCTAATATTACGACATTTTTAAGTGTGAAAACTCTATTCCGGGGGGACATCTGTATGGGGGGTAGGTGAAATAATGGACCGATCATAACCAATTTCAATAGGCTTCGTCCTTGTATCATAAAAGTACCATCTGCCAAATTTCATTCAATTATCTTCAAAATTGCGACCTGTACTTTGTGCACAAAGTTTACATGGACAGCCAGTCGTCCAGCCAGCCAGCCGTCCAGCCAGACGGACGGACGGACATCGTTAGATCGATTTAAAATGTGATTCTGAGTCGACTGGTATACTTTAAGGTGGGCGTTGGATAACTCATTATATGCGTTACAAACATCAGCACAAACACATAATACCCCAACCACCTATGGTGGTGTAGGGTATTGAGGTCAGTACACCCGAAAATGTCGAAAAAATCCGCGATATAGTGTTGGCCGACTGAAGAGTAAAAGTGAGTGAGATTGTTGATGCCATAGGCATTTCATATGGCAGTGTGGTTTCGATTTTAAATGATCAGCTGGGTTTAAGAAAGTTGTCTACAAGATGGGTGCCGCGTTTGCTCTCAATTGACCATAAACGTAAACGTGTGACAACTTCAAAGGATTGCTTGGAGTTGTTTAACCGCAATCCGAATGTTTTTGCGGCGTTTTGTAACTGTGGATGAAACATGGATCCTTTACTGTACTAAACAATGGGTTTCTCCGGGTAAACCTGCTCCGAAGAAGGCCAAGGTAAGTTTGTCGACTTTGTGCCTCTACCGATGGCAAAATACTTTTAGCTGCCATCGATAGGGAGAAGTTAATGAATTTATTATTCTTCTATTTAAAGGGCTCTTCTTAGTTTTCTGCTTGCAACGGACAGCCTCAGCTTTGCAGCTGGTGATCTAGTTTGTTGCCATTCTCTACTAACTTTTCTCTTTTCAAAAAGCAGTTTTTCAATATCCGAATTGGAAATAGGCATATAGCTTTTCTTATAAACTGGAATATTTAAATGTTACAGTTCTCTTATTTTAAATATATGTTTATAAAAATCAGGTTCACTTCAATTTCATTAATTATAGCATTACTATTACAATTATCTATACTGTAGATTATTGTAGTCTTAACTTAGTCCCACTGATTTTAAAATGTTTTTATTTTAGGACAAATTCTCTTATTACATACATATAACTAAAATCATCTAACCATATAAACCAATTTTTTTCTTATTTTTTTAATGAATTTTAAATTAGTTTTAAAATTTACACAAGTATTTGCATATACTTATTTGTAAATGTTTATAGCTTGTATATGTATTTAATATTCTATACATATATAAACATTTTAGTTACAAATTGGTATTAGGTAAATTGTTCTATGTAAATTTTAAATTTAACATAAACAATAACAGGATAACATGACATTTGTATAAGTTGTCAAATTAGAGCAGAGTTAAAAGGAATAAACGTAAATAAATTTTATTTTATAATTACAAACAATTTTACTTGTTGTTTTGTTATTTTACATCAATTAAATATACATACATATATTTGTAATTGTCATTTTTTTTTTTTTTTTTTTCGTATAACTTGAAACCTACATATAAAAGTTTTAGTTTTAGTAAATTGCACTTTTTGGGGTCAAAGGCTTTTTTGTATATTATAGTAAATATAGAAATATTTACAGTATGTGTCTCTGTTTTAATTTCTTGTTTACATTAAGTAACTAATAAAAGACTTATTTACTTTTCCCTAATTAAATATTAATATATGTACTGCAAAGAATATAGTTCCTTTCTTATGCTCAGTTTTAATATGTTTCTATACTACAAAATAAACAAAATCAAAATCTTTGAAAATATGATCTCAGGAAAATAATATTCTGCAGTTTTCAGAATCTAAATCTCAGGTTGTCTATTATACATTTAGTAGCAGTCGATTAAAATGCACTAAATTTAAAATCATTTTTAATTTTTGGATTAAATTGTTTATCACTTAACCAAAATATAATTTTATAAATTTTTCGATTATCTCCCTTTAAGAAAAGTACTATAGCAACTTTCAGCATTCAATCATTTAAAAATCTTTCATTTTTAACCTTTCAAAAGTTCAATACATTTTTTTTTTTTTTCTATTTCTTGCTATTGAAAGCTATAAACAAATCATGTAAAATATTTTTCTAAAAATTAAAAAACCAACTAAATTTTCAACAGAATCCAATCAATTTAATGTGTAAAAGGGAAAGAAAAAATTACACATGCATGTAAACACATATGCACATACACACTGATATTATACTTAAAATAAAATATTTTCATATTTCGTAGTAAAAACAAGTAAAAGAAGAAGATAAACAGAAAGAAGTAAAAAAAACATGACGTATACGTGTGAATCAATAAACACCATAATATTGCATCACTCATACTACATGCAACACAACAGACACATATTGTCAAACTACGCTACACACAATTACATTTACATACATATATACATACCCTGCAAGCATTTCGTGAAGTCTTTTTCGAAATATCTCAATACTTCGCCACTTCTAGAAGTGCAATTGAAGAACAACAAAATATATTAGTATACGAATTGAATCTTCTAAACATAACTTCTTTAATCACTATTAGAAGTTGTTTGGATAACAGTTACAGTTATCCAAAAACAAAAACACTGTTTTTTAACATCTTTACTAGCGTTTGGAAGATTGTTTTTTATCAATCCACATAATGAATCTAATTCGGCACTCTAAAATGTTTAATAGTAGAACGTCCGAAATTTTACAAAAACAACACACATTAAGATCGAAATTTTATCATAACATCATGATTTTGGCGATTGTTTGCATTTCATAATAGGGAAAAGAACAAGCAGAAACAATATAATTTTGCTTAGTAAAAATATACATTTTGAAGTGATTAGAATGAAAAAATATTGACATTTACTAAAATTATTTATCAAAAGTGAAAGAGAAACAAAAAATTAATTAGTTTTTTAATAATAAAAATACTATTAGGAAAATAAGGTAAGAATATATTATAATTAAAAAAAGTTATCAACATTTTAAAGTTTTGGCGAGCCAAATGAAATTTTTTATGATAAAATGTCACTCAAGTTTAAAAATTCTGTAACAATAAAACAATTATTATATTTGAAAATGTGACTATTTCAGTATAACGCTGAAATTGGTTATGATCGGTCCATTATATTACCTTGCATCAATGCAAATATTCCCTCGGAACAGTGTTTAAATACCCATAAATATCTTTATCATAAATATTTATGCCACGATTTGAATATAATTTGGTACAAATTAATTTTATAAAAGTGTGAATCAGAATACCAAATTTTATCGGTCCATAATTAAATAAAGCTCTCTTATTAGACCAGAAAATTGCTTTAACTACCATAAAAACCACATAAATGACAGTATTGGGTAATATTTGACACAACAAAATTTTATATAAGCAGAAATTATAGTACCAAGGATTTATTAATATAGATACACAATTGGCCATTGGTCACATATAAAGCCATTTCCGAAAAACTTGTAAATCATTTTGTGCCTCAAACGCAAGGGTGTGGGATATTATATTGTTGGACTTGACCGACTATACTTTTTTACTTGTTTTCATTAGTAAATCAATTTTTTTTTTTTTTTTTTTGGAAAAAACCGGATTTCTGTAAAAAATTATTTTTAGTGAAAAATTTAATTTTTCATTTAAAAATCTAGTTTTTAGTGGAAAATCGGATCATTCACAATTTTATGTATGTTTTTGTATATTTTTGTACCTTAAATTAAATAAAATTATAAATATAGTATTAAAAGAATTGTCCCAAACAATTCTTTCAATACCATTCATTGATTTTTTTTTTTTTCTAAAACTTTTGTACACGCAAAGAAAAAATATGGTTCGGGTGACCATAAACTAAGAGCAACATACTATGATTGTAATATATGATCCCAGGTTACAATAAGTATATTTGTACGTAATCATTTTTCTGATTCCATTTAATCATTTTCTCATCATTTAATGATTCGGTTTAATCATATTTATAACTTTTTTTTTATAATATTTCTTCCGATTTTCCAATTCTTTTATCATTTAATAATCCCATTTTATCATATATATAACCTCCTTTTTGTAATACTGAATATATTTAAAATAAAGCACATTTATCTGAAATTTTTTTTATTTATTGAGAATATTGAACAAAAATTTTTCAGGTATAAAAATTGATTAATTTTTAATTATAAAATTATAAGTTATTAATAGTTTTTTATATAATATTTATACTCTACATATTAATTTTTAACATATATTTACATATTCATTGTTTAAATATTTTTTACATATTACATTTTATAATATTTACATAAGAATTTAAATCAACAGTTTTATGTTTTCTTTGGTAATGCAAATATAGCCAATAATAATTGATTATAAAATTTTATTGGCTATAGAATAGATATTAAAAAATAAAAATCGTCATAATCCTGCTGAAAGGCTTGAACATGTATGTTAAATCCATGGTTTGAAAGCCTTTGACCGCAAAGATAGTAAGATTCATTAGGGCAATATATGTGGTTTATATGACCAAATAATGGAACGTCATTTTCATACATTTCAATATGGAAAACCATTCCTGCATATCTCAGAACAGGACATAATTTTCATTTATTTTTTAATTTTGTGGTTTTATTTCACAATTTTTTAAACTTAGAACACAAATAAATTGAACACTTTTTTAAAAACACACAGCTATACCGTTTGCCTTCTAACAAACTACTGAACTTATACACAAAAATGTGTATTCAATAGTTATGTAGATAATAAATATGATTAACGATAAAAATACAATAGTTGTGTGAAATCAAATTATAGTCAAAAACAAATATTTTATATTTAAGGAAAACATAAACATATTCAGAAACAAACATTCAACAGTTGTGCATAAAAATACAATAGTTGTGTGAAATCAAATTATAGTCCAAAACAAATATTTTATATTTAAGAAAAACATAAACATTTTCAAATACAAACATTCAACAATTGTGCAAAACAAAATATGACTTAAAATCAAATAAAAATATTAGCTAAATGGTTGTAGAATTGACTAAATTTGTAAAATTAACTTAATGATTATAGAATTAACTAAATAATTGTAGAATTGACTAAATGATTGTATTTATTCATAAATATGATTTCATATAAACATATTTAAAAACATATTATAATTCAGTGAACCATATTAAAATTTTGATTGTGGGTAATCATTAAATGATAAAACAGAATCATAAACGTTGCTATAATGATCACAGTATATTTAAGTCAACGAGAAAACGGCTATATAATCGTTGAATAGTTGTGGTGATCATGCTGTAACCATGTTTTTTCTCTGCGTATACGTATTACAAATACAGCAATATAATCGTATTTGAAACCGAATTTGAGATGGTTCTCGAAACCGACTAAATTCCGTTGGCTAAAAGTTTGGTTGTGACAACGAATATGTTTTCTTTGAGTACTTTTAATTTGAATTCAATCACTTTGGGTCTTCTCATGAAACTTAAATAATTTTTTTCCGAAAACTAAAAGTACACACTAAAACTTTTTACTTTAAAAATTTTAACTTAAATTTTCTATTTTATTTATTTTGATTTTCTAATTTAAATACAAGTTTGTAAAAGTTTTTTGTATAAAATTTAATTTTTTTATATGAACCTATTTAAGTTTTGTTTCTCTTTTATTTACTAATTTTGTAATTTGAAAATTAAAAATTTAATAAAATTTGTATTTAATTAATTTTTAAATTTTCTAAATTTAAGTGAAGTTTTAAATTTCATTAACTTTTTATTATTTTAAAAATTTTGTAAATTAAAAATTTTAAATTTAAAATCTTTATCTAAGTTAAAAATCAGAAAAAATATTGAATCAATAGATACTTATGTATTTTTTTTATTCTCCAGTTAGAACAACAAGCATAATTTATATTATGTTGAAAATTTAATGAAAAGTGAAAGTTTTACGGCTATATTTATAAATAAAATGTTAAATTTTGTCAAAACTTAATAGGAAAATGTTCAATACAAATTTGATTAATAAAAAGTTTATAAATTTAAAATTTTTATTATGAATAGTCCTTTTAAAATGTTTTCAATTCGAGCAAGTTTTAAATATGCATATTTTAAATTTAATCATTTGTAATGTTACCTTAAATTGTAAATTTATTATCCTCCCCAAGTCTTTTTAATTTCATTATTATGTACCTATATTATTTTACACATACAAATATTTTATTTACGGAAATATCTTTCGAGTTTATTTTAGGTTCGTATTTATCTATAACTCTATATCAAAATTTCCATTATTACAAGTTACTTTTTTAGCAACTCCCTCTACAAATATTTCCTATCGAAAATGTAACTATAACGAATTCTGACCTACTTAGTAACACCGTTCGTGAAGAAATGTGCCACTAAGCGATAGTTCCTTTTGAGTAACGCTTTAGTGGGGATTGGAAGATTCGAAATAGCACCTTTCATTAGTCGCGTTTTATATAATTATAAAAATGTCTAATTCGAATCTTCCAATCCCAACTAAAGCGTTACCCAAATAGAACTATCTCATAGTGGCACAGTTCTTCTCGAACGGTGTTACTAAGTAGATCAGAATTCGATAATAAAAGCGACGCATATCAACTTCCCGGTGTGTCGATATAGTTACACGATAGAAAATGCTTGCAGGGTATGTATGTATATTGAAACGGTTTTTATTTTAGGGATTCAATTATTCGAATGATTTAATTTACTTTAATATTATGTTAATCGAATATTTTTAGGAAAATAAAATCCTTATATGTGTATATTAAGTACTAGCTTTTCCCAGTGCTCTTTGGTACGAAAATTTATATTTTCTTTATATGGAGGCTACCTTTTCCTCTAAACCTATCCATCATATTTTCATTTTATCACACAAAGTTTAAGCGCATTCACCATCATAAGTAGTTTCATGGTTGAACATTTGTTTTGTTTGAGGGGTACAACTGCCCCTACTCCGAACGAAAAGTAAATTCCTAACACTTCGATGACATCTGTATATATACAAACAGCTGTGAAAGTTTATATTTTTTTAAATGAAGATTTTAAACTGTTGAGTGGTAAAACATTGCAATAAGAAAAAGTGTGTTTTTGTTTTTAATTTAGTTATAACTAAGATTTTATCAAAACGGATTACAATATTGAATGTGTGTACTTAAAAAAAAAGATTAAAATATTTTAATAAATGTTTTTATTATGTATCAAATTAGGTGTTTATATTAGTTCATGTTTTTTGTGAAGTTGCGAAAAAGTTTTTTGTTTTCCGTGGTATATAGCTTTGTCCATGTAAACCTTGTGAACAAAGTACAGATCATAATTTTAAAGATATCTTAATGAAGAAGCTTGTTGAAATTCCACCTAGACCGCATACAAATTTCCTCCCGGAATAGGAGTTTAACGCTCATAAATACCTTTTATATTACAAATAATTTAATAAATTTTATCACAGAGAAGTTTTGTATAATTATAAATCTGTGTATCAAATTTCATAAAGATCAGTTCATAAATGACCATAGCTCCCATATAAAACCAATTTCGGAAATCGACCTAAGTGTATAATCATGAAGATGTTAGTATCATCTAGGGTATTCACTCGAGTATTGTTTGTTCGATTAATCGGCGAATCAAAAGCAAATAATTGTTCGATTAAATTAAAATCAAGAATTTCGAGTAACAATTTATTCGAGCAAATTATTCCGATTAATCGAATAATTCGAGCAAATAATATTTTAAATATTTCCTTTCTTAACTAATTTTTAGGATGTTTAAATTTTAGTTTTCTAAAAAATTTAGCTTAAAAACAATATTTCAAAATTTTTGTATAGTATGTTTTGAATATAAAACTGGTACCATAAATTGGAATTTTATTAAAAAAGTGTATTTAGTAAAAAAACCGAATGTATGCCTAAATTGCAATACGTATAGAGGATGTGATAGTTTAAATGAAATTTGTATTATAGTAAGAACTTCGACTTAAAAATAAGTTTAGCATGTAAACTCGTTCTTTATTTAGGAATAGCTGAAAAAAGGATAGTCCAAAGTGCTTTTTCTCATTTTCAAAATGCAATAACTCAGAAACTAATAAATTTGGAGAAAAATCCAAATAATATATAAAATAAAATATTTTACATTTTGGTAGAAATTGTGGTTTAATTCATGATAGAGCCAATTATAATTCGTACGCGTACATTTGAGAGAAAGAATTATTATTCTTTTAAATTCACAATAAATTTATCTATTAAATGGAGAAAAAAGTAATTATTTCTAACTAATTGCATATTTGACTAATTTGTTATACAAGTTTATATTACGAACTTTATACATTTGTATAATTTTAAATGATCATCTTAAGGCCTTCCAAATATTAAACATAATTAAACAGTGAATTATAAAGCATTATAAAACCTTATACTCGAAATAAATCTTTAGTAGATCTCCGATACTTAAAAATATTGTACAAATACTTTGTATATAACTGAAAACATCTTTTGTACATAGGTTAGTATGTGTCCAAATTAAAAAGTGAGGTTATGAGACAAAATCGCAAATATTCCAAAATGGATAAAAACTGATTAATTTTAATTTTTATCAATTTAACTATCACTGAATATATTAAATTTAGAGAAGCAACGGCATTATCAAAGCAAAATAAACAAATATTTAAGCAAAATTTAATTATTCTATTTTTTTGGAGAGACTATTTCTTATTTTAAGCTATATTTTTGTTTTATTTTATTGAAAAATCGAGTAAAATTTTATGGTATAAATTAATCGAATAACTCGAGTAACTTAAAATCTTTATTCGACTATTCGAGTAACTTAAAAACTGCATTTTCGAGTTATTTGATTATTCAAACAATTAAAAAGCCGAGTAAAATGAATACTCTAGTATCATCTCATTATTCTGGATTTGTATAGTTTATTTTACACTTAGTAAAAGCATTGGCCCACAATTGACCACAGGTCTTATATTAGTCTCCTTGGCGAATTTTTATGCTCAATCACAATGGTGTAGGGTATATGGTCGGTCTTGACAGACTATATCCTTCTTAATTCTATAAAATGCTTATTTAAGCAACAGGAGTCTCTGCACCAAATTTTATGATGTTACAATGCCGCAATGAATCCATACGTTGCAAATGTATTATAATATGCCTGTTCTGAACTTTTGGTATTCATTTATTTTAATTATTAAATTATATTACATTGAATTAATAAAAATTAAATATAATTCTCTATAATTTAATTAATATAGGTGCCATAAATATAACACACTGTTTATATTACATTTTACTAAATAATCAAAATAAACAAATTAGATGTTACAGACGTTATCGTAAACTTCCTGTTTTACAAAGTACTTCTTGTTGTTCTCTATACTGCTGAATGATGGTATGGAATATCCATGTAGACACCACATTAATATGACAACAGTATTATCCTGAATGAAAAAAATATATTACCCAGCAAAAACTTGGTAATGACATGTAGTTTCTTTTCAATGACAACAACATACCGTCTACATTACATAGAAGTAGTTAAGTGATTACTTGTATACAACCCGGTATGCAATTACTTTTTTATTATTTGATTTTTTGAAAAACTACTTTTTATAAACTAATTTTTGATCTAAAATAGTTTTTAAAAATTTAAATTTGTCCTTATTGCTAAGTTTTTGAACTTAAAATTTAAAAAATCTTTTCACGTTTAAAATAAAAAACGCTTTTTACATCATAAAATTTCATTACTTATAAGTAACCTAAAACGCAACAAGTTGTTTTAACTTTAATAACTTCAGTAATACTTTAAAAACAATGAATTATTGAATAACTTAAAAGTAATTAGTCGTTGTAATGACATCTAAGTAATGAGATGAGGTAAGTAAGTTGCCTCTAATGTCATCACCGTGTTAAAATAATGGGTTATTCAACTAATGTGTAAGTAGTGTAAAGCCATTATATTAGCTTCCTAACTCATTACCTGGCAACCAAAGTTTTTGCTGGGTTATTATCGCTTAATAAATAAAACTTCTAGAATTCGTTCAAATGACTTAAACATTTTTAAATTGGTTGCCTTTCACATTATTTTTTATCTATTAAAATTACCTTACTTTCAAGAAATGTTCCGAAAAGTTATAAAATATACCTTGACGATCGCCGGACGAAGCGTCTAAATCATGTTCAATCTGTAATATATTTTTATTAGGAATTAAATTAAAATATTTGAAAATACTTATAAATAAATTAAATAACTGATTTATTTACTTTTAATAAGAAATAAATTAAATGAATGGTTTCATTGTACTATTCATAAGAGCCTTAAATTTTTTCATTGAATTTTTGGAAAAAATCAACGAATTTCATTCAATGTACTTCATTTATAATTATTACTTTTTACAGTATAGGATAAGTAGTTTCCTCTAATGTCCTCACTGTGTTACAATACTGAGTTATTCGTTTTTCATATTAAATTCTTAAATCGTTAAAATAGTAAAACTTTAAAAACTATTTCCAGTAAAAAATAAAATCAAAAAGATGGGGGGTATATTGATTTTGTCATTCCGTGTGTAATACGTCGAAGCAATCATTTAAGACCCCATAAAGTATATATTTTCTGGGTCCTGGTTAGATTCTGAGTCGATCCAGCTATATCCATCCGTCTGTTGAAAGCAGGATAGGACTCGAACGGGACAACCTAGGGAGACCAAATTTGGCTCAAATATTTATCTTATATAAGGTTTGTTATTGAAAATGGGCAAAATCGGTTAATAAAAAAAAGTTATGGGCTAAAAACGAGAAACACAGGGTGTCCGTTTCATACTTTTCTGCTGATATCTCTTAAACAAAAGCATGTATGACAACGAAATTTTCTATAAATAGTTTGAAGGTCGATATAAACTCGGAAACAAAAAATGGGAGTGGTTCGCCCACTTTACTGCCCACCTCCCATATAAGGTGAAACTTCATCGAAATTGTGTTCAAATAGTTCAAGGACCAATGTAAAATCGGAAACAAAAAATAGACGTGGTCCGCCCACTTTACCGCCCACCACCCATATAATGTAAAATTTTAAAAAGTTGATGGTGGGATATAGATTCGGCCGAGCCGAATATAACATTCACGCTTATTTCTTTTTTCATAGCAAAAAGTTAAACAAAAAATATAAATTTGAATCGTAACTACAAAAGAGAGGTAATAATTTTACCTATTCGATTAATCGTTTCCTAATACCTCAAAAAATTATTTGAAAATATATTAATAACATATTTATATTAAATCACAGTTACAAACATACACAAGTTATACAAAATGTTTATATTTTTAAGATAAATATGCTTAGCTGTATGTTATTTTAAGAAATTTTATTAAAAAATATATAGTATGTATATATGTATGCGTGATTGAATAAAATAACAACAAAATCCTTGAATATCATGGTCATTCATGTTGAAATAATATTGAAAACAAACAAACACCAGAAAAATATAAAATGTATTGAATTTCTATTTAAAAAAGAATGAATTTTATACACAGAGTATATTTGACAAGAAGTGTTATTACTTTATATAAAATACTTCTTCTGATTGTTAATGATATGGTTCTTTGAAATTTTATCTTAGTTAATTAGTTCTTTGTTACTAACATCACTTGTTCATTGTATTCCAATTTTCCCTTTTTTTAAGCTCTATTAAATTAATAACACTAAAACAAGAGTGTAATAAATTACGTGCCAATTTTTATCTTTTAAATGAAAGAAAAAAATATATTCTGATCATATTTTTGTTTCCTTTAAGAGACAGAAACCAATAGCTTAAATATTAAAAAAAAAAATTAACATTTAAATCAAAATGTATGTATTTTAAAGACAGTCTAATTTATTTGAATCTTATTTAGAAGAATAGAAAATTATTATTGAAAATGTTTAATTATCTCATCTCTAGTACAGACAGGGAAAAAAATCGGTAGGAAAACGGCAACGACAATGAATATTTAATATAATTAACTAAAATATTATTGTTATTGTAGAAAATGTCTTAATTTCAGGAAATTTTTATAATTATAACTTTAAAATCATAATTATAACAGTAATTAACTACGTACAATTGTGAAAGCAATTACTATTATTATTCCTCACCCTAGAGCAATAAATTCGATTGAGGCAAATACCGTAAATTCACAATTATATTAAAAATATTGGTTTACGAAATTAAAAAGTTGATTGAAAAATAATAATTTTTAACAACAATATATTTTACTTAAATGTAAATACCCAGCAAAAACTTTGGTTGTCATGTAATGAGTTAAGAGGCTAACATAATGGCTCTTAATTACTTACACGTTAGCTGAATAACTCATTATTTTAACACGGTGATGACATTAGAGGCAACTACTTACCATATACATTACTTAGATGTCATTACAATAACTAATTATTTCCAAGCTGTTAAATAGCGCATTGATTTTAAAACATTACTGAAGTCATGATTAGTAATAACAATAGGAACCTATTACATTTTAGGTTATAAAAAAAGTAATGAAATGTCAGAATATAAAAAGTTGTTGTAAAAAGATTTTTTAAATTTTAATTTAAAAAACTTAATAACAACAACAACCAAAAATGTAATAAAAATAAACTATTTTAGGTTACAAATTAATTCATGCGCAAATTTTGTCTTTTATTTATGTATCTCTTCTTCAAATATATGAAAATGAATAAAAATAATTTTTTTCAAAAATTTGATCATAAATAATTATTTACCTTAGGGTTATTAATAATTAGTTAATAAACAACTTCTATATAATGCAGACAGTATGTTGTTGTCATTATAATGTAACTGCAACCGTAACTACATGTCATTAATATATTTTTGCTGGGTACTAATTGATCGTGCCAACCACTAATATTCGATTATTTTATAAAAATTTAAATTCGGTTCGGTGTTATAAAAAGAAATCAAAATAAATATAAAATGTAAAACTAAAAGCAAATCTTCAATAAATTCCAATAGAGGTAAGTGGGCATCAATTTTACAGTACTTATGTCGTACTTGTACCAGAGAAGCTGTTTGGCTATTGCAGCTTTATGAGCTAGCTGTACGGACACATAAAATTGTATTGGTCGACAAAAAATTTTTTTTCGAGCTCTTTCAAAAAAAAATATGTAGACTAGATGGAATTCCGCATGCTAAACTCGAATCAGCTTTCAGTTTTTTTTTTCCATCAGGTCGGGATTTTTTTTTTATGGGCGTGTCTAATATTGTGCTCTAAATATGCCGATAACTGGAGTATATATCACTATTTCTTGAGAACGGTATGCACGATTTATATAAATGATATACCACGATATGCGGAATAAAATTGGCTTTAAATCGCTCTACTACTAAATTTGTATCCGCTCAATAGTTTAGGAGATATTTCGAAAAAAGTGTATGAAAAAATTCAGGATTTCTTTTTTTTACTAAAACTTTTTTTTTTAAGTGAAAACATCAAAAATATTTAAGTTTATCACCTTTATCTCAAAGCTGGCAAAACTACGAGTAAATAAAGCCACGTATTATAAAAATTGATGCACAAATCTTGATTGGATTCACAGTTAAGTTTAAATACCCATGGGCAAAAAAAAATTGTTTATTTTTTTTCGTCTTAATTAAAAAAAAAAAGTAGGTGGATTAGATGGAATTCAACGTGCTAAATAAGAATCAGCTTTTACTTTTTTTCTATCACGCATTGATTTTTTTATCGCAGTCACACTTGTATATCTCGAGAACAGTTGGTCCAATTAAGATAAATTTAACTTTAGTATATAGCGACCTAAATTGTCTTTGAGCTGAATTTACATAATTTTTTTATCTAGTTAATATTTCCGTAGTTATTCGGTAATTTGTACCGAAAATTTAAAAAAAATTTTTTTTTTTTGAAAAGTGGTGAACATTTTGATCCATAACTCTGAAATTCTCGAGCAAATGAAAAATACTGTTAACATACAGACAGTATGTTAACATCTTTTGATGTATCACTTATAAAAATCGTGTAAAGGGTTCTTGAGTTATAGCCTAAGTTTGACAAACCATTCTCGAATTTTATAGTGTGACCGCTGAATAAGATAGTCATGCACATAAAAAAAATCAGTACCCGATAGAAAAAAAGTGAATGCAGATTCTTGTTTAACTCGTCAGTATCCACCCATTCCACCTATTTTTGTTTCAAGATTTTTTTTTTTTTTTTTTTTGGTCACCACTGTATTTCTACTCAATTGTATGTAAAATGGGTATTTTTACTTAACTGTGAATAAAATCAAGATTTGTGCATCAATTTTGAAGATACATGCCTTCACATACAATTTTGCATGAAAATGAATTTTTTTGGACAATTATTTCAAAATAACTCCGAAACTATTGAGAACATAAAAAAATTAAGTTTGAATAATTTGAAGATATCCGCATCTTTTGGTGTATCACTTTGATCAATCGTACACACCGTTCTTGAGTTATGAGGAAATATACTAGAGTAATGGCCTTACTATGGGCGAAATATTAGACACGCCCATAAAAAAATCCAGACCTGATGCTGGAAAGCTGATTCGTGTTTAGCACATCAAAATACATCAAGTCCAACTATTCACCTATGGGGGAGGATTTTTTTGTTGACCAGTGTAATCAATAATTTAAAATAAAATTGTGTAATCAGGACCAGCCATGGGTTCCTCATATTGCGTCCCAGAAACGTGTGTTATGTCTACGGTTATGATCCATTTGAAAAAGGAAAGCAATATTGTTCGTAACACCCACGATTTGGGGAGAACCTCGAAACCATCATGGCGACTTCTATTTCTACGTTGTGAAAATAAACGGAATTAATCCTTGGAATCGAAGTAAATAGTCAAATCTTAACTTATCTTATGCTCAACGATCTCAATTAAAATCACGAGGTACAACTCAGCATATCTAAATCTTCTGATGATCCAAATCTTTGTGAACCCGAAGGAAATACATCAAGTGAATTTTTTTAAATCAATGACTGAAGCAGAATCCAAAGCTTAAAATTCATTTGTTTTGGTTATGAGAAATTTTCTAGGAAAGAAGAAATCTGACGACCATGACGAACTTGTTAAGTGGATGCAATCGAACTTGCATAAAAATCCACTTTTTACACTCGCATTTAGACTGATTTCCACAAAATCTGGTGGATTTTGGTGAGGCACAAGGTAAAATATTTCATCAGGATTTTCGGACAATAAAAGAGCTATAAACAATCTGCCAGTATTTTTTTTTTTTTTTTTCATAGTCAGGGCCATAAAAATATCCAATAACAGCACAAAAAATTAAGGAAGCAAATTTTATGGTAATAAATATCTATCTCCTAAATTACCCAAGTTTTCAGAAAAATCATCCTTTAGTCACCCTATGATAACACGAGATCGGTTACAGGGTGTCATAGTTGACTATCTCGAGTATGTAAAAGTTTCAAAAAAATCGTAACTTCTACAAATTCTGTAAAGTGCTTGATAAGATAAATAAAAAAATAAGCTTACCCACCTATGTTATCTCTTACAGTTAAAAAGATATTTACGATTGAATTTTGAATTTTAGATTTTTGCCTCGACTTTATTTCGTATGAGGGAATATTTAAAAATATTGTGTAATTTGGAACATACAGCGGGTGTCATAAATAAGTAAGCAAACTTATCATTTCTGTTTTGATTTAAAAAGCGGCAAATGTAACGGTCCATTTTTAAAAATTTACATGTTTTTGATGAAGTCAATTTGTTTTCTTTTACACTGATGACAAATTTTTCAAATATTACTCCATTTTAAGTTTCTTTCTATAGAAAGTTGGAAAGAAGTCATTTTCGGGCGAGTCATAAATAAGTAAACAAGCATCTTTTGGATTAATTTCTTTAATTTTTTGTTAAAAGTATGTGAAGTTTATGGTTGCAAAATTACTTTAGCACAACAGAGATTATTATATTTGTTACATTATGAGAGAAATAAAAAATTTAACCATAATTTCAACCTAAAGGATGACAAATAGCGCACAATTAAGTGTATGAGAACTAAGAGTAACTTTCATGCAATACGCAAAAGGTGAAACATATAGAAATATATAAAAAATCTTAAAAAAAAAACGGCCACTTTATTCTCAAGGTGGTTAAATGCTTCAAACACAATGAACGCGTTGACCGCAATTACTTTCGTAAACGCTTATGAATCACTACAAAAAGAATAGATATCAATTTAGCTTTAAAATCTTATGCTTTCTGCTCCAAAATTTTTATCAAAACTTATTCCGGAAGTCCGAAAACTATGGTCTGAATTTACAACTCACAGAAAAATATATGAAGACGGAAAACATGGTATAGCTGTACGGAAAATTTTATACATAACTATAATAAATCTCGAAAATTTGATGACGTTCTATGCAGATTATGTCTAAAAATATGAAAAATCTAGAAAATAAGTCTCTGAATTAAATAACCTATGATTCGCATGAAATAAAATGTAGGCTATATGTACGTATAGCTCTAAAATGTTTAAACTTTAACGTTTAAGTATAGAAAACCAATACTTAAGTCCGGTGGAAAAGGCATAATGGTTTGGAAATACATTTCTATTTATAAAAATGTATAACACAAAGGTAAAATAAAATCCCATATTAACCTTAATCTGTTAAAAGGTATAAAGTTCAAAAAAAGTTTTTGTTTAATTTTTGTAGATTTTATCCTATACTAGGAAAATTCATCTATAAATTAGGGTGAATTTGATTCAAAATGTATAGCTGAGGAAATAATTAACATTTCAGAGATACATATTCAAAACTACAGATGTGTCACCAAGAGAAATTGCATAAAATTTAATGAAAAAAAATAGAGTCCCCAAATTGACCAAACTGATGGACTTAATTAACACTAAAACCTGTTAATTTTGTTCAGGGATATGCAGAATATATGTAGACACTATACCAACACGTTTGGTACTAATGTATCAAAATATAGGCGCTTAATAAAACAAATGTCACGCAAGTTTTTTTTTTTTTTTTTAATTTATTGACGGTATTTGGCTAAGAAATATATTCAGATCAATTTAACACTAAACTGCTTCCCGCCCAGCTATAAACGAATGCAGGAGTGCAGATTGTACGAAAAAAGTAAATTTTTTTAAACGACATTTATTTAATACCATAGAAAAGCACATTAACGTAATATTTTTACTAATAATAATAATATTAATATTTTTACGCTGAAAAATGTTTTCGATTATCTCCAAATCAAAAAAATGTTGGAGGCTTTAAAAACCACTATACAATTTTGATGTATTGTGGTTCCAGTAGTACAAATATGGTACAAATTTTAAATACTATGGAGAGGTTTTTTTAAAAAAATTTTTTTTTGTAAAATTAAAAATTTTTTTAGGCGTTTTTCCATATAATTAATGATAACTCAAAAAGTTTTAGTCCGATATTATTGAAAAAAATTTAGAAAAATTTATATTTACATATCCTTTAATCCTTTCATATATTAATTTTTTTAATAAGTTTATATTTTTTGCTTAACAATTTTTTTCATAACTTTGAAACTATTGATCGCATCAAAAACAATTCTATACATCATTTAAAGATATTGTTAGCCAAAATTTTTGTAAATTTAGTTTAACAAAATCGGACAAGTTGTTTTTGAGTTATGACAACGTAACTGGAGAAATTTTTCAAAAAACTAAAATTTTGTGAAAATGAGCGAATTCACTTAATTGCGATTAAATTCGAAACAAATTAATCGATTTTTATAATCGATATCTCATTTTGTTGTTACTACATGTGGCTTTACGATAAAGCAATAAATCAGAGCAGTTTTTGTCGTTTTAGATTTTTAATGATTTTTTTAAAACAAAAAAACTTGCTATTTTCACGAAAAAAATATATTTTTTTGTTTCATTTTTTTATTATAACTTTGAAACTACTGAGCCGATTGAAACGCAATATATGAAGGGATTAAAGGTTATGTAAATATAAATTTTTCTAAACTTTTTTCAATAATATCGGACTAAAAATTTTTGAGTTATCATGAATTATATGAAAAAACGCCTAAAAAAATTTGTAATTTTACAAAAAAAAAAAAATTAAAAAAAACCTCTCCATAGAATTTAACATTTGGACCATATTTATACTACTGGAACCACAATACATCAAAATTGTATAGTGGTTTTTAAAGCCTCCAACATTTTTTTGATTTTGTTGCCTTGTGTAATAGTACTATATTTTTGTAAAAAAAATAGCCATTTTTCATGCTTAGACACGTCTAGACAAATGGAGATAATTGAAATCATTTTTCAGCGTATTTTTTCGAAATATATTCCAAATTACAAAATATTTTAAAATTTTTTTCCCTGATATACCTCAGGACTTATTCCAATTCCAAAATCGAAATAAAGTCGAGGCAAAAAACTAAAATTTCAAAATTCAAGCGTAAATATAATTTTAACTATAAGAGGTTACTTAGGTGAATAAACTTATTGTTTCTTTATTTTGTCAGCACTTTAGAGAAGCATAAAAATCTTTGAAATTGGACTTAATTTGTAGAAGTTACGATTTTTTAAAACTTTTACATACTCGAGATAGTCAACATAAGGTGACTATAGGATGATTTTTTTGTCCTCCTCTACAACTCTTCCATACATTTAAGTTCGATCTGAGCAGATTTTTTAGGATATACAGATTTATTATCACAAAATTTTTGTTTGGACCCACTGTGGAATGTTGCACGAGTCCAAATATTCAGTTTTTGTTTACATATACTTCTCGTTTATTATTTATATGCTAAAAATCTTTATTTGTATAATGTACAAGTTGTAGGTTTAATTCCGAGTATAATGCATCCTGTCAAATCATACAGTTACAGTTAAAACTATACAGTTTCACAAATGTATCAGCATATTTATGAATACATGATTTTTAAACTTATAAAACTTATTTTCGTAACAATCTTTGGCCAAAAGTCGACAGTTTTGTATTGGTGCCAAAATTTCAAAAAACACAATTTCCAAAAAAAATTGAATTTGTAATATTAAGGAGCATATTGAAGCATATCTCGAAAACGACTTTTATAAAAAAAAATAAAAAATATTAAAACTGCCTTCAAGTCAGACTTACATTACTTTTTATTATGGTCAACAGTTATAGAGATTTATTTATTTCAAATATATTTTATAAAGTAAATTTATAAAATATATATAACTAGTAATGCGAGTTATAGAGATATTAAGCCAATTTTCTGAAAAAATAACAAATAGAAAAATCATAAAAATTCAAAAATGTCTAAAATTTTAATTGTTGTTCTTTAATCATAAAGATAAATTTGTTTCAAATAAAACAAACTAATTAATGAAAATACTCATTTACAAATTACATAGAAACTCAAAAAGTGGAGGCTTAGTACTTATTAATACCATGTATCCGAATTGACTAAGAAAAACCGTGCCCCAGACATTTTTTCATTATGTAAACCTGTATAATAATTGTAGTAAGAACTTGTTTATTGGAACTTTTTTTTTTTATTAATTCTAGTTAATACCCAGACATACAAAAGTAATCATAAAATAGTTGTTATTAATGTAGTCAAAAAAAGTACGAAAAAAGACCAATTTAAAATAAAAAATCTTAAACTCCTTTATGCATTAGATTTGCATATTAAAATAATAATTATAATCGGACCTATTTAAGTCATTTTCAATTTAAATTAATACAATTATCTTTTAATACCTTTGGCCATTTACAAAATAACAAATCTTTGCGGTCTGCTCTATACAATACATAAAAATTTTTGCCTTTACAAACACACGTTTAAATATCATTTCCTTCTTAGATTTTTTATTCATATTTATTTTTTTTTTTCGATTATTTTTATTAAATTTCATCAAAAAGATGATTCAAATCTCAACTGTAAATATATACTATATAAAAACATTTCATTTGTATTTTGATATTATCTTACTGCTGTTGTTGTTGCTGTTTTCATTTTCTTCTTATTCAAACTCTTTTTCTTTTCTTGTTAATAGTGTGAAAACCGATATGCTACCAGGACGTGCTTTTAGTCGTCTCTATATAGCCAATGCGAATCGTCATGATACTGGAAACTATTCATGTATACTTGGCAATGATATCACTGGAACTGTTATGGTACATGTTCTAAATGGTATGTATATAAAAAGCTAACTATGTATCTGTAAATATATGATTACACAAACATACACTTATACCCACACTCTAGCTTATACTTTTAACCATTTCAAATACTTTTATCTGTACAAACATAGATTTCGTTTTGTATCCACATTTAAAGTATTTGAAACATTCAAATGTGCATTTTAGTTGTTTTCTTTTTTTTTCAATTTTTCCAGTTTTTGTTGTTCTTATTTTGTGTTTGCAGAGGGTTTGTACAATTTAAAAATATCTACATATAATCGAAATCTGTATCGAACTTAAATTGTGTATCTGTACAGCAATATGCTTTTTGAATATTTTGAAAAATTCAAACGAACGTATACATGTTGTAGTTGTTCATCCCTTGCTATGAATTTAAGAAATTCCATAGAGTTTTTTGTAGCCACAAAACAAACTGTTTTTAAAATGATAAAAATCTTTTAACATACTTATTGTGAGTATTTAAATATGTATTATAATGGGTAATTACCATATTGTAATGTTAATACATATCTATTGTGGTTGGTAATGGTATAGATATTTAAAGAAAATGGTTTGTTTACGATTTCAATATAATACGATACAATACAATGGAAGCGGTGTGATAGAAAATAAAAAAAAATAATATTGAAGCTATTTTTAAAACAAATTTCAATATTTAAGTTTCATTTGTTTGTAAAATAAAAACATAGTGCTGACATAACAATTTAAATTGCAATTTTTATATTCATTAATTTCGAATAGATTAAGATAAGACATTTGAAAATGTTCACCAAATTTCTGTGGACTACATAGGGCAACACTGATTCTGCAGCACTTTTTCATTAAATTTATACATGACCCAGGATAGTGGAGTTTTAAGTTTATAAATCGTTTTAAAAATCGCTTTAAAAATCGATTTTCTATACCCACTATTAAACAAAAATGGGTATATTAAGTTCATCATTCCATGGGTAACATATGAAAAATCATTAAGAGCATCGAATCGATCTAACTATGTCCATCCATTTGTCCGTCTGTCTATTGAAAACATCTAGGATGGCGAAATTTGCATCAAACTAACTCGGAAACTTAAAAGGTCAAATTATTAATGTGGTACAAAAAATTGCAGATATAAAGCTTCGACCAAGCCAAATATAACATACTTACTTATTTCAATTGGCACTAGTTCTCGAAAATAAATGAGTTTAAGCGACATATTACAACATATCTCGAGAATGCACAGGTGGCTAAAAGCAAAATCTTTGGTAAAAACTACTGTTCACAACGAATTGAATTGTATGGAAGAGTTATAGATGAGGACATAAGCTTTCAGAAAAATCATCTTGTATTCACTTTGTGCTAAAACGAGATAAGCTACGTCGTGTCAAAGTTGACTACCTCTAGTATGTAAAGGTTTCAAAAAATCGTAGTAGTGCTTGATAACACTAAGCAACAGTATTTTGGAGGTGGAATCATTCCATCAGCAATTGATAGCTCTCGATATGTGTAATAAACCCTCCAAAAGATTTTTCGCTGGTAGGCAAGATTTTTGTTTTATGACCATCTAAACTTTTCTATTTTCTCAGCAAGGTAGTCTCAGATAAATCGAAAAAATAATATCAATATAGTTCGTAGCTAAAATATTTTTACATAAATATTTAGATTATTTAAAGGGAAATATTTTATTACAACTTTCAATTCATTTATCTTACTTTATAAGGGGTCATTTCTAGTTCTTTTTATATTTTCATCGCAAACATCATTATTATTGAATATATTTTATTTTAAAAACAATTTTCTTGTAGCAATTATACATTTGTTCTCAATTCACAATTAAATTGTTGGCATAAATGAGTGCAAAAAAAGTGTCACCTTGTACGAGAATCATTCACCGGTGATGAATCTATCCATCTTTTTATATCAAAGTGATTTTTTTTTACATAACTAAATTATACTTAATTTTAATAAAACTACCATACGATAAATTAATTGGCTTTTATTTATTTATTTTTTGGCATAATAATTGTTTCTCGAGTATTTTTATTGTGAATCAACCATTTTATTGCTGTATACATGAATTAAGTACATATACAACAAATATATGTTTGCAGATTAACAATATTTGTATTGTGATTCAACCATATTATTGCTGTATACTTGAATCACGTACATATAAAACAAAAATATGGTTGCAGATCACCAATATTTTAATTGTGATTTAACCATATTATTGCTGTGTACATGAATCAAATACATATACAACAAAAATATGGTTGCATATCAACAATATTTTTATTGTGATTCAACCATATTATTGTGTTACATCTAACCATAATATAATTTATGATTATGGTTGCTATTCACCATATCTTTTCTTTGCGTGTGCAGATGGAATGATTCCGCCCCAACGAGATGATCCTCAATTTGCCGAATAGTGTAAGATAAAGAAAAAAGCTTATTCAGCTAAGTTATCTTTTATAGCTAAAATATATTTACGCTTGACTACAAGACTATTTTTGTAAAAGCTTAGGCCCTTCTATGTAATTTTTCTACACACAGAAAAGAGATTAGTTAGAAAATGGTTCTAGTACTATAATTTTAATGAAAATAACAAATATTTTATAATAATTATTGAAAATTAGTAAAAGTAAATAGTTTTTTATATTCATAATAGTTAAATCATGATTATGATGGAATTATAATTCCTGCAAAGAAAATTTATTCAGCACAACCAATTTTTGTCGTTATAAAGCTAATGAAATTAATTTAAAAATCAGAACCGAATTTTAGTTCTAGGTATTGGTGGATTCAACCATTTGTTTTATAAATAGAACAAACAATTTGGTTAAGAAATAAAAAATATAAAAAAAATCGGGGTTTTCAACCGAATACGTAATTGGTAAAATTAGTTTTGACATATTTTAAATTAATTATAATTTAGTATCTATATTTTTAAATATAAATTGGAAAGAAAATGTTTAAATTTTGTTTTTCCCCTAAGATTTCTCGCTTTTAATACTTCCTTGCTCCAATGGTGTTTCAAAACCTTAAAAGGTAAGGAAATTGTATTTAAATTGATTCCTTTACATGAAAGCTTCGAATGTTTTCCAGAGAACATTTTTTCAAAGAGAAATACATTGGTCTGTATTGGTGTAAAGCGATAGGATTTGCTTTTTAAAGAGACAAGGAACATCTAGCTGGTGTAACGAATATGTAGCTGTCCATATTCTAATTCTATATTTGAGAAGACTGGCTTTTTTCATTCTATTTATCGTTCTGAGATGGTCTTAAAAGTGTCGAAGTCTTCTCAAACTGTGGTAAATTACTTTTGACTTTATTTATCATGAAACATTAAGCAAATTTTTAAATGGGGAAAGTTTTTATAGGTCAAAACCGCATTAACGCATGTGTTCCAATATCAAAAAAGTTGTGTTAAAATTCAAACCTATTGTCAATTGCAAAGCTGTTAAAAATTCAATGTTAGGGACCTAAGTGTGACGAGACTTCTTTTGTGTTGATATTTCTTTTTTACAATTGTATTACAATAAATTTAACAAGCGCGAATATATTCGGCCCGGCCGAATCTATATACCCACCATCAACTTTCTCAAATTTTACGTTATATAGAAGGGAGCGGTAAAGTGGGCGGACCACGCCCATTTTTTGTTTCCGACTTTACATTGGTCCTTGAACTATTTGAACACAATTTCGTTGATTTTCACCTTATATGAGAGGTGGGCGGACCACTCCCATTTTTGGTTTCCGAGTTTATATTGACCCCCGAACTATACGTACAAAATTTCGTTGTCGTACGTGCTTTTATTGAAGAAATATCAGTAGAAAAGTATTTAATGGACACCCTGTGTTTCTAGTTTTTAGCCCATAACTTTTTTGTTTATTTACCGATTTTGCCCATTTTCAACAACAAACAAACCTTACATAAGGTAAATATTTGTGCCAAATTTCGTTTCCCTACGTTGCCCCGTTCGAGCTCTATCCTGCTTTCAACAGACAGACGGACAGACGGACAGACGGACAGACGGACGGACATAGCTAGATCGACTCAGAATCTAACTAGGACCCAGAAAATATATACTTTGTGGGGTCTTAGATGATTTCTTCGACATGTTACACACGGAATGACAAAATCAACATACCCCCCATCTTTTTGATGGTGGGTATAAAAATATAAAATAAAATGTCAAAGATAATCATATATTTTTGTTGCTTTTAATTCACAATAGATTCATACCTAATTCCTAAATACCTCATCGAATTATATGTTCAAATCAGTTGCATGTACCCTATTCATTCAGTAATCACAATTAAATTATGTGATAGTACCTGGAACCGAACAAATTCGTTTGGCAATAAATTCGGTTGCCACAAATAATCTGTTTTCTCTGTGTATATATTTCAATTCGATCCAACCAGTAGTTTAGGAGATACAGATTAGTGCAACGTTTCAAATGTTTTGGTTTAATAAATTTCAAGGAAGAAAATAATAATTTTAATTATGTTTAAGTCATACCATAAAATTTTTTAATACACTCAATATGTAGTTTCAGATAACGATCATATTTTTTAATATAAATATAACAATTTTGAATGAAAAAAAATATTATGGTCAAGTTTATTCACATTTCTAGATAACTTTAAGAATTTGACTACATAATAGCTGACACACAAAAAAATACAAAAAATGTTCGTTTTTTGATCAATTTAATGAAAAAATTTAGTTCTAATACTTTGTTATTTTTCAAGTAATAACCTTTCCATATATGCACATTTTCCTTAATTTCTATGGTAAATGTGTGCTGCAGCATTCTATATACATAAGTGCACAGCAGTTTCAACGTGTTTTTTTAAATAATTTTATGTAACTTTTGAACCATTAAATATATTTCAATGAAATTTCACAAATTTAATATTTGAACTTAAATAAAATCTATATTAATTAAGCTATCATTATGAGATTTTAGTATAATATAATAAAGTTTGTCCTTAAAAGAAGAGTTAAACTAGATTCCCACTTTTTTACTCCGAAACACCCAAAATTCAAGTTCGGGGAAAGCTTGCTTGTCACCCTGTCGTTATAAGAGGCCTGGTTTATTAAATATTTTTTGCTTGTTTAGATAATATATGTAGGTATGTAATCATGGTATTTTTGTTTTTTAAATTTCAGCTTTGAAATTTTTGAGCTCCACAAAAAACTAAAAAAATAATAATTAAAATTTACGAAATTCTGATGGGGCTAGCGGGGAGACCGGGAGTAGTGAACTCACTGATTTTTGAAAAAAGAAATCACAAAAAATCACAATTTTTTTCAAATTTTCTATTTCCAAATAATATGTATAACTTTTTACCTAAAACCCATAGGACTCAAATAGAGTTCGCCAAGTTAAATAAACTAAAAAAAAACATATCCAAAAATGGGTCAACATTTTTTCTTCAGTCCCAATATCTCTTAAAGTAAAAGAGATATCCCACACATGTATTTTTTTATAGAGAATTATAAGGACTATCTATGTGCAAATTTCAATCAAATCATATATGAAAATTAGGCGATTTTTTTTTTTAATTTTCATACCCGAGGTGACCAACTTTGGAGGTCCACCCTCCGTCCCCCAGACCCGCTAAGAACCTCCTCCAAATCAATTGGAATACACCTCAAGATTTTCTATTTCTTTAAAGTATATCCAGTAGTTCTAAAGTTACAGAATTATTTCCAAAAAAAATCGTTTTGGGACCACTATGCAGCATCAACCATATAGCATATAACATAATTTCTATTTTTCGATCGGATCAGGAGTAATAGTTCCCTTAATACAAAGCAAATATTATTAATGGGAACTAGTTTCTTATCATATTTCATTGATGAAATGAAAGCAGGATGGATAGGTCCAGGGGAGAATGTAGTCTCCAAAGAAGGCAAATATTAATTTTTACATATATAAAGGAGTAATTTAGTGAAAGTCTTAAAAAGGTTTAGAAATAATTTTCCTATATAATTTTGAAAAAGACAGATAGTTCAAGGGGGTGTAGTGACCCTACATATAGAGTAAAGGGTTAGGGAAGCTCACAGGGTTAAGGAAGTATTATGTTAATCCAAACAAACGATTAAAAATTAACTTTTAACTTAACATATAACTAAAAAAAAATTATTTGATTTGGTGCATACTTTTATGGGCAACAATGAGAGATATGTATATGGAAAGTTTTAGTAAGATATTTCTAATAAAATTGAAAATGTTCTAACATTTTTGTATAATTTTTAACAATTAAATCTTGTTATTATAACTCTATAATCATGTATATTCAAATTGACTGTATAATATCGAAAAGCAGAAAAAATACAATTTTATTTATTTTAATTAACTGAACTCCCTTATAAATTTAAATACATCTCTAATCATTCTTTAATAAACTAAAGTAAATTATTTTAGAAAATTCATTCAAATTCTTGTATTTGACTCATTAACTAATTTCATTATTTTCAAAACATTTTATAAAATAAAATACCCAAATATTTAACCATATTACAATTTTACTTACGTTTTATTTAAAACACTTTATTTAATTTCATTAATCTTCATTTAATAAAACCCACAAATGTATTTAACTAAATATATGCATATTATGTATGTATAATTAAATGTCTTTTATGTATTTATATCCTATTACAGGTGAAGAACCAGCTGCCATGCAGCATGCATCAGGTTCATCGGTGAACCCAATACTCTCGGTTGTGTTATTTGTAGTATTTATTGTAATTGTTTATCAACGATGACGATACTAAATACTATTAAAGAAAAATAACCAATGTGTCTATTAGATAATTAACATTAATATAAATATTTTAGTAAGTAATAAAGTACATACATAACATAAAATCAGAAGAAAAACAAGTAAATATATTTAAATAAATAGTATAAACTAAAATTTATTTAAGAACAAACAACGTACTAAGACAAATTTCTAACTAACATATGATGATAATGATTATTATTGGTAAATTTATAAACAATTTAAAATTATTTACATACACATACATATGTATGTATATTTAAGAATGTGAATTTAAATATATGTATTTATGTTTGTAACTAGTTTGCATAATTAACTATGTATAAACTAACTAAAAACATATTCAAACAAATCTAACTAAAATTGTATAATTTAAATACATTCACTCATACATATTTATAATTTTACATTTTTACATACCCAATAAACATCGATTCAAACCTTATAATTTTTTGGTAAATTTCCTTTAATAAATAGCATAATTATCAAATTCAATTCAAATTTTAAAAATATGGGTGTGAAATAAACAAGAAAATTTCAAAAATTTCCAGTTAAAGTATAATGTTAGGTTTTTATAAAATTTTCAGGTGATTGTAAAGTGTAAAGTTAAGTTTTTTTATATTTGATTTATTTTGTATTTTTTCTATTGTTTATAAGAAAATATTCAAATGTTTTTCATATTTAAAAAAGCTTTCAGTTTTTTTTTTCATAAAAAAGTTTTAAACTTAGACATGTTTGTTCAAAAAATAAAATATTTTACATACATTACAAAATAAAAATATTTGTACGCAATTATGCCGCAATAAAATGGACAAAATTACCTACTAAGGTCCTTTACAAATGGTGAAAAATATGCTCAAAATGATGAATGCAAAATTTCCTTTTCAGCTAATATAAAAAATATATCAAATTATAATTTATTCATGCAAAATTTTAGTATGAAAAATAGTTTAGAAACAAATTTATTTCATGTTTAACTCAAGTGTAGTTTTAAATTTGTAAAAAACGTTTTGAAAATATTTGAGAAACATTTTTTTGTTAAAGAAACTTCCAGCTTAGTTTTAAATTATGAAAGCGTTTGAGAAATACAATTGATATATTAGAACCTTTTTGTTGGAGAAAGGCATATTTTTGTATTTGAAATAATATGAATTTAAAGCCTATTCTCACACCTAATGTTTGAAATTTAAACTTGCTTTCAAATGAATAAATATGAAATTTCAAAGGTTTGTGCTTATTGGGTATTTATGTATGCACGCTAATACTAAAGTACAGTATGTTAAGATAGTCTTTGGAAAAATTTTAAAGATGAAATAGTTTTTCTACTAAATTCAACAGAATTTTTTTCTAGCTGTCGTAATCCACCTACATGACTTTTCTCCAAATGCACATTTCTGATCACATTCGACAGTTCGGCCTTGGGAAATTCTTAATAGGTATATATAGATACATATAATTGTACGCTTTAGATGAGACATAGGTTAAATGCATTTAAATAAACATCTCGAAACACCACAAAACAAATCTAATACCAGAGTTTTGTAACTATGAGAGACATTTGTAATTCGAGAAATTTATAATCGTCTTGTTTAAAACAGAATAATTAACTATTATAAAATTACCTGCTTAAGGCCTTAATGACACTCTGACTTTCTTATAAAAGTTGATAACTGAACTCTCTGAAAAAAATGAATTGATCAATCTGTTTTCAACGAGAAAAAGCTGCCCTAATTCCCGTTATACAAGACAATAAAAATGTTTCTATTGGCATAAAAAATGTTATATTGTCTTCTACTGTTATTCATTGTAACAACTTCTATAATAGTCGTTAAAAGGGAGTACCAGAATTCGTAGCTGACGTTTTGACAGTCCCATTGATAAGGTTCGATTGCGATTGATCGTAATTTTTAAATGCACTATAATTAGCGCCATCTTAAGGACTTGTAATGTACTATAATGTGTCTAAAAATTATATATTTCCCTTCTTTAGTTGTTTTTTAAATTTTGAAATAATTTTTACAATTTTTTTTATTTTAATTAACATTAAAAACTCTTTGAAACTGATAATTGCTTTAGATTCTCTGACTTTAGCGCCCTCTCGCAACCACAAAAGTTATTATTTAAAAAAAAATATATATATATATATATATATATATATATATATATATATATATATATATATATATATATATATATATATATATATATATATATATATATATATATATATATATATATATATATATATATATATATATATATATATATATATATATATATATATATATATATATTTAAAAAAATCTCTCCCAAAGACGAATAGTTATACTTGATGCATTTTGATGTGCCAAACACGAATCTGCTTTCAGTTTCATCAGGTCTGGATTTTTTTATGGACGTGTCTAATATTTCGCCCATAGTAAGGCTTACTCTAGTATATTTCCTCATAACTCCGGAACGGTGTGTACGATTGACATAAGTGATACACCAAAAAATGCGAACTAAAAATATCTTCAAGTTTCAGAATATTTTGAAATAAGTGTCCGAAAAAAAACTTTTTCATGCTAAATTTTAGATTTTTTTTGTTACTAAAATTTATTTTGATAAATGAAAACATCAAAAATGTTTCATTCTATCATCTTTATCTTAAGATGATAAAATAAGGCATGTATCTTCAAAATCGATGCACAAATCATGCTTTTATTCGCAGTTAAATAAAAATATGTATACATACAATTGAGTAGAAATACAGTGGTAAGCAAAAAAAATTTTTATTTTTTCTTTAAACAAAAATAGATGGGTTAGATGGATTTTGGCGAGTTTAACCAGAATCTGCTTTCATCTTTTTTCTATCACGTACTGATTTTTTTTTATGAGCGTGACTAATATCATCACCTTATTCAGCGGTCACACTATAAAACTCGAGAATGGTTTTTCCAATTAAGACTATATCTCAAGAAACATTTAATTTTGATGAATGATACACCAAAAGATGTATCATAAGGAGTGCGATCGAAAAAATCTTAACACACGTTTACCTCATAATTTTTTTCAGAAGCAATATTCAAAATTATCAGTTAATATTTCTAATGACAGCCATGTTGATTTGTTTTAAGTTTGATCAAAATGAGTGATGAAAAGGGAATATGTGCTAAAATTATTAAAAATTTTCAAAAAAATCCAAATTGGTTCTACAAAAAATTGGCCAAAGAACTAAAGGTCTGCTGCCAAACTGTTTCCAATTTTACTAAACAGTATCAGGAGAATTTGACCATTGATATTAAACCTGCTTCGGGAAGAAAAAAGGTCTACATGATATTGAGAAGACCAGAAAATTGAAAGCATATTAAAAAGAACTCCAAACACATCTGGTAGCAAAGCAGCCAAATAGCTCAGTGCTCCGACTATTTGGTTGGAAAATAAGCTAATGCGGAGTTGAATTTCTATGTTTTCAACTCCGCATTCCAGACAGGAATGCTACAAAAAATTTAGAAGCCAAAAATAGGGCACGGAAATTAAAATCAAATTTCATACAAAAAATACTCATGTTGTATAATAGATGACGAAATGTATGAGCTAATAGAATTTTCGCAGCTTATGTGTCAAAATTTTTATGTTGCTAATGCTCGAAGCAATATTGTAGATAAGTTTAGGACCCAAAAGCAGAAAAAAATTTATAAAAAAATTCCGGTATGACAAGCTTGTAATTGTGGCAAAACAAGAAAGTTGTCTCTATAATTATCGAAATATATATCAAAGAATGTTTGCAAAAAAGGCTTCTTCCTTTCATGAGAGAGCACAATGTGTCCACACATTTTTGGTCTGATTTGGCATCATGTCACTACGGTAAGAAAGCTCTGGAGTGGTACCAAAACAATAACATAGTTTTTGTACCAAGAGAGATCAATTCTCCAAATTGTCTGGAGCTTAGACCAGTCGAGAGATATTGGGATGTTGTGAAAAGTGAATTAAAGAGCACAAAAAAGGTGTCCCAAAATATAGAAGATTTTAAAAGAAGATGTGCAAACTGTTCCAAAAAAAGTGACTGAAACAACAATCAAATCTCTAATGGAAGGGTTCCCATAAATGGTCCACAAATTCATAAGTAGTAGTTAGAACTATAAAAGTTATATTTTTCTGTAATCTGTGGTATAATGTCAATTAAATAAAAAAAAACAATCAAAACTCTATGATCAATCGTTTCCAAATTATTGAATTTTGTATATGTTAAGATTTTTTCGAACGCACTCCTTATATTGTATAGTTTCTAGATCTATGACCCATAGAACTATACGTATGGGAGAGTTTTAGAGAAGGACCTAAGCTTTCAGAAAATTATTTTGTAGTCATGCTGTAATAATACTACATAAGCTACATACAGCGTCAGGTTTAATAGGATTTTGTACAGAAGTGAACTCAAATCCCAACGAAAATATTATCAAATTTAATCGACTATTTCAGAATCAATACATAAATAGCTGACAAATGTACTTAAATTTGTATGTGGTTTTCTCCTCCAATAACCAGGCGATTAGAAATTACAAATAGTCAAACGACTTTCTCGACAAACTTTATAAAATTTGTGTAGTTATAAATTAAATGTCAACATTAATAGTTATTACATTCGCATTATGTACGAGGGCATATGTATCTGTTTGAATACGAAAAAGTATATGTGTGTGCATAATGTAAAATATTTGTTTGTATGTGTTTAAAAAATATTTTCATTTATTCGATTATTCCATTCAACATACGAATATAATTATGATCATTATTATGATTATGTTTGATATTGTTGTAGTTGTTGTTGAAGTTGTTATTATTATTAATAAGTGCTAACACGTACAGAATTGCAAAAAGGAATCAAAAATATAGCCATATACACATATTTGTAAAATTATACAAACACACTGTAATTGATGATACTAAATGTCCCATTATAATCATTTATTGTTTTTGTATTTGGTGCGGCATATAAACAATACGAAACATACATACACACATATGTATGTATATAACAGCACACCACTAACACTACATAACAACAATATGGCACATTCGCTGACATATGACAACAAATTTATTAAATATTTATTTAATTTCAAAAAATTATGTGCATATGTATTTAAATGTGCAAAATTTAATACAATATATTTAAGCACAAAAAAAATAAAATTTATTTTTAAATTCAATCAAGCATTAAAAATGTCCACATATTTTAAAAATTATTTATGTCCATATTTAAAGTTGTTTAAGAATAAAAATCAACGGAAATGAAAATTAAATTTGTAACAAATATAAGAAAACATTTTTTTAAACTTATGTTAATAAGGGGTAACCCAACCGGAAAACAAAATAATTCAAAGGTTTTAAGAAAGACTGTCTTATATGTATGTATGGTGAATTTCGATTAACCAAAAAAAAAAAAAAAAACATTTTCAAAAGGAAATATAGTTTTGAACTTCTCTTTCAAGCTATTTGTTGTCAATTTATTTATTACCAATGTGTGAAAATGCATATTAATCAAATTAGATATTAGGAAATATTTTTATTTACGAAATATTTTCAAGATGCTCAGTGAAAAGAAATGCATATCGACCCTGCGTTGACTGAATTACCTATGTAATTTTCAATAACTTTTCAGGAAAGCTAAAAAACTGTTTAATTTCGCGGTTTTTTCGTTACTTCGCAAAATTTTTACTAAATTTTATCGTTTATGAATAGTAGGGTGATCGATACGGTTTTCCAACCGGTTTTTAAACCGGTTTTTTCTGTCAATGTGCTGTCGGTTTTTTCAAAATGTTCATTTTTCGAATGTCGAATAGACCGGTTTTTTTAAACACAAAAAACCGGTTTTAAAAATAGCTTTTTATTTCAAAAAACATGTACTAAATAATGATATTTGAATCAAATTTATGAATACTTTTTAGAGTATTATTTGTAATGTTTTAAAAATATAGTTTAAGGTTAAAACGAAATTAAATATTGTAATATTAAATAAATAAATTATTTTTTTATTTTTTATTTTATTTTATTAGAATTATATAATACAATAAATGATATTATATAAATAAAGAAAAGAGAGTGCGAGCGACATACACACATAAAAAAATAAATAAATATGGCAGGGTAGGTAGAACGCTCATTTTTTGATTGATTCGGAACACAATTTTTATCAGCGAATTTAATCCTAATTTTTTGGAACGAATTTTATTTTTTTGTTTACAAATTTAATTTTTATATTTGTTCGAAGATCAAAAATTTTATTTTTGAAAATAAAAATATTATTTGGGAATTAACCCGAAAAGAATTATTCGAATTGAAGTCGTGTACAACGATATAAAATGTGTTGACTTATGTTAAATGAAGGATGTGTGGATGTTAAAGACATTTGTACATGCGCTTGTGTGTTTTTAACTGCGTGTTTTTCTTTTGTTTGTTAAAATGAAGCAACAACACAATGTTTATGGCAATAGTTAATTGAGTTTGTGTTTTTTTATTTGCATATGTATGTATATACATATGTAATTATGTATTTAAAAAGTAACTGTCGTAAAAAATAATAATCTTGTTAGCGTAATATCGATAAATTTTTGTTTTTTTGTTTTTATGTAAACAAGAAATACAAATTTGTTTATAAGGTTAATAAATTTGAGTACTTTAAATGATTGTAGAAAGTAAAAAAGGGTTGATTACAAAGACAAAAAAATTAGAACATTCATAAACATGCATTGCATAGATTGATTGGAGAAAAATTTTATGGGATTATTAAATTTTGTAAATTAAATATTTACCGCAAAATATATATGCATACATATGTACGTACAAAATAATTATTTTTATTGCTGTCATATAAAAATTATGAAACATAATAAAATTTATGTTTCATATAAAAATTATGAAACATAAATTTAAATGTGCAAAAAAATATACACATGTATATTATAATAATTCTAATTTTTCTATATTGCTAATTAAAAAACATATGTATATTTACGTACATATGTATTTGCATCACAGACAAAAATGAATTCATATCCCAGCAGGCCACATGTCCATTAACGACACTTTCATCGAGGATGTCGTCTAAATTTGTCGTCAAGAAAATGCATTTAGAGGGCAAGTTTGATTAAAAGTCACCTATATTGTCATCTTACCCCATTTTCGGTGACTTCAATAACAAAATATACGGAATTGTCGTACATATCTAGTTCGGTGACAACATGAGTAAAATGTCCAGCGAGAATGTCGTGAGTTAAACCAAATACACGACATGCTGCATGACATTGTCATGCAGCATGTCGTATATACCTATAAGTTAAATAAAAGCATTAATAAAACCATTAAAAAGTAGAGAGTGTAGTAGCTGAATTGGTAAGTGCGCTTGACTATTCAATAAGGAAGAGAGAAATTGGTGGTCTGGGTTCAAATCTCGGCGGAACCCTACTATTTTTTCATTTATTTTTCTTAAAATGGTTGACGAAAATATACATGACACTGTCGCTCAGGTTATCGTTGATGACTTAAGTGCCCTTTGTTCGAAAATGTCACCAATGTTTGTTCGGAGCTGTCGTACATGTGTCATCGAAGACTATGACAAATCATCAAGACATCGTCGATATTTTCTACAAGACATGGCCTGCTGGGAAATATCATTGCAGTTTCATAGTTAGGTTTTTTTCTAAACGACAGTATACCGCTAAAAAATATTTTTTTATACACATCTACATGTATGTATAAGTGTACATGCACACAATGAACCTTTTTTTTTTACTATTTTTCAACCACTTTTTTGCGCACATCATTGTACCATATGTGTGGCGACCGAACCGTTTGTAATCGTAAAATAACGATCTTCCACATAAATACAAATTTAAAAAAAAGTTTTTTAGATTATTTTCGTAACCCAAATTAGAAAAAGTAAGGAATACAAATTAAATCCAAAAAGTGAATTTTATTTTTAAATTTGCGAATTATATTAAAAAGAGCGAAAAAAATCTGAAAATTAAATTCGTAATCCGAATTTTTCCGTACCTTGAAATATGGAATTGTTGTTGTTTATTTTTTAAAAACAAAGCCTGCTTTGAATATTTTTTTATATATTCAAATTTTCGTAGTTTGAAAAAAATTTAGATTTATATATGTGAAAATATGAAAGCATACGTTAAGGCGAAAATTTTATTATTTGTCGGTAATATGGTAATATGATGTTGATAAGATAGTAAAATGGTAATATGGTAATATGGTGAAGGGTATCAAAGATTCGGCACTGCCGAATCTTTTTTCAATTTCATTTTTATTAACATTTAAAAATGCTATATAATTAGCGCCATCTAGAGGATTTTTAACGTAATATATTAGTTCCAATAAATATATTTTTCTGTTCTTCGTAGTTTTTTTAAATTTTGAAATAATTTTTATATGTTTATTAAGCAAAATAAATTACGTTAATATTGAGAACTCTTTGAAATTGAAGTAAAAACTGGAAATCAGACACTTTTTGAATTTAACTTTTTTAAAGTTGTGGCAAATAATTATTTTATTTTATCTTATTTAAAATCTTTTTTTCCGAAAATCATGAAACACGGCTTTATTAATTTTTCGTTAGCTATCGTTTTATACATGTAATATTTATATTGGTGAATTTTCTTTTTTAATTTTTTTGAAGATTTTTCTGGGATCATCAACAAATTACCGTTTATAGCATGTTCCAATTATCTTAGGAAGTTGAAATTTGACCAGGATATTAATAATAATACTTCATTCCATAGTTCAAACTTATATTTAAATGAATTTTATGAACCTGCAAAAATAAAAGCACAATCGTATCTTAACAAAAAAATTGCTCCACAAAATTACTTTACTTACTTCATTCTTTTTCATAAAACATATAATTTGTGTTACTAAGCCTATTCATAAACGAAGAAATTTTGTAAAAATTTAGCGAAGTAATAAAGAAACTGCAAAACTAAACAGTTTTTCAGCTTTACTGAAAAGTTATTAAATATTACATAGGTAATTTTGTCAGCGCAGGGACGTAATGTTCTGGGAATTCGTAATAACTAACATTTTTAAACCGATTTTCTGCTTTTTTATTTTTATATCATATTTTATACATAATTATACATAATTATAGTTGCAAAACAAAGTATGTAATGGCAAAATTTTTCCAAAAACTGTACAAAGGCCAACTTTTTCCTATATAAACGCACCCTAGATGAGTATAAAGTTGATTCGAAAGCATTTGGGAAAAAAATATTTTATAAGCTACGCTTATTTTGTTTTGTGTTAATTGTTTAAAATAGGCAAATTTTGATATACAGTCGAACACGGTTATAACGAACTATGCTATACGCTATACACGGTTATAGCGAACTTTTTTATAACGAACACATTTTTATGGTCCCAAGAAGAGTTTTTCATACAAAAAACAACATTTATAACGAACTTCCACAAATACTGGCTTTAGATAAATAATATTACACATTTCAAAAATTTAAAAACTAACATAAAATGAAAATGAAAATAAACAAAATAACTTTTATTTATTTTCATTTTAATTATTGGATAAATGGAAATAATTTTCATTAATTTCAATTTAAACTATCGGCAAATAAAATACGAAGTTTTAACATAACATACAGTTTTCGAAATGAGCTAATAATAAAATTGAAATTATTTGCGTATTAAACACTAAATATTTCTCAAAAAGTAAATATCTCAAAACATGAAAATTAATAAAAGAAAACATTAAATTAGTATAAAAAATATAATTAATCTCAATTTTTCATATGTGAAATGAATGACGAATGCAAACAAATATTATTCGTTAATATTAATATATTTTTTAACTTTGCGGATATAACGAACTACGTTTATAACGAACTAAATATGTCGGTCCTTTCGAGTTCCTTATAACCGTGTTCGACTGTACATATGTAGAAAAAAGGGAAAAACTAGCTTTTTTTAATTTTATTTATTATTATGGTTAATTACTAAAAAAATATATATACAAAATTTCATGATTTCAATTTAGCAATATAAGCGTATGAATAATATTAATTAATTTTATTAAGTATACGCCCCTATATCTAGTTCTTCTAGTTCTCAGTGAAATTATTTTTATTATTTAAACTTTTGAACTACTAAGCCAACTGTAATGAATATTTTTATTACTGAAAGACACTAATACACAGAAAACATCAATCAATTTCTTCAAGGAACCCTTTTTTTAGTTTTTAAAATTTAAAAATCATAAATGAAAATAATATTATTATTACATTTATTCCCTTGGGTAGAAAACTTTACTGTGTGGACAATAAAACAGCCAAAGAATATATTAAATAATGCGTTGATGCAAGTAATATGCAATAGATTATGTAATTAGGACAAAATACTTTTTCGAGATTTAGCATATAATATAAACTACTCGTGCCCAAGACTTTGTCAGTTAATAAAATACATTATTTACTTTGCATTAGTGACTTATAATTTGCGTTTTTTGAATTATGACGTTGTTGCAGCAAATGAGCGATATCTGGAACGAAATTTTACATAAACTGTATGATTTCTGTTAATATCTCTTAAACAAAAGCATGTACAATAACGAAATTTTGTACAGATAGTTCGAGTGTCGATGTAAACTTGGAAACTGAAAATGGGCGAGGTCGCCGACTTTGCCGCCCACCTCCCATATAAGGTAAAACGTCAACGAAATTTTGTACAAATAGTTCAAGGACCAATGTAAACTCGGAAACAAAAAATGGACGTGATCCGCCCACTTTACCATCCACCTCCCATATAACGTAAAATTTTAAAAACTTGATGGTGGGTATATAGATTCGGCTGAGCGGAATATAACATTAGCGCTTGTTAAAGTATAAAATTTTACACACATATATACATTAGGATGATCCAAAATTCCTTTCATAGTGAAATTAGAAAGTGGCCGCACATCTACAAAAACAACAATTGCTTGTATTTTGTTAGAAGAAAACTACTGCACATAATGCAAAAATGCTATGAACAGAAAATTAGGAAATAAAAGAGAAGAGTAAAAAAAACAAGAAAAATTGTTTGCATACGAATACAAAAACAATTCGAAAGTTTCGCGAGGTACTCACAGGAAAAATTCAAATCCGCTGTGCTTACGAGGTCACTTTCTTATTTCACTATGATTCCTTTTTGCGAGCTACATTTAAACGTACCTAAAATTATGAAGGGGGATGTTATTTAGAATATATATTTCAACTTCCTACGATGATTGGAATAGTATGCTACACGGCCTTTTTGTCGATGATCTTAGAACAAATCTTAAAAATTTATTCTCACCAATATAAATGATTTATACATCAAACAATAGCTAAAAAAATATATACCATTTTTTAATAGCTAATAGGAAGGATAAAATCAATATCTTAATAAAAATAACTGATATTAAAAAATTACGTAAAAATAAAAAGTAAAACGTTACTAACAAAATTTAAATTTTTTTCGTTCATATAATTATACCCACCATCAAAAAGATGGGGGGTATATTGATTTTGTCATTCCGTGTGTAACATGTCGAAGTTATCATTTAAGACCTCATAAAGTATATATTTTCTGGTTCCTGGTTCGATTCTGAGGCGATCTAGCTATGTCCGTCTGTCTGTTGAAAGCAGGATAGGGTTCGAACGCAACACAGTGTGGCTTAATTTCATAGTTTTTGTAGCTTAATTTCATACTTTTCTGCTGATATCTCTTAAAAAAACATGTATAACAACGAAATTTTTTAAGGATAGTTAGGGGGTCGATATAAACTTGGAAATCAAAAATGTGCATGGTTCGCCTACTTTACCGCCCACCTTCCATATAAGGTGAAACGTCATCGAAATTTTGTACAAATATTTCAAGGACAAATGTAAACTCGGAAACAAAAAATTTGGTGAACATGTTTTAAGATTTGTTCTGGAATCATCAACTTAAATGACCGTGTAGCATCCTGTTCCAATCGTCGTAGAAAGTTTAAATTTGGCAAATATATATTCTAAATGACATCCCCTTGCATAATTTTAGACACGTTTAAAAGTGCGATATACTTTGGCTTTCCTCATACAATGTTGGACCTTCCTAATGTACATACATACATATAATGAAGGTGAACATAACTTGTTTTAATTTTTATTAGGATTTGTATACAAAAACATAAAATGATTTCGTTACTTTAATTGATTTATGGTTTTATTTAGTTCTACTTAAAAATAAGGGACAATATAAGGTTTTTTCAAAACTGAAAATCACAAAAAATTAAAAATTCCCTTAAGAATATTTTCACACGAAATAAAAATATGTATGTATAAATGAAAAAAATATATAATTTTATTCAAGCCCTCTTGATTTTTTAAAATTTACATACAATGTATACAACTTTTTATAATTATTATGTATGAAAGTAATAAAAAAGGATTCATACTATTTATGTAAAAAATGTTTTCTGTGTAGGTTATATTAAGACATGAATTTAATTTCTTCTCAGTCGATAAGATATTGAAAAGCCTTTTGATTAGGTTACATAAAATATTTTGCAATTATTATTTTTTTTTTTTTTTTTTACATATATATTAGTTTTTATTGAATCTTTCTTTTTCAGATATTTACAATAAGTATTAAAATCTTAACCTAAACTTAAATTATTGTTGATATTGCCACTGCAAAATCCAACGTAGAGTTTTCATTAGTAGTATTATCTTCCAAGATCCAGTGTTTCCATTCTTCTTAGGCGTCTGTGACCCTCAAAAGTTAGCAGATCCCTAGCGAGAGGGTTTGGATGTTCAGATAATTTTTTCATATATTTGATGCTACTGTTCTTTATCTCCTCACGAATTGTAGGAATATTGAGATCCTTGTGGATGTTGCTATTTCTGACGTACCATGGTACACCTGTTATTATTCTTAGGAGTTTGGATTGTCTTCTCTGTAATTTTTCAATGTTTGATGAAGAGGCTGTTCCCCAGAGCTGTATGCCATATAACCATATAGGTTTTATTACTGCTTTATATAACAGTACTTTATAGTCCAAGTCTAGGGCTGACTTTGGACCAATTAACCAATGAATTTGGGCAGATTTTAGTTTTATTTGAGTAACTTTGGATTCTATATGACAAGTCCATGTTAAACGCCGGTCTAGGTGAATACCAAGATACCTTACTTTATCCTGTTCAGGTATTTGGACATTGTTTATTCGAATGGGGGGACAACTTTCCCTGCTTAAGGTAAATGTTATATGGACACATTTCGAAGCATTCACATTGATCTTCCATTTATATAGCCATTTTTCCAGCTCAGTGATATGGGATTGGAGTTTTTCGGATGCAATCACCGGATTTGTATGCATACTTACAAAAGCAGTATCATCTGCAAAAGTTGATGTATGAGTCATAGGGCTCGTGGGCATATCTGCCGTATATAGTATATAAAGAAGAGGCCCTAAAATACTTCCTTGAGGTACTCCTGCGGAAATTTTTCTGCGTGAAGAAATCACATCTTTCGATCTTATTTGAAAAGATCTATTTATTATATAGTTTTTTAGTAACTTATGAACGTTCTGTGGAAGTAACGTGGTCATTTTATGTATTAGTCCGTCGTGCCAGACTTTATCGAAAGCTTGAGATATGTCAATAAATAACGCAGAGCAATACTGCTTGCTCTCGAAACCTCTTCTGATGAGAGTTGTAATTCGATGCACTTGTTCAATAGTACCATGTTTTCTCCTAAAACCAAACTGATGGTTAGGTATACTGTTATTATTATTAAGATGTAATAATAGGCTCTCAAGGAGCAATTTCTCAAACAATTTCGAAAAAATTGATAATAAGCTTATTGGACGGTAAGATGTTACTTGAGTGACGTCTTTTCCAGGTTTGGGTATCATTACTATCTCTGACAACTTCCAAGTACTTGGAAAGTAGCCAGTACGTAAAATGGCATTGAAAATGAATAAAATAAATTTTAGAGCCGAGTTTGGCAAGAAACAAATCATTGTGCTGGTAATTTTGTCCGTTCCAGGAGATTTTCCTGCCTTCAGACCTTTTACTGCTAATTTCACGGCAGAGAGCCGGAATTTTAATGGAGAGTGAATATGGTCGCTAACTACAACAGGTCTTAGAGTTGAACCTGTATTATTTGGAGTGAAAACGTGTTCTAAATGACTAGCGAATGCTTCAACTTTTTCATTAGAACTTTTTGCCCATTGGCCATTTTGGAGGCGTATGGGAGACTCATATGCAATAGGGCATTGCATATTTTTCACCGCCTTCCATAGACTATAATCAGTTTCCTTAGTAGAGTCTAAGTTTTGCAGATATGTTTTCAATTTGGATTCTTTTTGATTCTTCAGAGCGAAGCGTAATCTTTTGATACATTGATTAAGTCTAGTTTTGACGGCTGGTGATCGAGAATCTTGCCATTGACGTCTTAGTTGCCTTTTTTCCCTAATAAGAGATTCAACATTTGAGCAACATTTAATATATTTTGGCCTTCGTGAGAAACGCGAAGGTGTGGATAATATAGCTGCATTAGTCAGGATATCCGTGAAGATATTAACTGCAGATTGTATTTCGTTTTCGCTTTTCAGTGGAATATTTTGTGGTAAGTGGGAGCTTATGTACATTTTGTATTTTAACCAGTTTGTTTTCTTGTTTGGGAAACAAGAGCTTTGAGTTTCAAAGTGACTTGGACTATTAATCAGTGTCAGGATCGTTGGTGTATGGTCTGACGAAAGATCAAGTGAAGGAATCACTGATATACATTCACGTTTTACATTTCTAATTACAGCAAAGTCGATAAGATCGATGTTTTTTTTATAAAATTGTTCTCCTAAAAAGTATTAAAATACCAATAGATTTTTTAATATAACTATAGTAAAATTTTTCAATGATACATTGATGATAAAATACGGAAAGGATTATTAGCAGAAGTTATTGTTAAGAAAATATATAATACATTTAATTTAATTTCTAATTTCTCTCCTATTTAACCTTAATTATAAACAAAATGTTAAATTTAATAATATTCCAAAAACAATTTAAATCTAAGCTTAATTGTTTAAATTAATTTTATTTATATTTATACAGTATATATTGTATTATTTTTTTCCTATAGTTAAATTTAAATTTAAATTCAATTTAACTAAATTAAAGTACGTTGTTTGAACTTAATTCTTATAAAATAAAACATTTAAATTTAAATGTGACTACTAACCGAAAACTAAATGGAACAAATTTTTTTTTATAATTATACTCATGTGTACAAGAATAAAAAACAAATAATATATAAATTTAATTATAAATAAAAACCAAAACAATTTAAATTAATTATACATAATTTTTATAAATTAAAAACTAATTATTCAATAAACAGAAAAAAAATTAAATAAACCAAAAAAAAAAAAAAAAACAAGTACCAAATGTTCATAGAACATGAATTAATACCAAAACAAAATTCAAATAAATAAATAATACTTAAATAAACTAAAATTACAAACAACAAGTATTAAATGTATTTATGTTAATTTTCACGCATAATTTATTGTAAATGATAGTAAAAGATTTAAATTAAATTTTAAATTAACAAATTTTTTCGTTGGTTTTTTTTTTTTTTTTTTGGCAAAAACATAAATAAAAATTATAATTTAATACACAACTAATTAAATAATAAATCATTTTTTCTATGTATAGTAAATGTATGTATGAATCTAAATGTTTTTTGTTTTAAACAGCGAATATTTGCTAAGTGTAAATATGATTTATTTAAATACATTATTATAGACAAAAAAAAAACACTAACAACTAACATTAAAATAGATTATAACTAATATTTATTTATAAAATTAAATATTTGTCGAAAACAAAAAACAAAGCCCCAAAAAAACAACAAATAAACTATTTGTACGATTATTATTATGATCTGCATTTAAATTAAATTAAAAAAAATATATATGAAATGTTTTTCTAATTTAATTTTTGTTTTTTGACAAAATGTTTGAGTGAGATAACAAAACAATACTTATAGAAAACAAAAACAAATATTACAAAAAAAAAGAGAACAAACCAAAAAATAAATATAGTTTTTAAGCTCATCCATATAAATAAATACAAAAAAAAAACAACAAAAAATAAACAAATATTACTAACTACATAAAATTTACATTCATACAAAACCATAGTATAAAATATTACTTATATAGAGAGAAAAACTAATACTAATACCAAATACAAAACAAGCCAAAAATAAATACATAAATACATGTGAGTACATATGTAAGTACAAACATTTATATATGTATGTATGCATATTTTATTATTTATAAATTCGAACAAAAAAATGAACATAAACTCGTAAATAAAATTAATATTATCTTAGATACATAAATTTCTATAAAACCTTAATCTGAAACCCTATAACATTCCTGTAATCATCCTTCATCCTTCTTCCCACCCATAAAACACACCATGAAATAAGTACATACATACATGAACCAGGGTTGAGAAATTGTTACAATTGCACTTTTTTGGAATAATTGGAGATTGATTAAGTATTTTGATAAATTAATGACAATGGAAATACTATTTACACGGATTTGTCATTTCGTGTGTAACATGTCAAAAAATCCTTGATGACCTCATAAAATACAGTGCTGTGCAGAACAAAAGCAACAAAATTAGGGTAAACCTAAGAATAGTTTTATTTTTTAGAATATTTGGTTTACATCTAATCAATAATTTTACGAAATTATATACATATTTAAGGATTAACAAAAACACAAACATTTAAAGAACTTTAACTTTGTCTATTAAAAAAAAAAAAAAAAAAAAAAAAACTGGAATAAAACATTACAATCTTCATATAGGAGTGTGCACAACAATAGCAACATATTCATATTTTGCTTCATTTTGTTCTATTTTTTATATTTTCTGTAAAATTTAGTAGTTTTAAAGCGATTAAATTGTTAATTGATTAATCTGGAACGATTTCTATTTGAATTGGTTAACTAAGCAACACTTTGAACTGCACTAATCTTGAAGCTGCATAAAAAATCTTTCAGAGATCTTGCGTCTGAGTATTAGACCACATGGTTAAAAAATGTTAAGCCAAATTTTTTCCGTGCAAAAACATAGAAATAAACAAGATATTTCTCTATGTATGACGAAATTTCTGTGCTTTTTAATAACCTATCAACCTAAAAATATCAAAATTTCATTAGATTTATAAGAAAATGATATATTTTTTTCGCTAAAATTCAAATACAGTCATGTTTTCTATCCCCATTTTTTTGATCTGTGCGGTTTAAGTTGTATACCTCGACATTTTAGCGGGTTGCGCGACGTTGCGTATCCGGTCATGGTGGATACATATAAATATTGTTTTATATTAAACAAAGTACTTTCCATTTTTAAAGTAAATAATTTTTTGATTTAAAAAAGAAAGCAAAATATTTATATGAAATTATAAATTGTTTCTTTTATAAAAACGGAAATGAAAAATGTACCTTTACTGAGTAAGTTTTTCAGTGAGCAGTGTTATTTTGCTTAGCCTGTAACTTCTTTAAATATTTTCAATTGGCTTTGGGCAGAGTATATATAAAATCTTAGAGACTATATAATCTATCTAAGTAGAAAAATCCGTTTTTATATCCTGCTACTTACCTTTTTATTTTTAATAATATCTGAACGAACTTTTTAGCGGAAGTCCTTTTACATTCACTAAAATGCAATAATTTTTAAATTGTGCTTCCAAAATAAATTTGCATGGCTTAATTAAGCAGTATTCTATAATTTGTATTATAAAACAAAGTTATTTTCCACTTTTCTTATTCCAAATAAACTAACAATTTATTGCATCGGCCTATATTGTCACAAATCATAATTCTTATTAAAAAAAACACTATAAGCAAAAGAAAAAATAACAAAATATATGTAAATAATGCTGTATTCAGATATTTTTACTATAAAACTGCTATTTACTTAAAAAAATAGCAATAAATTTTAAAATTTTGTGTCAATTTACACAATTGGAAATTTTGTTGCTTTTGATATACACACTTTCATATAGAGAACATACAATATTTTTCTCGTTTTTGCGAATAGAAAGAAAATCACCTCTTCTAAAGTACAAATGTTTGTTAGTACCCAAATAACAATGTTATGAAATTAGTTTTGTTCTAATTTAATATTTTAAAAAAATAATTCAACATTTAGAATAACATTAATTTTGTTGCTTATGTTCTGCACAGCACTGTATATATATTCTGGATCCTGCTAATATTCATAGTTGATGTCAGTTCATCGGTCGGTCCTTCTATCCGTCTCTCTGTTGAATGCAGGATAGGGCTAGTGGGGTGGATGGAACCTATTGGCACGAAATTTAGCAAAAATATATCTTATATAAGGTTTGTTTCCTATTTAAAATGGGCAAAATCGTTTAATAAACAAAAAAGTTATGGGCTAAATACTAGAAACACAGGTATTCGTTGTATGTAACTTTAATTCATATTTTTCTGCTGTTTTGAACAAAAGCAATAACGACAACGAAATTATAAGGTGAAACATCAAAAAAAAATAGTTCAAGGTCCAATATAAACTCGGAAGCAAAAAAATTTTCGTAGTCCGCCCACCTCCCATAAAAGGTTAACAAAGTTGCAGATGACAGGGTACATAGATTTGTTTAAGCCGAATATAACATCCCCACTAGTTTAAATTTCAATGTAGGTACTTAATAAATTTTTATTTTTTGAATTGAAGAAAATGTTTAAAGAAATTAAAACAGAATGGGAAATATCTGTGTTATTTTTGGGAAAAATACATATGTTATAGAGTCTCTTCTATACATTTTTTGCTTTGTCATTAGATGGTTTTTGCATTGCCCACCAGTGTTGCTAGAAAATGTTTGCCTCATATCCCCAATTTTTAACTTGATGTCCCCAAAAATCTCAATTTTTATATCTGTAATTTCATGTTTGAAAGCTATTATTACAAAAAATTCAAAGAGTAATATTATATTAACTAATAAAGTACTCTCTTATGGATTCTCATTCACTTAATTTCATGATATTAGCTTAAATATTATAAAAAATTCAAAAAGCACCATTAGAAGAACAAAAAAGTACCAAAAATTTTCTTTTCTGGATTCTCATTCACTTAGAATAATATACTTATTTTAAATTTTATGTTTGTAGGTTCAATATTATATAAAATTCAAAAAGTACACTTCGAAAAACGAAAAAACACCACAAAGTTCCCCCTCTTGAATTCTTAACCACATAGGACCATGTATCTTTAATTTCATGTTTAATATTGTAGAAAATTCAAAAAGTACCATTAGAAGAACAAAAAAAGTACCACAAAATCCCATGTTATGGATTCTTATTCACATAGGATCATATATCTTCAATTTCATATTTCTAGGTTCAATATTATAGAAAATTCAAAAAGTACCATTAGGAGAACAAAAAAGTACCACAAAATCCCCTCTTGGGAATTTTCACTCACTTAGGACTACATGTACTTAAGTTCATGTTTCTTGTATTAATACAATAAAAAATGCATTACTTATAATTTTAATAAAATTTAATTTCCAGATTTTATCCCTTTTTTGTACTTTTTATTCCCCTTGGATGAGACGAAATTGTATTCCAATGAATTTCTAAATTCTAAAATTTAATTTCCCGATTTTATCCCTTTTTTGGTACTTTTTATTTTTTTAAAGTTACTTTCTGCAGATTTAATATTAACGACTATATCTTTGTCTCTCATTAATACATATCTACATGAGCTAATTTTCGATATTGCGAAGAATCCAAAAAGTGTTTACTTATCTGGAATGTATCTTTATGGAATTTAAATATAGACGCTTTCGAATTTGATTTAGTTTATGTGTATGTTCTAAAGAAATCCTCGAATGAGTTTTTAATCTTCTGTAAGCATATTTTAACAAACGTACAATAAATGTGTTTGAACAAATAAATCTTTACTTAATATTTTAAAAATTTTCAGTCCACAAGAACTGCAATAGCAATGTGTATTTGAGATATCAGATTTGACTGGTACGATTTATAATTTGTATTTCTCATCCCTGATATTATCTTTATATGTGCATATGGGTAGTCCAAAGTTTCTTTTTGCGAGCTACATTTAAACGTTCCTAAAATTATGAAAGAGTATGTCATTTAGAACTTATCTGGCGAATGTCAACTTCCTACGAAGATTAGAAAATGATTTAATGATTTATACATCAAACGATTACTAAAGAAAAAATAACTCGTATTAAAAAATTATGTAGAAATAAAAAGTAAAACGTTACTAACAAATTTTATATAAGATCTACTTTTTTCGTTCATATTTACTTTTTTCTAAAAATTACAAAATATGGGTAAAATAATTTTTTATTAGCTGTCATTTGATGTATAATCATTTATTTTTTTGAGATTTTTTTTTTTTTTTTTTTGGTTCTGGAATCATAAACTTAAATGGCCGTGTAGAATTCTGTTCCAATCATCGTAGGAGGTTGAAATATTCTAAATGACAAATATATTCTAAATGACATCCCCTTTCACAATTTTAAGTACGTGCGACACACTTTGTCTTTCTTCATACAATCTTGGACCACCCTAATGTGCATATACGAATTGTTTACAAAGAATTTAAAGAAAAAAGTTTGTAAACATTTTGTTTATGTATGTAAAGTTTAACATCTGAATCTTAAAAAAGATTTAAGAGAAATGTTTGTTTTTCTACAAGGTCTTGATCTTGTTTAATATTTCTACCTTTTTAGGCGGTCACATTAGTATAATGCGAGAAAGGTTTGTCCAATTTATTTCAAAATCCCCACCCCCCCCCCCCCCATATTTACTTCATGTTATTGTTCTGTAAATGATTTTTGTTTCAAATCCTTTTTATATAAATATACATAATTTTTATTGTCCTGCCAACATTACTTTACCTTTACTGTACTTCGTTCTCATAAGTATATGTCGGAAAATACGTTTGTACATATTTTCCAAGAATATTAAAAGAAATTTGAAACATATAACATATTTCTATTTTTAGCAACATTCATCTGTTTCCCACAAACAAAAAAAAAATCATTTATTACAATTTGTAACCAAAGAATTTTTTCAAAGACAAAAGAATTTTATATTTGTCATCATTAATTGAATTTTAATGTGAGTTCAATGACATCACATGCAATTACTTCCGGACTGCTAAGTAAATTACTAGAAGGAAACAAAGGTAAATACAAGCCTAATAAAGAGACGAAAAATGTTTTAGGTAATTTCATAGAAACAAAGTTTCCAAAGAAGTGTAAATTTAGAAAAATTTTATATAAACAAATTTGTATTTTAACAAAGAAAATTAATAAAAATTTTATTTTATGAAAGTATGTATGTGTGTAAATCCTTGCCAAAGTTAAACACTTTTTATATTAAAACAAAAATTGATGTTGTCAATATTTTAATCGACTAGAAAATTATAAAAATAAGAAAGAAAAAAATAAAACACTATTTAGAATAAATTCTTTCTTCTCAACTAAACCAAAAAAAAAAGAAAAACAAATCCTTAATTCTGATTCTTATAAATAAAAATAAATAAATTTGCAATATTGAATTTTTTTAATATAAAAAATATATTTAATTAAATTAGTAAATATTGTATATGTATTATAAATTAAAGCAAAAATATATAAAAATACTAAAATAAAAATTTATTTTGTTAAGAAAATTTAGTAATTAAAACTTTGTTAAAATAAGAAAGAACAAAAGAAAAAAATAATTGTTATTTAGTTAAACTAAATTGTTTTTTTTACGAACAAACTTATTTTGAAAAATTTTAAATTCTTTTCTAAATTTTATTGTATAAAAAAAAAAAAGAAAAAAAAATACAAAAATATGATGATGACCCCTCCTTCAATTTTTTATTTTTTTTTTTTTCTCACTTTCTTAATCCCTTTTTTATTGTAAAATTTTTGTGATAAAAAATGCTTTTTATATCCAAAAAATAAAATTAAAAAAAGCTCATATCATCGAATAAAAAGAAAGAACAACAACTCTATAAATTAATAAAGTGTCCAATGATTAATTAAAAATACTATAGAAAATGATGTTTTATTTAAATTAATAAAATTTATTATTATTTTTTTTTTATATTTACAACAATAAAAAAATATAATATTCATTTTTTATTTATAAATATTTAAATCGTTTGTTTAGTTCATTTCATTAAATGTTGTAATTCATCTATTCTATATTGTGTCATTTGATTTACTCATATCCTACATCTTGATCAGTGTAGGTTTCCATGGGCACTGCCGCTGTTTTATTATCACATTCCATCATTTCAACGTCACGACAAGTGGCCGCCAATAGTTCTCTGCGTACTTCAGGTGTAATTTTTGGATGAGATTGTTTTCTGTAAGGAATATAATTATGTATGTGAATATTAATTTTATTAGGATCATTTTTATTGAAATAATTATAAAGAATATATGGGCAATTCTCTTTTTACGTTTGCCTTTATGAAACCGACCTTCAATATCAAATATTTTTTTAAATTCTGACTTTTAAACAACTTTTGATGCAATTATGTTAACAACACTTTTTGCTCTAACAGAAAAAATATTCAAGACTAGAAACGGTTCCATGTGGTGCCGGCAAGCACCCAAAGTCAAAAATTCCAAAAAAAGTGTTTGAAACTAACAAGTTTTCTTTATTTAATTTTATTGCTGTATTCGTGGATTTTAGCATAAATGTCCAATTCTTCTAATGTAGACTATAAACACTTGTAGAAAAGGACCAGCATGGATTTAATTACCGTGCAATTAACCAGTGTCAAATTGTGTTGTGCAAAAGTTGTAAAACCAAATTTTAAAAAATTTTAAAATTTTGCAGTTTTTTCACTGGGGATTTAACGCCGTTTCGGATATTTCAAAATTCAAAACAGAGCACAATAGCTCTTGAAATTATACAGCATTTGACATATATCTCGTTAATGTGCCATCTACAGAAATGCTGAAAGAGATACCCAAACTTGAAGTGAAAAAAACGTGAATGGCTCCAAAAAGTGCCTTTTTCGCGAGCCACACTCGCAACATTATTTCAATGAAGCTATAGTATCGCGTTATCAAAGAAGGTTTCCAAATTACATTTTAAAATCATTGTGGCGTTTTAAAATATTAATTTGCTAAACGTGTATAGCTATATTAAAGAATTCAGCAATTTTGCATATTTTGTTATAGCGGATGTTGGTGTTATAAATCAATTTTAAACTTAAATAAGTTCCTGTGTAAAATTCTACTTACGCAGAAAATATAATTTCACTAAAAATATTCATCAACGGTTTTCATGGGCTAAGTACGCGATGTTTTTAGTTTAACATTAATCGTCAAGGCACACCCAAGGCGCTAATCAAAATTGGCGATGATATATTTCAATCTGTAGCTGCTTTAATACCCTATATCGAAATCAATATGGCGCTCAAAAAAAAGTACGATTTTTCATATAATGCAACTTTAGAGATTTGACTAAGTGCAATTAAAAAATGTATATAAATGACATTGTCTTATGACTTATTTTAAAAAATGACGAATTTTGCAATAAAAGGATGAATATGAACAACATTACATCACTAAAAACTGAATTTTGCAAATTTTATAAGGTTTAATAATTATTAGATCGCTAATATATCCACGCATACTTATCGCGATATTTTTAATTTGTATTTTAGATACAGCATTGATTAGTACATAAATGCAATAATTTTTGATTTAAGACTATAAATATCTTAAACCTCCATAACATTGATGCCGTTCGGTAAAAGTCATTCACGCGAACAGATCTGTGTTCCACTAGAGCCGAGGAATATTGGTACTAAATATCGTTGATGTGCCATTTAAAAATTTTCGACATTTTTTTTAACATCAAAAGTAAACGAGTTTGAAGAATTTCCCATATATGGGGGATCACAATATATTATATATATTGAAGGTATTCACTTGAAAATTTTGCAACTTTTTATTGTTGTTAAATTCCAAACACTATTTTTTTACGTTGAATTTAATTTTTCAGTGGTGTTTTTCAGTTTAGAGTTGATTTTTTAGTACTATTTACACATTTTTACAGAGAGTTGCAACATTATAAAAATTTTACTCTGATAATTTTGCAATTCGTTCTACTCTGACAATTTTGCAAAAGTTGTTTGAAATATTGTTCTATGTGGTTGTTGTTGTGTTTACAGAAATCGATACAACTTTACTTCTTTGCAAGGGTCTAGCAAAGTTGCAATTTCTGAGGTGAATACCTTTATTGTCTTAATGTCATAAAATTTTACAATAGTTTAAAAATATTTTTTATAACACATTTTGTTTGAAAAGCAATAACAATATTTTTTAATATTGCACATAAGGGCAACTATATGGAGACCATTGGCAATAAATCAAAAATCAAAAAATGCGTGTTATGATAAACTTTATATATAACATTAAAGAGGACATTTTTCTACACAATGTTTGTTCACAAAATTTTTCGTCAACTCTAATGCGTGGTCGTGACTGAAGTCCAAAGTGAAAGAAACATTTAATATGTACTTTTAAATTAATAATTTTTTTATTTTCATATGGTACACATTTGAGTCAGAAAATATCATCTGACATTATAATAGAAATAATCACCCCTATCGTGAATAACAAGTGGAATTGTAATTCCCCTCGAAAGGAAAAATGCTATCGTGAATCTCCCGTGAAAAATTTTTCCCGCTATCAGTTCTCAGAGAATGTAAAAAGGAAGAAAATAAAAATCAAAGTAACGTTTTTTCAAAAATATACACGTAAATACTAATATTTTAAAGGAAAATGAAAAAAAAGTAAAATATTTAGTATTGGAGTGATAGTTTTATTGCAACGTTAGTTAATTGTACTATTTAACTTCTATGTAGGAAAATAATTCAGCTAATTTTTGGAAACCCAACAAAAAATTAAGGGTATAAAAAAATAATTATAACAAATTAAAGTTTACAATATGTTTAGAATTGGAACAATAATTTTATTTAATGTTGAGCAATATA